>JANAVB010026799.1:27102961-27235461 GCA_029216955.1 Iris pallida
AGTAAATACAAGAGCAAGAAATATCATGTACAAGAATCATGAAATAACTATCTAAGTAAGTGAGCACTAGTTTTTACATGTGATCGGCTTGGGAACTTGCACAAGAATAATGGCTTGGTTAATCATATGTGCGGTGTATGATCAATACTATTCAAGGAATAAGACATGATACAAGAAGGGTATGATCATATATCTAAATTAATACTCCCCGCCCCCGACTGGTATAGTGATCCAACCATGATACGTTACGACACAAAATTCTATTAGAAGGTAGCAAGTCTCCTCCAGAATTAGACTCCATACAAGTACAAGAACAACAGTAAGGCATGCATAAGATACACCAAGATATACAGAAATAACATCTCATGACGGGATCCTGGCATACCAATCCGTATAACCATGTGTCAAAAAATCAAGGATATCTATACTAGATACAAGAAACATAGAAGGTATCATAAATGAAAAATTATTAGAGAATGTACTCGCCTGAAATCCGAGATAAAGTATCAACAGTATCCGTAACAGTGTATCGAAGACCTAAATATAGAATATCAATGCAATTTATGTTTTGGAGTGATAATCATTGTTATCTAAATTGAAATATAATTTCTAGGTCAATTCTAGGTCATAGAAGTCAAACTAGGTTATTACTGTGCTTCTATTGTTAAACTAGATAATTTCTAGGTTTTTAGGACCATACCTTGCCATAACAAGGTATCCCAGCTAATAATGGGTAATACTAGCTAACACCTAATGTATCTACCCTATAATATACATATATAGACTCATGCCAATATACCTTAGCTCCTACCATTACCCTATACATACCCTTTACCTTAGACATTACCTTATCCTATATCACATAGGTATACCCATATCCACATGTTACTTAGGTATGCCCAATTATCCAACACTACCTATACTATTACCTATGGCTGACCTATATATATCTTGCTAGTCTCTATGAACTATAGATATACCATACATTACCAATACACCTGGTATCCTAACTACAACCCTTGCTTAAGACTCAAACCTTAACCTTAGACTTATCTAGGCAACTTGGCTAACATCTACCTTTAAGATAAATTATAACCATGTCCCTAGCCCAAATACCTTAACTTGACTTTACCTTAATCTACTACTGACTGAGTTTTTCCTTCTTGGTACACCCAAGCCCCTCTACCTATTGGATACATGCAGGCCCATGACTATACAACTGTACACTAAACTGCTGGTACAGTTCCTGCTTGCTGCTGTTGTAACAAGTTACAAACTGCTGATATAGTTCCTCACTGATACTCATTTCCTTGCTGTTGTAGTTCCTCACTACTATGGCTGCCTACCTTTGCCTTTTGTCGTGGTACTTCCTGTATAAAGCAGCTACCATGCTGCTGTCACTAGCCTTGGTTCACAAGCAGCTGCTACAGCTGTTGTCTTTTCTACATGCAATTGCTACTGCTAAGCAGGATGCTGTTGCTGTTGAGAGTAAAGCAGCACTATTTTTGCTGTTCTCTATCACCTGCTGCTCCTGCTGCTCCCGTTGCTCCCTATAAATGCCTGCCAAGTAATGTGTTGTTGTAGCAGTTCCTCACTAGCCTATGCCCTCTCCAATACTTCACACACACACTCTAGGTACACATACACATCTATCCACTTATACACGACACATACACACTCATACATATCCATATATAGAGATACCCATATATACCCTCTCAATTAGGTACTTTAATCTTTCCATTAAACACATAGGCATAAGCCTATCCACAAATACATGACACTCACACTCTATAGACCCTATACACATACTATAAGTATACCACACAATATACTATCTATGTACATATACTATAACATATTCTAATATATCTATATATATAATATATATATATATATATAATATATATATATTAATATATAATATATATATATATATATATATAATATATATAATATATATATATATATATATATATCTATATATATATATATATCATATCCCACACTATAGGATACATGGGACATATGACACATATGACACTCACCTATATGCACCAAACCAAACACTTGGTGTGTATACCCTAGCATCGTACCAATCTACGACACTCTTGGGATACACCCAAGATACCTATTTCAAGCATTATCCGATTCTACCCAAATCACATGCGTATAACCAAAACATAAATTAGAACCTAATGAAAGCAATAGATAGCTAACCTAGTGTTTGTGGCAAAATATGACATGTATCACCCGTGTCGAAGGAAAAAACCACAAAAATGACTCTATATAACACCGTATCATGATACGGCCTACTCATATCCAATTGTGGACACGGATCTAGCAACACCCAATCAAATCAAGTCTAAATATATCTAAATTACGAATGACAAACACTTGATGCACCAATCTCGGACTTCCTCCAAATTGGACTCAAAACTCCATATAACTTTCATATAAAGGGTCATGAGAAGCTAATTCTTCCTCCTATAGGTAGTCCTAGTCCATGGATGGATTCCTAAGGGTCAAATTGAACAATTAGATTCTAAATAGAGGAGAAATTAAGACGTATACCTATTGGAGATGGATTTCCAATGCAACGCCCAATGGACACGATTCAGACATAATCTCCTAGCCAATAGCCTCCTCTCCAAGTGCTCTTAGCCACCAAGCTCCTAGGATCCTCCATGGAATGAAAATAAAAAGAATTGGAAAGGAATTGAAGTAGAATTGAGAGGAATGATGGAGGGATGGATCAATTTGGGAAAGAGCACCCAAATAAAAAAATGGCACAAATAAAAAGGAAGAGAGAGAGCTCTCCCTCCTTATATGGCTGGCCACTTGAGCCCTCCTCCATGTAATGCACAAAGTCTAAAATGCCCTCCAAGTTTGTCATGAAGAATTTTCTAATAGATGGAAGCTTCTACTAATTTGTTAAATTAGACTAATCTCTATTTATCAAATGTAATAACTAAATGAGTCCAATCTAAATTGGTCCATGTGTCATGTCAATCTAATTGTTGGGCTCTAGTGTCATGTCAAGTCTAACTGGGTCCACTAACACAAGTCTAATAAATTGGCTAGCCTACTAACTAACTAATCATATGGTCTATTCTAATTAGCTAGTACATAACCGATACATAAAAATAATTTATTCATCACTAATACAATTATTAATATTTATTGAAATGACAAAAATACTCCTCTCACAAAATTAGGTTGTTATAATCATACCCCTTAGAAAATTTTCCTCAAAATTTAACACCTCACTCCTCTCTCTTGGCCAGTCATAAACTATTATTATAATCTCCGCTCTGGTCAAACCCTAACAATCATGGTCTAAGAAAGTCATATCTAAAATCATACAATATTTAATTTTATTGAAAGGAGCAATATGCATAGTTATGGTATTACTTGTTCTGGTATTACAGTCTCCATCAAGGGTTACTACTAACTACACTAACTATACTATAGCACAAAGGCAATCTATAAGGTACTAAAAAGCACAAATAATAGATAGAACAGGAAGAAAATAATAGAACATGACAAAGCAAACATGCTAACACATCATCTATAGTATCGGCCTCCTTGACCGTCATCGCAAAAATCTTGCCCTGTTGGGTGTCTTCCTACGCTGGTGCGGGGCAATTTACGGTGCTATAGGTGGCCTAGCTAGACTTCTTACCTATATTTTATACTCACTCCAGTTATTCACTAACATCAATCTAGCAAAAATACTTAATACCAATGGTACCATTTCTAATACTAATGATATACTATTGTTCTAGGCCATGGACACCCTTAACTCACTAGCATGTACCAATAATGATTCTATACTAACTTCTAGGTTACTTTTATAGGATACATATCCGAATTTCTGACACTATCTGTCATATGGTACTAACTCCTATACATGACACTCACGGGATACTCTCCTACTAAGGTACTTAAGGATCTCTCTTGTATCTATTACACTAACCACTAGGTTACCCATGTCTTGAATGCTTCTAATACTTGATATGTTCTGCATCTAGATAATTACTCCACTTATCCCTACAACCCTTATATATTGCTCAAAATTCGAACTCAAAGGTAACATTCACCATAAAGCCTCTTGCATCTTCTGACCTCATTATCTTATGCACTTTATTTCCCAATCAGTCCTCGATATTTTGGTTTCCTGATATTCATTCTATCAACCCTACTTAGATAATCCCTAAGAGTCAATCATGTTCTACCTCATAGTAAACCACTTACTCAATCTCCGACTAATGGCTACCCTAACTACAAGGATTTAAACTTTCCATTCAGATTTTACCTCTTGTCTCAATTTAGCATACACCTTTAATCGAATCTTCTGTCACGCTTATTCAATCGCATTTTCGCATGGGTCAATCCTTCATAATTATTTATCAATTTACCTCATCCATCAAACTACAGAAACTCGACATTCATCATGATTCATGGTACTGTCAAAATTTTAAATTCCCAAATATCCTTCCTGCTACTAATAAAAAAAAATTCCACCAAAATTTCATTTATGAACTCCTTGATCCTCTTGGACCCCAAAAAATTTCCTAAAGATTAATGAATATAGAAGAAATAGTTTAGCGGACGAAAATATTGTAAGTGACTCGGTACGAATCATCACAATAATAGAGTTTAAAAAAGATAGAAGTAGCTGGTTAAATCATAGAATACCTGCTCAAATCTTCCTCAATATTTGACTTCTCCTAAAGGGTATATCCGTGTGACCTCATGATCCTTCATCAAACTATGTATGCTATAAAACTTTCAACTTCTCTAACCTTTGACATCAACAATATCCATAATCTTCAAGTCAAAATGTATGTCCACAATTTAGCCGCTTCAGCTTATCCGCAATTCAGACTTTGCATTCCTCAATTCCCTTTTTTAAATTAATGTCATTGCCTCATTCATGTTCTTATATTCCATTAATAACCATATTGCTAAATTATAATTTTTAACCTCAAACATTTATAACCATCAATCATCATTTACCAAAACTTTATTTTATGAAATTTAAACTTCTATTCATAATCTTGATTTTTCGAACGTACTCTCAATTCAAATTGTACTCCAAGAGTCAAAAAATCCATATTTCCTTCTTTCCAAATATTTAATTTCATTGGTTTATTCCATATTGTCATATTGATAACTTTTGACTCTCATAATAAATATTCCATTAGTGTTACCATCCCTCAATATTTCTATCAATTCTTATGAACAACAAATTCGTAGCCTCGAGAATATGTAAAATATTATTTAATATTTGTATACCTTCATAATTTTGATATCCTTAAAATTTATCTATTATATGAGATTTGATAATCTTTCAAACTAAATATCATACCCTTACAGCACTTTTCACCCACCCGCTGCTAATGACAATTGATACATCACACATCCCACATGTATGTACCCTTCCATTACCTTTGTGGATCTGGCACCTCTAGAGGGGGTGAATAAAGTATGAAGGAAGTATATCCCCAATAAAAATTAATGCAGTAGAAGCAAATAAAGACAGATAATTAAATGAAATAATGTAATGCAGGAATTAAATAGTGAGATAGAAGCAATACGCAGACGCCGAGATTTTATACTGATTTTCTCTGAAAGGACTATTCCAGTCTCGAGTACTCTTGCTCAATTTTTAATCCACTATTAGAATAGAGGTTATACCGCGTGCTTTACTTCGAAGGATACGCCAACTTCTCACAATATCATATTTTTATCCGAAGCCCACAAACAAACTTCAATATTGTCTAAAAAGCTTTTATATGCCAAGAACACTTTAAATCGGAACACGCCGGCACTTAGAAGAATGGGAGTTTTCTTAGAAATGTGAAGATTGAAAATGTAACCTCCGTTAACCAAATCTAGATTTTTTGAATATTTTTAAAATTCTACTCTTTTGAATTTTCCTAAATCTTTGAAAATCATGCAATTCTAATATTAGGAAAATATTTTTCGATCATAATTTGTTATCGGTGTTTTTGTTGGGTAATTGGTTTTGTAAAAGCTATTTTATGTGAGATTTTATCCAAATATAATTTCATGTCCATTTCGAAAAAAAATCTATAAGTTATAAATATTATTTATATAGAGAAAAATTGTAAAGTATGATTTGTAAATAGAAATATTTTATTACTAATTATTTTAGTCTTATAGGTTTCGATAATTATAGGTTATTTTTTTTTCCTCGCATCGGCTAGACCATTGCGGTCTTCTAGCCTACCAGTTTGAACTTTGATTGTGGGCTAGGACTTGAATTTAGCTAGTCGTGATTAGTTAGTAGCTAAATTATAATTAGCTAATAACTAATTAACTGGTTATTAATAACAATAATTATCTAGAGATTAACTAGTATTAATTATTAATTATTAGCTAGTATGTAGTAATTAAATGATAGTGGTTAGCACTAGAGTTAGCGTGTTAGTATTTTCACTAATTTCTCCTAACTCTATTACATGTACATTTAGCCTTTAGGGTTTTCCCCCTACCCTATAAATAAAGCACACTCCCCAATGTACAATAAACAATTCCTAACTCTATTCCACCACCCCTGACAAAGTGGTCGACCATGACCACCGCATCTCTCACCAACACCCACCCGGCCATCATCAGAACTCCACGGCCAACTCCAGCCCGTCGTCCCCCATCACATTCTCCGCCGTACCCTCCTCATCCAACCACTTGACCCAGCCACCCAAGCTCCACCCCTCGTCTCCTCACCCAGCTAGCCCGACCTCCTCCCACCCACAACTGCCATCATGACAGTGTCGTCGTCACCATGACTTCCCTTTCCTGCCTCCGTCCCACTCCTCCACCACCAGTGCTACCAACCGTCATCCAGAACATTCACACCCGGCCGTCCACATAGTCACCACCACCATCACACATATATATTTTAGAGAGAGACCTCGCCTGCTCATCGTCACCTAGGCGACACCGTACGCCGTGCTTGGTTCCGACGACACACCGCCTCCTCCTTACGAGTGCCGATTTCGGCTGCCACACCAAACTGCAGATCCATCTGGCTCCGCCGACGTTGATCTACGTGCCTCCGGCCAGATCTCGTCTGGATCCGATTCCCCAACCGCCGTCGCCAGGCCGCTCTGTCCCGACCGGCCTTAGCTTCGTCGAGCCAGACCCACTGTCCTACGTCGACGACGTCGACGAAACCCCCTGTGAGCCGCGGCCAAGCCAGCCGCTCCCCCGAGGTGACTCCCTCTCTTCTTCCCCCTTTCTCTTCCTTTGTTCAGATTTTAGGGATTTGGTTTAAATAGGGAGAAGAGTTCTCTCATTCTTCAAGTATTCGTGGGAAGGAGGAAAAATAAGACAACAGCTTCATCCCTTCCATGTTGTCTTATTAGAATTAATGGTTTTAATCAACATCATTGATATATTAATAATATTAATTACATTGATTAGGTCTTTTAATTATAACCATATAGTTATTATTATTAATATTGTTGATGATAATAAGGATTGGGTGTGTTGAGCAGATTTTGGGTTGAGCCATTTCTGGGCCAGGTCATGTCATTCTTTACTAATTAGATGTTACACTAATTTTAGGTTAGGGTTTTAACTAACAATCCATATATATATATATTAATATATAGATATATATATATATATTATATATATATATATATATATATATATATATATATATATAGATATATATATATATATATATATATATTTTATATATATATATATATAATAAAAAATATATATATATATATATATATATAAAAATAATATTTTTTTATATATATATATATAAAAATAATATATATATATATATATATCTATATATTATATATATATATATATATTATATTTTTATTATATATATATAATAATAAAAATATTATTTTTATTATATATATATATTAAATATATATATATATATATATATATATATCTATATATATATATATATAGTATATTATATATATATATATATATATATATAAAAAATAATATATATATATATAATAAAAAAAAATATAAATATATATATATATAATAAAATAAATATATTATATATATGAAAATATTATATATATATCTATATATATCTATATATATATATATATATATATGGAAAAAAAAATATATATATATGGAAAATATATATATATATATATATATATATATATATATATATATATATATATATATATATATATAGATATATATATATATATATATATTTTCTTATATAATATATCTATATGGATTGTTAGTTAAAACCCTAACCCTAACCTAATATATATATATATTATATATATATATTAATATCTATATATATATAATATATATATTATAATTCAAATGATTAGGGCTAGTTTTTGGGAATATGATGTTTCTATGTATAATAATTTTTATGTAGATATATGAGTATGAGTATATAAAATATATTTCTAAATTATTTAAAGCATTACTTTGGCTTTTGTTGGGTTTCATGCCCAAGGGTAAGTATATTCCATACTCACATATTTTGGGTTTAGGGTCCAGAACAGTAATTGGACCTATACATATGGGCTCTATATATATATATTGTTGCTTGATAACTAAATTGATATAATAATATTGATATTTTCCTAAATAGTAAATTTTGCTAATATGTTATTAACTATAAATATAATTAACAGTAGAATATTTTCTATATTTCAAAACAATATCTAAAAATATTTTAATTAATAAATATATTTTCCAATTATTATAAATGATTTTTTTAGATAGTTATATATAGTTTTTTTTCTTGTAATCAAATTGCGACTATTATAGTCTTTTCTTATTCTTGATTCGATTATCATGTCGAACCCGATTTTGGACTCCAATATATCAAATTAGGCTACTTGGACTATTCTGGACTCGATGGAACCGTCTGCAACCGTTATTTGTGATCATCTTGTGGAGCATAGCATCGTACCTATTTCGTGTCGATACGTCGTGTCATACACGTCGACTTCAACCAATTCGAGGCGAGTACATTCTCTGATTGTTTTCATCATAATATATCCATATCGCCTGCTCTAGACTACTTTACTTGATGCTGACATACTGTTAACATGGATTGGTACTATATGGATCTTTTCATAAGATGTTATTCCCTTATCAGGTGCATCGGTATTTCATGTTCATGTACTTATTCATGTACATCGTGTACTCCTTGATCCGTATTATTCATATGCTCTCATATGCTCTCATGTACTCTCATGTTCTCACATGTGCTTTATATGCAAACTAACAATCATGTACGCACAGTCATGATCAGATCCTTGTGTATTGATTGGGGGCGGAGGAGTAGAAGTAGTTTATTATCCCTCATTTGTACATGTATATGTCGATTATACATTCACGTATAATGGAGTTTACCGTAGAATAATCATGTACAACCTAAGCCAATCACATAACTGTCTTGTGCTCTAAATCAATTATATTTATTATAGTTTAAATGTTCTCTATCTTATTTATGTACTCAGATTTTTATGTCTTCATGAGTTATTTCTCTATATTTTCTTTCCAGCATGTCATATTTTATTCTATTGCGAGTTTATATTTTCCTGTCATGCAATGGAACTGCTTTTAGAGTTATGTACTTTGCTCCAATCCTGACTGGATAACTATTTTTAAGTAATGTTATGCCCCACATCCTAGACTTCATGATGACAGATCTCGATATATTTTTAGATCGTGAGTTGACCTCTGGAGAGCTCTAGGCCAATGTATTTTTTATTTATGTTTCATTATCGGATCTGTCTTCGATACATTCTGGTAATGTATATTCATTTGTAGACTTTAGTTGTTTCAGAGTTATTGATATCTTTCTATTTCATAGCTTCCTTAGTTGTTTGTGATGTGATTATAGTAGATTGTTATTATGGATCATTTAGATGTTATATATTTATTGGGTACTTGATAGTATTCTACTACTGATACTGCGGCATAGGTTAGGCGCGGCCCACGTACTTATGTCCGAATATCTGAGTGCTGGTCGTGACATATTTTTATTGTGGCCCATGCAGGTCAGTCTTTGTAATTATTGCGAAGTCGTGGTAGTACTTAGGCTTAGTCGTACTACTGCGAGCCTGCCCTAGGATTAGGATTGAATCATAGTATTTTAGGAGATTTGGTACTCAATCACATATTAGGGACTCTTGATATATTCCAGTAATGACCCATAAGAATCTTACTTCGAAACTCTTTTGAGTCTATTTTCATTTGCTTTTGCTCGTCCTAATTTTGAATATTTGTCCGTTATTGAACCATATTCTTGCATTAAAATAATTTTATGGACCCTAGAAAGAAGTAGAAAGTAGAAGTGAACTTATATACCATTAGGTTGAAGAGAGAATGATTAGTCAATCTTATATATGAAGGTCGAGAATTATTTTTGGCTATATTCAAGAAATTTCAAATTTTGACCAAGATAATGGAATGACCCCTGAGAATCTCAATCTAAACCCTACCTCAAAATCTGTTTCCACTTGTTTCCATTTACTCTTCCATGATTCGTTGTTGAATTTGATTCATGGTGTTCGTAGTTGAATTAAGGTATATTCTGATGACATATTTGATGAGGGCAGTATGAAAGATAAATGTCTACTTTAGTTATGGAGTCGAGAATTTATCGTAGCCATACTAGCTAGTATGAAAAAAGCATAGAGCCTGATTTGGGGTATAGTTATCTTAGTTATGAATTTTAGAGTTCTCGCAGCCATACCGGTTGGCGTGATGAGAATTCTAGATAACATGATTATAGGATATTACCTTAGTTTAGACTCTATCGTTTATTGCAGCTATGCTTACGGGCATGGCAAAAATTCTGGCAACATGATTTCAGGAAGACGTGTATGGTTATCAGATCATATCTTAAATTGGTTCACTTCGTTATGACCAGATGAGCAAGAACAATTTCTATCATTATTTCTTCGCCTTACCATTATTTCTTCGTCTTAATTAACTTTATCATAATTACATCGATCAACTATCTCGTATCTACTTCTGTCAGCTATACTTTGAATATTTTTGAATTCCCATATCTCTTTACTTGGGAAAGACTAAGGAAGTATCATAATCATCTAGCTCGAAAGGACGTAATTGTCATCTAGTGGTGATCCTGGTAGAAATAGAGCGACGGACATTGAGATAGAACTAGTGGAAGAAAGATATGACTGAGATTAGAAACAAGAAGAGACCGGTATATTAGTATAGAAACGAGTACACTAGAAAATTATTTTGAGTATGAATTATTTGGAAAGAACGCAGGAGGATTTTGAGTAAGAAGGGCAGTAGAATATATATTGATGGTTAGAATGGTAATATTATGTAGATGTACTTTAGAACTGACAAGGATATTCGAGGTCGATTTGTTTTTGGGAACTTGAATATTTTTTAGTTGTTGATTCTTAAGATATTTCATATTTGAATTAAGGCTAGGATACTAAATTTAGGAGTTTAAATGGAGAAGAGATTATTATCGTGTGCGGTGATAACACGAGATTTAGTAAAGGATTAGTAGAACGATTGAGAACCTAGAGAACACAAAAATTTTGAGTTATAAGAAAATTTAGAGATTTTTGTGAAAATTTTTAATTTTAGAAGGAAATATTTGAAGGTATAGGTTGAAGGAAATGTGAAGGTTGATTTTTTTAAAATATTGGAGAATAAATTTTTATATGGCATAGTGGCATTAGATTTGATTAATATGAAGAGTGTGATTTGAACAAGTTCAAGGATTTTTATAACCTTGATTCAGGAATTTCGGATCCAGGTTAAAGATAAAGTGGACGAATTTGGATTTAGTTGATAATGGATTAAAAAAATTTGAGGGGTCCTAAACAAGGGTATGTTTCATGGATTGGTGCCAAAGTGGATTGGTGCCTTTGGAATAAAGGTCAAGACTAAAGTACTTATAAAAGGGTTCAATCTTCATGACCGAAGGTTTGATTTTTTTTTTTTTTGGTTGTAGTCGTATAAAGGGTTGATTTTTACGATTGGAGATCATGATTTGTAGTAGTATGTCCGGACATGTAAGATAAAGACATAATTGGGAAATTATGATCAGATAATCTAGTAGTAGTCGTAGTAGAGTAATGATTTAACTTCCTTCTGCAATTCTATCTTTGATTTTACTATCCTAGTAAAGAGAGATTTTTCTATCCCGAAACGTTCCTTAAATTCAATATCGCTAAATCTCTTATCCTATTGAGCATGACCAATCGATTTTGGTCAACTTCTTTATCGTGCCAAGGTTCTTGATTCTTGACCATACTAAAGTAATTTAAATTCAATTGTGACTGGATTTTCATCAATTTATTGTCCGTGCTTCTTCGATTTTGTTTACAACGTGCCTAATACTGTTCTAATCAAGAATGGATTGACTTATTCTGGATCGTGTCAAAACTTAAACTTTTGATCGTGATTAAATTTTGATGCCACTATCACTCGTGCCTGTAGAGGCCTAAAAAGTATGCCTAACACCCTGCACCACTCATAGAAGCGCCAACATTTAAATTATCAAGTATCTGGCCATCAGATGGCGCCAGACATCAGATGGCGCCAACCATCAAGTGGCACTGCCTGCCACGTGAATATTCTCGGAGAAGCTGAACAGTTATCTTCATGATTGACAGCACGTCAGTCGAGGAAAATTCGTTCAAATCTCGAGCGTGTGGCACTCGAGAAGATTTTCAGATCCATCATTAATGGCAAACAGCTGTCTAGTGCCATCTGCAGTTAACGCAGGATGATCATTAGCCTCATTGATTAAACAGTAAAGCACTAATCAAACAGTTAGCGCCTGGCTCCACTCAACAGATAGCGCCTAGTGCCACTTGATCAAATCTTCCTGAAGCAGTTAGATTACGTAGCACACATGCCACTAATCTCAAAGAACGTAAAGGTGACACTGCCCATGACCAAGCGCATATCAATCACAGCATGCCATGCGTCCAAGCAGTTAAACTAACCGTTCGCGCAAAGGGAAGGATGGTGCGCCACTAGCTATCTGCGCCAATCAGAATAACTGCTTAACAGTTATTCTAGAACTCTATAAATAGAGTTTTAAATCACTTGTAAAGCATCACTAATCATAATCTTCTGAGCACTTGCTGCAGCATTCTCCAAGGGCTTTGTTCTTTGACATCGTACCATCCAAGGGATAAAGTGATCGTCTTCTGATCAGATTCTTATAGTTGTACTTCCCAGAATTCAATTGTACTTTTGTACTCTTTTTTCTTAGTTTGTATCAAAACTTTCATTTTTGCAAACAAAATGATGACTCTGCTAGGGACGACTTTCTCCTCTAATAAGAAAGTGACAACTCAATGCGATGTTGCATCGGTCGGCACGACGCAGAAGACATTGGTCGTAAAAGTCGACCAAACTGCCTATGAAGCAATGATTGGCACAGGGGGTGCCAAACGCACCACTGTTGCTGCCAAGAGCAAGGAGCGCGCTTTTTGGACTCTGAAGTCCTCCAGTGCACCAATTACAGCTACTGCCCCAGTCATGGAGAAAAGCTCTATGGCTACTCCTTCTCACCAATTTTGAAATTGGCAAAGGTGCGCCATTTAATGCTCAGGCGCCAACCAGAGGACAGTGCCACCAGATCACTTCCTCTTCCTCGCCAATTCTGAAATTGGCAGAGGGTACGCCAGTCAATACTCAGGCGCCAATCAGGAGAAAGTACCGCCAAGCCACTCCCTCTTCCTCCCCAGTTATAAACTTGGTGGAGAAGTTCCTGACTACTGCCCCTGCGCAGAACAAAGGAAAGCCTCCTATGACCTTTCCTTCTTATTCCATGATCCTGGACTTGGTGGAAAACACATCTGACTATGCCCATGCGCTAGTCAATACGAAGATGCTTCTGAGTGGAGATTCTACTTCTCTAGGCAAAAAAATCAAATCAATGCCAAAGGATTAGACTCTGCTCAAAGTCGATCTTCTGTTGATCAATGTGTCGTGCTAAACGTACCGAAAAATGGTGCACAGAATAACAGGGCATCCTGCCCACTCCTCATGGCCAGCGCCAGTCAAGACGGAGCCAAAATTTGCCTAGTTTATTCATTTGAAGAACAAAGCAGGTTAAATTACAGGTGTCTCAGACAGACAGTCAGGTGGCGCACAATTCTGACATGCGTACCTACTTCAACCAGCGCAGGGCAGTGTCAAACATACATCAAGCACCATCTGCACCATCTGCTAAGTTGCACATCGAAAGTATTGTTCATGTCAAGAACCCTCTCACCTATGCCAATGAAGTCAGCACTTCTCTGTACACAAAGGGAACAGGGCACGACAATAATCGTAATCATATTCTTAATATCATTAAGGAATATGTACCTCTGACTTCTCCTCTCTTGTTACTGTAATAGATCTCCGCAAATTTCTTATATAGAAGCGGAAGATCAAAAGATTGTCTTGCCCATCTGTAACTCCACTTCCACCTCAGGAGCATCATTATAATTATTATTACGAAGTTGTGATCAAATGTTGCTGCCAGTCAGCTAAACGGTCTGTCTTTGACCGTTTGAATTATGCTCGGACTCCTAAACTTGTGATGGTGGACGAAGATGAACTGTTTCATGCTTCAGTTAATATGATATCTCGAAGTACTGGGGGTGGAAAATCTAAGACGTAATACAGCCAGCAACCCTAGTCAACAATACCTTGATCGGATCCGTGAAAGGGTCTACCAATATACCCGATCAAGAAGCCGAAAATAATTAGTCAAAGGAATCTTCCTTCCGACCAAAAACAATCGGTCAAAGGAATCTTCCTTCCGACCAAGAAACAATCGGTCAAAGGAATCTTCTAGAGTCTGACCAGGAATTCCTCAATCAAGGGAGCCTTCTCGCTTTTCATCCTGGTAATGGTTCTTTACATGAGCTTGATGTCGATAGTGAAGGCTCTGAATAGACCATCTTTTCCACCAGCTCCTCTTCGGTGGCCAGAGAAGTGATTGCCTATGTCACTAATGAGGAACAAGATGCATCCTACTCTGGCAGTCAGGAGCAGAGGATCGCCGCTCTGGAGGCCAGGCTAAAGAACATGGCTGAAATGACAGTAAGCATGCATGCGATAATTGTGGCATAACACGCTGTTCCACTGGTTGTGAATCCAATTCCAACCCAAAAATGCATTACAACATCAACTCCTACCAACACTGGTCTAGGGGTACAACCTCCTCACAATACCATAATGCCGGCTCCAAGTCATTCTGGTGTTGGAGGTAGTGCTTATCACGCAGTCCCGCCTCCTAATGCATCGAAACAATCTTGTCACGACCCGATCCCAAATAATTGGATCGAACCGGATCATGCCCAGCCTGTACCGTTGTTGAGACGGCGGCAGTAAGCTGTATCACTCATGCAGATAAATAAAACAACACAGTCTAATTGCCACAACTTTAATAATTCGAATAGTTTAAAACTTTTTACAATAAAATAAAAAATACATCTGAAGTACATTGCTTTCCACAAACATCATGAATTATAAAGAAGAAAAAAATCTAGGCAACCAGCTTATCAGTCTCGAGATCATCGTCCTCTAGTTGGGACCTCGGAAAAAAATCGCGGAACAAAGCCTCATCAGTGATACCTAAAATGTTGTCTCCAGTCAGGAGGGAGCAAGAACGAAATATGCATCTCATAATTTAAATAGTAATTGGAAAGTGCAGGGTAAACAGTTTGAAATAATATTTTCAGCAGTTTAAAACAGTTAAGTGTGTTTTGAATATGCAAACGTCTATGACCGGCTTGGGTTCAGTAGTATCTTAGCGATACGATATGGCTTATCCCCGTGTGTGAGAGGGGTAAGCTAACACAGTCAGTTCAGTAGGGGCTTTGGTCATAAACGTCTACACTATTCCCCCAGTCCCAGATTCAGTAACAGTAACAATCAGTAGTTGAACCCTAAGGTAGAGTTCCGTGTCAGCAGTGTGGTTTAACATGCAGCTTAACTTTACTAAGGAAATTACAAGAAAACATAATCCGAAACTTGCCTTGTTTTAGATGACTGGAAAGACGGGTCGGTACCGAGGAGGAACGTCAGGTGTATCTTCGAGTTCCTACAGTTGAGAACTCGACTTAGATTCCTGAATAACCAGACTAAGTGTGCTAGTTGCAATCTCTAGTAGTAAATCCTAGTCAGGTTTAAAGTTGTATTAATTTACAGCTAACGATTACGTCGCAACTACGTGCGTTGATTAAACCGATTAATTTGGTTATTTGGAAATAATAACAAGGACCAATTAACTTTGGAAAACTTTATGTTTTTGTAATATATTTATAAAATTATAGTTTCTTATAGTGATAAATCATGAACTAGTTATTTACTAATATTTTATCCATTTTAATTAATTCTTAATTAATCAGTAAATTACGTTCTAATCTACGATTATGCGTCTAAACACAACCACCCAAATCACATCCACCAGAAAAAGAAAAAGAAAATAAACTACGCTACACAATACAGTGGCACAGCTAATGGTCCTAGGGTGGGCTTATGCCCGGTACAATTTCTTTTACATTAAATAGAGAAAATGACTGAAATATTAAATAAAGTGCAGAAATTAAATGACTATAATAAATAGCCTAAATGTTAAATAAAATAATAAAAAATAAAACTAAGAGTCTCAGACTCGGTCCATTCCTTAAAATTTGGCTAATACCACAACGTCCGGTCGGACCGGTGCGTTTGCATTTCACCGGGGCCCACAGACCGGTACGGTCGTCGCCCGAAAAATCAGTTTAGAAATTCATTTTCGAAAGCCAATTTGAAATTATATAAATATAGTTTTGTAAAAATTTGGGCAGCACTTCCTCTATTTCGGGACAAACCCAAAACTGGGAAATGCGCCACGGAAAACCTGCAATTATTCCAACCCAAAGATAATCCCACAAATATCCACCAAAATATTTCCAAGCCACCAGAAATAATTCCCAAACAACCGAATTTCTCGAAATATCCGGGAATTCCATAATCAAACCAATCCACACAAACCAGCAGATAAAATCACAGAAAAATAAGCTAACGCAGCTAACCGAAATATAACGCAGCTAACCGAATTTCCCGAAGGGAATCCGGGGACCGATTTTCATCACCGACTCTACGGGAGGGACGAACTACTGTGATTACCAAGAAATTACCAAATTCCGTTGGCGGGGAGCCGCGGGAAAAACTTGGGGAAAAACCGAAACGAAGTTCGGACAGCAGGTCGCAGATCTGGACAGCAACGCCTCGCAGATCCGAACTCGGCCACGCACAGAAGAGAGGCACGGAAAGGGTCTGCGGGAGAGGGGATCTTGCGGCGGCGGGGAGCCACGCGTAGACGAGGCAGCGGCCGGTAGGGCACGCGACCACGGCGGGGGACCGTCGGGACAGCGCGCGGGTGGCGCTGGCCGCGGGGTCGCACGGTGGGGCGCTGGCCGCGGGGTCGCGCGGCTAGGGCAGCGCCTCGCCGGAGAAATGGGGGCACGGACGGGTGGCGAACGGCGGGGAGCCGCGGAGGAGGTCGGCCGGAAGGAGCGCGGGGAAGCCGCGGGGAGGAGCTCCGCCGGGTGAGGGGCTCGCACCACGGGAAAAGGGTTTCGGCTAAGGGGGTTTCTCCACAGAAGGAGTACTCGAGAGAGGGAGAGTGTGAGTGAGGGATTTTGTGTGTGGGAAGGGTGAGTATAACTACTCCAGAGAGAGAGTTGTTAGAGAGCCTTCTGTTGTAAGAATTATGAGGAAGAGAGAAGCATACGTGGGAGAATAAAAAGGAGGTGGGGATAGTGGGATTAAAATAGGGAGTGGTGTGTGCTGAACGTTTGAGAAGGTGGGGGATTAGGTGTGTGCTGGAGTAATTAAGGAGAAGGTGGTTAAATAAAGAGTGGTGGGGGTGATGGGCTGTGCGTGAATGGTAGTGAGGCATTGGAGGAGAGGAAAAGGCAGCTTACCAATTCGTGAGGAGAAAAGGGGCAATTGGGTGCTGGTCCTACGGGACCAGCTGACTTAGTTTTCATTTATTATTATTTTTATTATTATTATTAAAGGAATAACCAAGTCAAAAACCAGGATTAATAGAGAAGGAATTGGGCTCGGGCCTGGGTCTGGGCTCGGACTCGGATCTGTATCTAAATCAAAAATCCATGTTGTTAATAATTTTAAAATAATTTGTACCCAAAAATATTAATAATAATAATAATAATAATATGAAATACTATTTATCACACTAAAACACTATTAATAATTAATTACAAAAATATGGGTTTCACAAATCTACTGCTCCCCAAGCATCAGGGGATACCATTGAAGTGGTAAAGCTTTTGCACAATCAGTTCAAAGCTTTCAAGCAGAAGGATGGTCTGTAGAAGTTAGGGAGTAAACAGCCCTACCTATAGAGTGGAAGGAGGTTCCGTTTTCATCTAAATACAATCCACCGACGATCATGCTGTTTGACGGCAGCTCATATCCAAGTCAGTACCTCAATCACTTCAAGGTGATGACCGATCAGCTCCAACCAAATGATGCTCTACTTACTAGAGTATTTGTTGCGTGTCTGGCGGGTACAGCCTACGACTGGTATTGCAGTCTGCCAGATAGTTGAATAACCTCCTTTGCAGGGTTTAAACAAATGTTCCTAGAACGCTTCTATGAGGGTACCAATGACATGACTATGTCGGCCCTCATCAAAATCAAACAATGGCCTAATAAAACTGTTGAACATTTCATTGAGCATTTCCGCCGAAAGGCACTCAAAATGTCCCTGGGAACTCCAGATGTTCTGACTATAGATACTTGCAAATCAAATTTGCTACCTATAATCAGCATGGATGGGATCCACTCAATTCCAAGACTGGCCTTCCTTTATAGTAAGTGCCAGGGCAGCCGAAGATAGTGCTGACAAGTTTAAACAGTTAGGCATCCAGATACCAAATCTTGACAAGGATGAACATTCTGCAACCAACAACGGTGGCCGTTAGAATAACTGTAAGAACAAAGAAGCTTTGGCCATCAATATCAAAGGCAAAGAAGCTTTGGCTGTCAACATGGGTCAATCAACACCTACTACGACGGCACCACCACAGAGAGCACAACGTCCGGAGAAGGAGTATTCCTTTGATGAGGATGATACCATGAGCATTTTTATTGCTTAATCCAAAGCAATAAACTTCAGTTACCCAAAGCAAAGTGGCCAGACGATGTAGGTAAAACTGATCATCCCAAATACTTTGTGTATAAAAGGTTCATCGGACACCCAACCAGGGCATGCTATGTGCTCAAAGGGAAGATACAAGACCTAATTAACATCGGTGCGATCACTCTTCAGCAATGAGAGGAATGTGACTGCTAATATCGTTTCTCTACAGTTTGGCGACTTTCTTGCTCAACTTGTATAGGATGGAGTCATTCCCATACCAAAGGCTACCCTAGAGATTGTTAATCTTCCACCGGCACGCAGTGACGATCTTGTTCCTTTGTCAACTGACAAAGAGAAAATCATGTGGATCCATCCCGACTTGGTTGCCTATTTTGAGACGCCTGTTTCGTCCTCGAAGTTCAGAAAGACAACCAAATATAAGTCGTTCCACATGACTTCTATCGGTGGTCATCATCTGTCGCCTTTGAATGATACCTTCATTCTGGCAACAGACTCATCTTCTTCTTCTGAGATAATAACATCAAAGCCAGAGCTTAATTATCTACCAGGATTCCATCTCTATAGTTAATAGTCCCGCAAACTGATGACTAAGATGGGATATGACCTGAAGAAAGCCCCAGGTTTGAATCATGGAAGTGGACCTCCCGTACCCCTTTCCCTACATCTCCAACATAATCAATCTCGTGTTGGCTTGGGATTCTGGACAGATTTTCTTCTTTCCAAAAGAAGTCTTCTAAAGGCAAAGCTCAGACGAAGGACTGCAACATGGTTTCCTTCGTACCAGTGCAAGAAGAAGAAGCCCTGGCTGGTACCAGATCTGGAGACTATACCTTCGAGACTATCCAGAAGGACAAGAGACAACACCTCCAGTCTCAGATGCTTCTCCAGTGTCCTTCCCTCATATTATTAATGTTCTATCGGCTTCATCGCCCCCAGCAAACTGATTCCTCCCAAACCGACGGCGGCTGACAAAGGAAAACAAGCAGTTCACTCTGATAAAATATTAAAGAAAACTCTACTTCTTGGACTTGAGAGGCCTTATAACTTCGACATATTGGCTTGGTTAGCCAATATTCCGGCGAGGTTATCAATCTTCGAGATTTTGCGTCTCTCGAGGGAAACTCGGGAAACACTAGCGAAGCTTTGGTACAAGCTGGCGCTTGTCTAGCACTTCTCAAGAAACCAGATGAAACCTGTGGCATGCTTCTATTGTTATAGTGTAATGGAGTTGATTCCCAACATCACTTTCACACAAGAGGATATGCTGATGAAACAATCGACATGACCGACCCCTCTACTACACGGGATATGTCAATACAATGAAGGTTGATCGCATCCTGATTGATCCTGGGTCTGCACTCAGTATCATGCCGAAGACCCTACTGGATGCGCTAAAAATCCCAGTCCATAATCTCTCCATAACAATCACTATCCTGGGATTTAATTTCGGAAGGAGCGAACCATTGGGGAAGATTCGCCTGAAAGTTCAAATTGGCAATCTCCACACGAAAATAACTTTTTATGTGATTGACAATCACGGCTTCTATAATACCCTATTGGGAAGACCGTGGTTGCATGAGCCTAACATCATGCCATCCACTCTCCATCAATTCTTCAAGTATGTGGATACCATGGAGAAGTCCACAAAGAAGTGGTCGATCTTAATACCTTCCGAGGTGTCGAAGCATACTTTATCGACTCCAGGATGTACAAAGAGGAGTTCATGAAAGTTGTACTAGCCATGGACACGGAGGAAGATCAGAAGGACAACCCAGAAAATGTCATAGTAATTCCAGTCAAAGGACGCACTTTTCATCCTTCGTCTTCTCAGATGCTAACCATCCATCTCTCCTCTCATGCTAAGCATCCTATTGCTGAGAAGAAGGAGCATAAGAAGCTCACCTCTTCTGAGCCTCTCATTATCGACCTTCGTCGTAATAAGCCTTCCCTTCTCCTTTCCTTTCTCATTCTCTGCCTCTGGTCATCAATCTTAGCAAGTCATCGGCTAAGATCAAGAGCCCTATTGTAAATGATGATGTAATCATCAATAAAGTAGCATCTCTTTTGTAGTATATTGATGTCAACTATTATACTCGATGCTACCTAGAAATGCTAGATAACTTCGAACCCCTTACAATTGGAGCAGTTCAACCTCTCCAAGACGAAGTATCACTCGAATCAGTTCAAGATTCCTTCTTTCTAGTTCCTTTCCGGAAGAAAGATGAACTTCCTATACTTTTCAGCAAAGGAACAGAACAAAAACTACATTTGATAATGACTCTGAAAACGACGATAACGGGCGACTTCAACTACGTCGTTACAGTCAACAATCAAAAGACATCATTCAAAAGATGGGCTATAACTTCAAAATCGGCCTCAATGGTGGTAGAGAAAGGCGAACTCCTGTCATTATTCCTGCTCTAAAAGGAAAGTCACTGCAATATTATAGCAAAATGAAGCATAGGTTGGGCTATACCTCGCCGGTCATGACCTCAATCGCCTCCGAGTCTGACAAAGAGGAGCGATCTAATCTTCTGAATCTATTTCATGGGATTCGGATACCAGTGTTGGGCACATCCATCGAGTGACTCTATCTTCCAATATGGTAACTATCGAGTTCTCTGAAGACGATGATGATTTTACCGAAACAGCCGAATCTGATCCTTGGGCACAAAGAATGGACAATCAATGGGAACTTTGCTTCGAGCAACGAGAACCACCTACTGAAAATCAATTAATTAAGCAATATTGGAGAAGAAACTTCACCAAGACCAATCTCATCAGCAAAAGCCTTTCAGAAGCAGAGAAGCAAGAATTAATTCAGCTTATTTGGGAATACATTAATGTCTTCTTGGACTTATGAGGATATGCCAGGACTAGATCCTCAGATCGCTACTCATAGGATCAACATCCTGCCTAATGCAAGGTCGGTCAAACAGCAACAACATCGATTCTGACCTGACATGATAGATGCCATAGAAACTGAAGTAAAAAAGCTCATTGCTTGCGGCTTTGTCAGAGAAGAACAATATCCTGACTAGGTGGCTAACGTCGTCCCCATCCTGAAGAAAACAGGAAGGTCCGAGTCTGTATTATTTCAGAGACCTCAACGATGCTTGTCCTAAGGATGAGTTCTCTCTCCCGATCACTGATGTCATGATCGACAATACTGGCGGGTTTGAACGAATGTCTTTCATGGATAGATTTTTCGGATATAATAAATCTGAATAAACCCTAAAGATGAGAAACATACATCTTTCCACACTCCTCTGGGGTCTTCTGCTACACTGTCATACCGTTCGGTCTTAAAAATGCTGGTGCAACTTAGCAGCGGGCCATGAGCACCATCTTTCGCGAACATTTATAGAAGACAGTCGAATGCTATATCGACGATATTGTTGTCAAAAGTCATCTAAAGGAAGATCACATCCAAGACTTGAGAACTATCTTCGATCTAATGTGCCATCATCAACTCAAGATGAATCCCACTAAGTTATTCCTGGGAGTCTCCAGTGGCAAATTCCTCGAATTTGTTATTACCTCTAAGTGTATACACGTTGACCCCGAGAAGATCAAAGCATTCAATAGATGCGTCCTCCACACAACCTAAAAGAGCTACGAGGATTCCAGGGACGGCTTGCGTACATCAGGAGATTTATCTAAATCTCTCTGGACGTTGCAGACCATTCACTCAACTCACGAAGAAAGGTGTGTCTTTCATTTGGACTGAAGAATGCCAGCAAGCATTTGAAGACATAAAACGATACTTGATGAACCCTCCAGTTCTAGTGCCTCCAGTCTCAGGAATACCTTTTCTGATATATATATCCGAGCAATAGATCATTCCTTGGGTGCCTTGCTAGCCCAAAAGAACAAGGAAGGCCATGAGCAAGCTATCTACTACCTCAGTCGTACGATTATTAGTGCTGAACATCGATATAGCCCGGTAGAAAAAAATGTTTAGCCCTGATGTTTGCCGTCTAGAAGATACGATATATTACGGGCCAAACCATCATGTCATCTCTAAGTCAACCCTCTTCGAGTCTTGATAAGAAGCCTAGTACACTCAATTCCAGACTCGTTACATAGGCCATATTGCTAGCATAGTATGATATGGTCTATGTTCCACAAAAGTCTGTTAAGGGTCAAGCCCTAGCTGACTTCTGGTGGCTCATCAAGTACCTGAGACTTCTAAACACTATACGAGATTGCTGATGAAACTCTAAAATCCAATATGATTTCAGACGGGATCCTTGCTTGGCGACTATTCTTTGACGGTGCTTCCAGAATTGTCCTAAAGGTGCTATCGTCGCTGGAGTCAGAATTTCTAGTGTCTCCAGAAGGATTGGCCATTGAAAGAGCTTATTCGTTGGATGAGTCATGCTCCAATAATATTGTGAATACAATGCTCTACTCATCGGGCTCCAATTAGCTAAACAATTGGGTATTGATTATCTTGAAGTATACGGAGACTCTAAGCTGATCGTCAATTAGGTTAGAGGCACGTATGAAGTTCGGCATCAGGATCTCATGCCATACCATGAAGCAGCAATCAAATTGGTTAGATCAATCAAGGATTTATTCATTGAACATATACATCGAGCTTGCAATACTGAAGCTGATGTGCTTGCTAATCTAGCAGCAGTATTGGCAATTCTTGTAAAATGACAACAAATGATCGTCATCACTAACATGGAGTTATTCTGTGTCAGAATAATCTACATATAGAATTCAGCAATTCAGTCAAAGTTTGACTACAAGTGAAAACTAGAGAGCTCATTTCATCGACTTGTGGTACATGAATCCTACCTGAAGATCCGAAAGAAGCAACTACAATCCGTCGACGATCGTTGCGATTCTACTACAATCACATCACAAAAACACTCTATCGACGATCATATGACGGTATGCTTCTACGCTGTCTTGCCGGAGAGAAAAAAATACTACGTAAAGCTCACAATGGTGTCTGTGGTTCACGTCAGCCAGGTCCTAAATTACAGGATCGTATTTGACGCATGGGCTACTACTGGCCCGATGGTATCAGATGAGATCGAGTATGCAAGAAAATGTCAAACATGTTAAATACATGTAGACTTCATCCACCAACCATTAGAATTCCAACATACGACTGCGACAACATGGCCCTTCGAAGCTTGGGGTATGTATGTCATTGGTCCTATCAACCCACCCTCATCTAGAGGATATCGGTTTATCCTAGCTATAACTGATTACTTCTTTAAAATGGGCCAAGCTATACCTTTAGCCGAAGTTAAGACAAGCAGTGTCATCAACTTCATCACACATCATGTGATCTACAGATTCGGTGATCCTCGGCAAATTATCCATGATAATGGGCCTCAATTCATTAGTCAAAAGTTCACTCGATTCTGTGATGACAAGTAACCAATATCGCTTCTACAAACTACAATCCTGCAGCTAATGGGTTGGCAGAAGCATTCAACAAAACCATCATCAAACTTCTCAAGAAGTTCATCTCTACCAATAAACACAACAAGAGCAAAAAACTTGGAGAATGTCTATGGGCTTACCATACTACAGTACGTACCCCGACCGGTTGTACACCATTCTCTTTGGTGTACGAATGGAAGCTGTTCTGCCGTTGGAGATTCAGATCCCATCATTGAGAATAGCCATTGTCAATAAACTCACAACAAAAATAATGATCGTCTTCGACTTCAGGATCTTGAATCACTTGACGATAAGTGATACTAGCTCAACAGCATATTGAGCTATATCAAGCCCGTATCTCAAAAGCCTTCAACCGTAAAGTCGAAGTACGAGCATTTCAAAAAGAAAATTGGTCCTTACTGTCAGACGTCCTATGACTATGACACACATGAGCAAGGGCAAGTTCGAACCAAAGTGGGAAGGTCCCTATATTATAAGCAAAGTTTTTTCTAACGGAGCTTATCAATTGTCAGGGATGGATGGCCGAATAGCTATGATGCCTATTAATGGCAAATTCCTGGAGAAATACCATGTTTGAAAATATGTACTATGTTTTCTAAAAAATTATACATGTTTCAAATCTTTGAATCCCCAGCGAAGTCTCTCCAGAGTGACAACATCATCTACCACACCATTGCAAACATCATCTTTTGAAACCCAGTTGTTTTAAAAATATCCTATTCTTGAGTCCCAGCTGGCTTAAGGATAATCAATAGATACTCGAATTCACGTCCACATCACTTCTGAATTCTACTATCTACATCAATGACTTGTTATGTCCATATTACCTCTGATGATGTCGTTTTCGAAGTAACAATATTACAAGTTATATTTTGTCAAGTCCACATTACCTCTGAAGATATAATATTGTTATTTCCAAGAGATATGTCATGTCTGGTACCTCTGAACATATTTCTTACTCCTATCTAATACTTGTGTCTTAAACAGCAATAAGTAATAGAGCCATAAAAAGATCATCAATTTTTATTCCAGTGACGTGCAAAACATCAAATTTGTACATCAAACAAAATAGAACAAAAGTTTACAATTTGGATAGCTTCACTTAGGAGTGAGTGCTGAGTTCAGTAATCATCCTCTTCAGAGCATCAGCCCTCTCATTCTGGAGTCGAATACCCTTTTCCTAGCCAAAGCTCTTCCAGATTCTGGATTAGAAGGTTGCGGGAATTTGACTCGGTATTCAATTTTTGCACTCTGAGTTCGAAGGAATTCTTCTTGTTTTCTTTTTAGATCGTCCAAACGGCTCTCGGCAACCTGATGCATTTCCAGGACTTCTTTCTTACGTCTCTTGGCGGCTCTAAGTATCTCACAAAGTTGGGCCATCTCAGCTTCCAACTCCTGAAGACGAGTTTGGCATTCAGCCGTTTCCTTCTCATTTTCTGATGCTTCAGTCTTATAACGCTCAATAGAAGAAGTAGTCTCGAGAATGCTAGACTCCAACTCTGTGGATCGCATTGAGAAAATAACCATAGAATCTTTTAAGGCTGCTTGTCGTACTGCAGACTCACGAGCCATCACCTCACACTCGGCATCTACGAGCCTCTGGATATTACCTCTGGTCAAATCTTGGTAGGATTTGATTGGCTCTCGGAGCGCATCCAGAATGTGTTCCAAGAAGCTAACTCTATCTAAATCACCAAGATTGCGGATAGCATTGATGATAAAGAAGACAGTTGTCTTTATTGACTCGTAGGGCGGCCGGCCTTTCTCCAAGACCATTTGAACCAGACTTCCCAAGGAGGCGAAGAAAGAAGTGGTGTAAGTCTCAATGACGGCTTTGTTCATCGCTGATACACCAGGAGTTGATACTTCAGCCTGAATTCTTTCTTCTGTTGAAGATGGAGGAATCACAATCTGTGCACCAGGAGATCTTAGTGCTTTCATCATCGATGAGCTTCCTTCTCCATCTTGAGTCCCCATATCCAAAGGAGCCATGGTCGAGCTAAAGCTGAAAGCAGTAGACAGAGCTACTGCAATCATCTCCATGGGACCTTCTGCAAATCAAGAAGCACAATCTTGATACATTATCAAATGAGTTAGGGTAAATAAAAGTGATAATTTTACCTGAGCCAAGCAGCAGATATGGGGTCTCACGAGGCACGTCTAGCTCTGTATGGAGCCTTGCCATGGTCTTCTTAGAGACAGTCGTGTGCTGCTCCCAGCCTCCGAACCACCTCACATAAAATGGCCGTTTTCGACCTCTGAGTCAGCTTGGCCACCTAGGGCTGCAACTACTTCCACTCCTCTTGTTTCAGCAACTTCAGCTGGAGTCTAATCCCCTCAGCATCAACTTCTTCATTATCTTTAGGGCTTTGATGGCCCTCATCTTCAACAGGGTGGCTATTCTCAGCCATAGGATTTTATCCTCTTCTTCAAGAAGATCATCTCGAAATCGTAGTCATCTAGTGCATCTATCATCTCCTTGCCTTCTGGAGAGAGTTCAGAAGAAACATGAACATTTGAGGGTAATACCTCCTCGAGAATTCCCATCTCCGGAGCATCCTTGGTTGGTGACATTACTCTGCCGTAGCAAGTGCAACCTTTGGAGCAGCGACCTTTAAGGATGCTCGTTCTTCCGTTGCAACGTTTGAGGCTAGAACATACGACGTTGGAGTCTCTGCGGAGAGAAAATATTATATTATATACAAAATTTCCAGTAAATTTTGGGAAGACAAGAATATCACCTTTCAGAGACAGTGGGTCTTGCAACGGCAAAGACGCGTCTGGTCGACCAGGGGACTATCCTGGCATTGAAGAAGTATGTGAAGTTGCAGTCTCTTGTTGCTCAACCTCGATTGTCAACAAACTCCTTCTTTTGCTTAAGTGGCATTGGAGGGGATCCTTCGGATTCAGAAGGCTCATTGTGTACATCTGGTCTCTTATCTTCTTTTGGGATTAGAGAAGAGGTTGTCCCTGTTCCCCCAAAGGAAATCCCTGCTTTAGCTTGTCGTGTTTGAGATCTAGTCCTCCATGCAGGCTGCTCAGTAATAACAAGCGCTACTTCCTTCGTTTTTTCCCTTGAGTCTTATGAGGAGGAGGAGGTTTAACTGGGACAGAAGGTGCAGGTGATTCCCTGACTTTTCGTCTTTTGCTATTCACTTTTGTTGGAGATTTTTCTTTTCATTATTGAGGGAAATATCTAGTATCATTCACCTCGTCAGGGAGACCGACAAGGGTAGCTTCAAAAGTTCCATCGATTGAAGAATTCTCTTCAACTTTTCAGAATTCCAGGATAGTTCTCGTCCCCAACCATGAGCGCTTGTCACTTGCAAACTGTTTGACATAGTGAATCCCTCGAAGAAAGTATTGGCCAAGGTATAAAAGTTCACATATGTATATAACATATGCAGCCCATATTAGAAGTAGCATTGGGCATGGAAAGTAGCTTTAGTGCCCCTGGCACTGTAATATCCCCATCATATGCGCCATCAATCAAATAGCCAGAAGCTTGTAAACAAGTAGTGGCGTTGCCCACATGCATTTGATCATAGCGAATTGGCAAGCAAACGGCTAGGAAGATATGGTTCTAGGTTACATTCACCACCAAATCGATACACCAGGTGGGAAGGCCTGATCATCTTCAACCACATGAAGGCTACTGGTGGTGGATGGACAGCCATAGGCTATAAATCCATCTGCAAAGGAGGAAGATTCTCGATTCCTTGAGGTGGAGGAACGCAGTAGAATATTTATTCTGAACCCATATTTAACGCCTTTCGGTGGTTGGTAAGAGAGTTCACTTTCCACCGACCTGTGGCAAAACGACTAATGAAGTCTTCTCCTGCAACGCCTAAAGCTGGATCCATCAAAATGGGGGTCGTGTAGCAACAACCAGCCGAACAAATAAGTCTACGGCATCTCAGTACGGGGGAAATCATCCCGAGTATTGGGATTTATCATCATGGTATCTGTGAAAGAGCGAAGACCCGCATTCAAACGGCAGGTCATTACAGAGAGAAGATCCATCTTGTGCCCGAATACTAAGCGCACGATGGAGAACAGTACACCCCGATGAATCCTATCAACAACACTGGCTCCGGGGACCATGAATTGTCGCAGCCACAAGGATAAAAATCCAGCCAGAGCTGCTTCTCGAGACAATGGCCTTCCACCTTGTCTGACATAAGTTTCAGTGGAAATACCAGTTGTAAATCCTTGCCAATCCTCTGTCAAATCTTTATCAGCATGTTTGGATCTTTCTATCAATTTTTGAATAGTACTGTGGTCGAACGGCTCAAAGAAGTTAGGATTGCAGTCCAGGTGCTCTTGCGACTTATCTTCATGAATGTGGCCCAAAAATAAATATGCCAACCATTTGAATAAATAACATGTCCCATGTGCGTGGCTCTTATAGAAAACGATGCAGATCATGAAGTGGCATAATAATTCCTCGAAGACTGCAACCATTCTTCGGTTCTTCTCAGTAAGGGCATCTAATTCTTCATTGGTTGGCACATACTCTTCATATAGGTTTTTACCCATTGGCGGATGTGAGATATACTGCATCTCATAAAGAGTGAGGCCTATCTCTCCGTGAGGGGTCACAAAAGTGCTCGTTCTACTGTTGTATCTCTCCGCTAAGGCTAAAAGTAAGTGGGGATTGGTGCAAATTCCAGGGGAAGTAATATGGATTGGCTCGTAAAGTTCCAAGTCCAGCAGTTTATCTTTAAAATTGTTCAGAGCCCAGATCGAAAGACAGGTCCAACGTTTGTTCTCTGGACTCATTAGACCTGTCAGTCGTATATTCTTATCTGGATATCTCCCTTTAGCCTTAGCAAACAAGTTCGCGAATAAGGGAATTCTCACTGGGATCAGCAGAGAAGAATCCTCAGGAGGCACACAGCTGGGTTTTAGGCCCCTCAGGTGAGTGTTGCTTCTCTCCGATGAGTTATATAATACATCCCTATTTTGGGGACCTAGTCTGTGGCATATTCTTCCCACTCTGGCCTGCTGGAAAGGAGTTAGGTCCCATACCATACTGCGAGGATGACTGGCATGAGCATAGCGGGATAGTAACAGATGTCTCGTCATTTCAATAAGATGAATCAATCTGCTTCCACTTTGATACACTTGCTTCTCGCATTTTGCCTAAGGTTGGCGGTCTTTTTTGATAGCATCGCCAAACAAGAAGGCTAGTTTTTTGTGAGGAACCTGATCCAAACTTACGAACGGTTCCCCATTCATCGGGCATAATACGGTCTTATCATCCTGAGACCTTAACACAGCTCTCCGGGTCTCAGGCAGATCATACTGAGGAAAATGTACATGGGACAAATCTTTCTGATACTCAGACACCCTGAATGTAGATGCTAGTTCTTCACCATAGGGGTCTTCCCTCAGGTCAACTTCAAAAGAGAAGTCAGAGTTAAACTTCTAAAAAAATTGTTTATTCTGTGCCAATCATAGATGATGCAGAGGAAGGAAAAACAGTTCTCAGCCAGCGCATGTAAATTCTCGAGTCAGAAGGCACATCACGTCAACTAGCACATGGTCCACGCATAATAAGAAATGGCACACCATATTGAGAATCTGACAGATGGCGTCTGGCGTCATTGGTTTAGATTCATTTTAGCCCAACACTCTGAAAGAGGTGGCATAAAATGCAGATGGCACAAAGCATCGACCAACACTCTGAAAGAGGCGGTCGATGTTGGCCTGAATCGCGCTCCACGCGAATGGAGCCTGCTATCGTCTTCTCCGTTCAACTTTCTTACCTTCCTGTGCTGGGTTCGCTTCTTCGACTCTCGCCAATGGCGCTATGTGCTGTGGCACCCACAGTGGGGGCACACGCGAAGTAGCTCTGGCCACTTTCTTTTCCTTCTCGACGACGGTGGACTTTTTTGGTGCCATTTCCGATCGTGAGAGAGCTTCAAGAATTTGAGAGAAAGAGTTCAGGAGAAATGGCAATATAAAGAGATTTCTTTCTCCTATCGACTATTTATAGTTCAAACGCTCAGTTGTAACAGCTGTGAGATCTGCGCCTAAAAGTTGGGTCGGTTACAATACTGCCCTGCGCCAAACGCTTCTTATTCAAAGTATTTCAAATTTTGAAGTTGTTCAAATTTAAAAATTTTGAAGGGGGTCTTGTAGAGGCCTAAAAAGTATGCCTAACACCCTGCGCCACTCATAGGAAGCGCTAACATTTAAACTATCAAGTAGTGATGGCCATCAGATGGCGCCAACCATCAAATGGCGCTCCCTGCCACATGACTATCTTCTCAGAGAAGCTGAACAGTTATCATCATGATTGACAGCACGTCAGTCGAGGAAAATCTATTCGAATTTCGAGCGCGTGGCGCTCGAGGAAATTTTATAAGATATGTCAGATCTGTCATTAATGGCAAACATCTGTCCAGCGCCATCTGCAGTTAGCACAGGATGATCATTAGCCTCATTGATTAAATAGTGAAGCACTAATCAAACAGTTAGTGCCTAGCACCACTCAATAAATAGTGCCTAGTGCCACTCAGTAGCTGGTGCCACTTGATCAAATCTTTCTGAAGCGGTTAGATTACGTGGCACACATGCCACTAATCACGAAAAACGTGAAGGTGATACTGCCCATGACCAAGCGCATATCAATCACAATATGCCACGCGTCCAAGCAGTTAAACTAACTTTTCGTGCCAAAGGAAGGATGGTGCGCCACTGGCTAGCTGTGCCAATAAGAATAAATACTTAACAGCTATTTCAGAACTCTATAAATAGAGTTTCAAATCACTTGCAAAGTATCACTAATGATCATAATCTTCTGATCACTTGCTGCAGCTTTCTCCAAGGACTTTGTTCTTTGACATCGTATCGTCCAAGGGATAAAGTGATCATCTTCTGATCAGATTCCTATAGTTGTACTTTCCCGAAATTCAATTATACTCTTGTACTCTTCTTTTCTTAGTTTGTATCAAAACTTTTGTTTTTGCAAACAGTGCCTAAACCTTCAATTTAATCCTTAATAATGACTAAGTTCTGTTCTAATCAAGATTTGACTTAACTACTATCCTTCACCTTCGGTCGTGCCTAGACGACCTGGCACGACTAGACGACTTTGAATCCCATGATCGTGATTTTAACGATCATGACTATACATATTAATTCTGCCTCTGAATCGTACCTAAAATTTTTGGTCCTAGATCACGACTATCCGATTTGATTATGAACCTTATCATGTCAGAATTTGAGTTTGATCATGTCGGAATAAATTTTCTATCGTACCTAAATTTTGATTCTCTAGTCACCGTACTCAGACTTCATTCCTAATTATGACTAGGTTTGAAAGTTTTTTTCGACACTCTATCCTAAATCATGCCTAAATGGTTTTAGTCATTCCAAACTTTTGAACACATCTGAGCCTTGATTTCGCTTGTGATTAAGTGTTTTGATCCTTAGCATAAATCGTGCCAAACATTTCATTATTCCTAACGATGCCCAATCGCGTCATTTTTTGTATTTGAACGTGCCTATATAACCTTGAATCTGAACTTATCGAGCCTAGATCATATTAATCATTCTATACTTAGACCTGATTCCAACTTGATTGTAACTGAACAATTTTGATTTTCCTAGCGGCAATTTTGCGCTTAAATAATTTAAATTTATTTCTTAATTGTGCCTAAAACCTTGATCCTTGGTCACGACTATATGATAGATTAGTCGTGCCAGAATTTAGACTTTGATTATGTCTAAACAATTTTCTATTCCTGCCGAAAATTCGATTCTGTAGAGACTCGTGCTTAGGTTCCATTCCTAAACATGCATAAATTTTGGTTTTCGTAATCTTATCCTAGATTGTGCCAAGCGAATTTAGATCATTTCAAAAAATTTAATCACGTCCGAGCTCAGATTGTATTTCATGACTTAATTAATCATACTCATTAAATTTTCGATCGTGCCTATAAGATCTCGACTTCAAATTTTGATTGTGCCTAAAATTTTATATTGGTCATAACTAAGTTTTGATATTGATCGTGCCTGTGCGACTTGAGTCTAATTTCTAACAACCCAAACCACTAGATCATTCCATATTTGAAATTTCGAATTCTACCTCCGATTCTCCTGACCATGACTGAGATCGTGCCTGAATGAATTGAGATTATTTTCTAAATCACGCCTATATAACTTTGTTTATATTACGATTCTATCATGCCAAAATCACTACTCATCAAAGTAGTCACCATCCGATATGGATGGACTAAAACGTGAGAAAGAGCCTTCCTCTTGAACATTAGAGGAAGAAGCTTCCCCAACTTTTCGTTTCTTCTTAGAAGCATGAGAAACTTTTGGTGCCATGGAATAGTAAGGAAATGGTAGAGATATACCAAAATCGAGCAGAGAATATGGAAGAGAACTTCGAAGTCACCCCGAATCCAAGTTTCAAGGCTTTGGAAGGCTTGGAGGAAGGAGAACAGAGTTTCTAGGGTTAGGGTTTTGGTAGAGCTGTTGTTGTGATGGAAAAGATGATGATGATGATGATGATGATGATGTGGGTTTTTTAAAAGAGAAGTCCGACTGTCCAGCTTCTGTTCGAATTAAGCCTTATCCGGGTTCGGCCTGAGTTCGCACAGAGCTCGGTACCTTGGTAGTCTAAACAGAATTGGGCAATGTTGATACAGTTTTTAACATATATACAAAGTAGTAATTTAAAATATTTGTGTTGATGAAAAATAATTTATATTAATTAACCGAAATACAAAAAAAAATGTATCAAATATTTCAGGATAGCAGTAGGGGCTAAATCCCAGCTAACGGTAGTCCGAAGACACTTGGTACTGTGTCGCTTAGGCTTTTATGCCTTTTTGTCAAAAAGGCCCTTTCAGCTTATAACCAAAATACTTTTTATGATTTTTATGAATTCAGGTCAAGAAATATATAATTATAAAACTTCAACGTCCAAAATTCCTAATTCTCTTCGTATAAAGTTAAAAATGTTCTTCTGCTAGGGGTTTAGTGAAGATGTCAGCTAATTAGCATTTTGTGTCCACATACACTAGACAAATATCACCTTGTAAAATATAGTCTTTAAGAAAATGATGTCTTATCTCTATACGATTAGTACGAGAGTGACAAATAGTATTCTTTATGAGATTTATAGAAAATAGTGTTATCACAGTAAATAGGGATGTGGTTGTAAGATAACTGATAGTCTTCTAAGGTTTGCTTCATCTATAAAATTTGGGCACGACAACGTCCTGCGGCTATATTCAGTCTCGGTTGTTGATAATGCAATAGAGTTTTGCTTTTAAGAAAACTAGGAGACTAAATATTTTCTTAGGAAATAACTTGCCACTGGTACTTTGACAATCGACCTTGAATCCAGCAAAATTCGCGTCCGAATAAACTATCAGGTCAAACGAATTAATTTTTGGATACCATAGGCCGGTTGTTAAAGTAACTTTAAGGTATCGTAGGATACGCTTAACGACGCTCCCATGTAATTCGTTAGGACAAGCTTGATATCTTGCTCATAGGCATAATGAAAACATAATGTCTGGACGACTAGCAGTTAAATAAAATAAACTACCAATCATACCTCTGTACTTATGCACTTCAATTGTTTTGCCACTTTCATCCATGTCAAGTTTTGTAGACGTTGCCATAGGAGTTCTGATTGGTTTAACACTGTCCATATCAAACTTCTTCATCAGGTCTTTTGTATATTTGTCTTGACTGATGAAATTCCTTATAAATTTTGTTTAATTTGTAGCCTAAGGAAGAAGATCAATTCTTCCATCATGCTCATTTCAAATTCACTCTGCATAAACTTAACAAGCTCGTTACAAAGCATCTCATTTGTCGATCTAAAAATAATATCATCTATATAGACCTGCACTAATAAAATATTCATATCAATAGATTTTATAAAAAGAGTAGAATAAACCTTTCCTTTTAAAAAATTGTGTTCAAGTAAGAAGAAACTAAGGCACTCATACCATACACGAGGTGCTTGTTTGAGCCCGTAGAGAGCCTTACGAAGCTTGAATACGTGATCTAGTCTTTTAAAATCTTCAAATCTAGGAGGTTGTTTAATAAAATCTTCTTCTTTTATAAAACCATTACGAAAAGCACTTTCGACATCCATTTAAAAAAGTTTAAAACTATGAAAACTAGCAAAAACACATAACATTTGAATGGATTCTAGTCAAGCAACTGGAGCATATGTCTCATCGTAGTCAATGCTTTCTTCTTAATTATAGTCTTGAGCTACTTGACGTTTTTTGTTGCATGTGACTATACCATTCTTATCTAATTTATTTCAAAAAACTCCTTTAGTACCAATGACCGGGTGATCAGTAGGTCTACGATCAAGTTCCCAAACTTGATTTCGTTCAAATTGGTGCAATCCAAAATTCTTTATCAAAAGGTTCTACAACATTGTTGAGTTCTATCTTAGAAATAAAAGTTACGTTAGCAATGATATCTCTAGTGCTGGAACGAGTACTAACACCTTTAGATATATCTCTACGTTAGCAATGATATCTCTAGTACTGGAGTTTATCTATTTTGTGGATTTATGATTTTATATTTTTTTTCTATATTCCATCTATCTAGAGCTGTGATTGGGTATTGGATTGGTTATGTGTTATTGTCCTCTCAAGTGGAGTGTATATACTGTGTGAGATGTTCATTATATTGTGATTATACAGCGTTTTACCCCCGACTCTGCGGCGTAGGCTAGGCGTGCCTATGATTCATGCCCAATTTCTGGGTGCGGGTCATGACAAGTCTAATCTAAAGTGTTGGTCCATGTGTCATGTCAATCTAATTATTGGACTCTAGTGTCATGTCAAGTCTAATTGGGTCTACTAGCACAAGTCTAATAAATAGACTAGCCTACTAACCAACTAATCACATGGCCTATTCTAATTAGCTAGCACACAACCAATACATATAATAATTATTATTATTATCATCACTAATACAATTATCAAACATTTATTGAAATAACAAAAAGTACCCTCTTTCGAAATTAGGTAGTTACACTACTCCACCACTAATAAAGGTTCAGAAACCACACTCTTAGACCTTGAGATCAAGCTCCAAGCTTACGCAAAAAATGAAAGAAAAAAGAGAGAGAAGAGAGAAAATAAAATATAAAATAAAATCTAAAGAGTATATATAGAAATTAGGAATTAATCGTGGCCATTGAATCTATCACGTCGGCGATCCACGTCACTTTCTAAATCAATCACAACCATCCAAAAATAAACCAAGAAACCATTGGATAAAGGATTAAAGTAAAACATGAAACTATTGGATAATAGAATGAACCAAATACTATTCACAAAATATCAAAAACAGTATTCACCAAAATATTCTAAATGGTATACCGACAGTATACTACAGTAAATTCATTCACTGTTATATATTTCTGTTTCAATATATATATATATATATATATATATATATATATATATATATATATATATAGACATGTTTTGGCATAGTAGGAACCAATTATTCTGGCAATAATGACAAGCTCAGCGACGGACCAGCGACGAAACACCGACGGAATTCTGCAAAAGTTCGCAGGTTACCGATGTACTAGCGACGTCTACCGACGAAAATCTGCAACGTACCGACGCATTACCGACGAAAATATCCGTCGGTAATGTGCTGTCTGATACCCAAAAGCTTATCAGACGTCCTACCGACGAATATTTCCGTCGGTAACCTTCTGAAAAATTTGGAATTGGGCTCACAAAACTTTGTTGCTAATCCGTCGCAAATCTGTCGCCACATTTTCCGATGGATAATATACGTTGCTAATCCGTCGCTGAATCATGTGCCAAATCCATCGGTAAGTTGTCGCTGCAACGGCGGATTACCGACAGAAATGTCTTAGAGACAATAATTCTAACGACGTACCATTTCCGTCGGTAATTCGTCGGTAAATGAAATTAGCGACGTATATGTCCGTCGCTAATTATCAATATTTTTGTAGTGTCGGTGTACTGGCTAGGAGGCTAAATTTTCTAATTCGAAAAAAATTTAGGGTTATCCATTCTACGGACGGGGCCTAACACGAATCTATGGAAATGCCAAAAGGTATTCTACAAGTCCAGGATAGTCTCACATATCTAAATAAAATCACAATTACAGGAATACAATAAATAAACACAAAATTCAACATGTTATCATTTTACGAGAAAAATTCTAAGTATCAAAAAATCAAAAATACGAAAACCGTGAACGATTGTGACAATTTGTTTAATAGCCATGTCGACAAATTTGATCTCGAAGGATACGTTTGAATAGCCATGGTGATAGTTTTGATCCCGAAGGATCTAACTTTTGTTGTTATTGACGACCACTTCAATTCGTAAAGAACAATGGTTGTAGAAGAAGAAAAGATTATATCTGGAAAAAAGAAGAAGTTCTACTTACTCTGTCATTCCGATAATTACGGATTGTATAGCTTTCGTGGTAGAGTGTGCTGATATAACTCGTTGCAGTCTATACGACTATGGAGTTCTCCAGGAACTCTAGTGGGATAAGTGAGAAAATTGAAAACATAAGAAGTATGTTTATTGATATTGGCAAGCAACTCTATAATGGATGTGTTGCTGCTATGTTTATATACAAACAGGTAATAGTTACAAGAGACATTAGTCAAATCTCTACGAGATATATGGTTGGCAAAATCAAATCTAGTAGTTAGATGTAACTAACTACAACATGACTTTTTGAAATCTCTCTTGTTTATCTGTTAGAATATTTTTATTGTTTAGGTAATTCATGTACTATGTTGGTCATATATTTTATCTTTATTTCTTTGTAGAAGTTGTAGGTTGTCATTAATGAATTCGTCGCCCAACAAAATAATTGGGAATATATGTTATCAACAAAGAAATTAATCGGTTCAATTATTCTGTCTCCATATTGAACTTTGGGTGATGTTTATGGTCAATGAGCATATACACGGATTGCAACAAAAGAAGAGCACACACACAATAGGAATTTAAAATCAAACAATGAAAAGACAGTTGGTGGCCTAAGCATGGTATTTTATTAATTAACAAGGGATAAGTGGTTCAAATTTTTCAACGTAGACATGGATGTACGGTCAACGGTTCTTTGGATCATTATTGTTTAATATCACTGACAGTATTCACGTGTCAAGGAGTCAAATGTATTCTTCTTTCCAATCATATGTTCACTTTCATATCTATTTTCTATCAATGTTTCTTAGATTCGACAGGAGATTGGAAAATGACCCAAATGCCTCACCTATGGTTAGGCCTACCTTCTCATAGAGCCTCGGGACAAATTTTTAAAATAGGCCTCGAAATGAAAGAAAATATTTTAAAAATCCAAAAAAAAATTAAAATAAAAGTTACTACCAAGATTTGAATCAAAAACTTTAGTATATAAGTTTAACACCTTAACTAATACACCACAATAGTTTTATGTTAGAAAAGGTCCACGGTACATACTATTTCTAAATTGGATATAAAATTATTAACATATTTATGTTTAAACTATTTTTTTGTGGCCCTCATGTTCGGTGGGCACTGGACGATCGTCATGGCAGTCCTGGATCAAGACCGGCCCTGATGGTTAAGGCAACGCATTCGGTTGGTTCGGTCCAACCGAACCGACAAATTCATAAACTGAACAGGAACCGAACAGTTAATTTTAAAACCAAACCGATCCCTTTTTTTTTAAACTGAAACCGATCGAATCGAACAAAATCAGTTCGGTTTATTCAGTTTGCTCGGTTGATTGAATACCCATGAAGAGACACAATACATAAATAAATGGGAAGAGGAAGAATGGTGTTAAAAATCCATGAAGAGACAAAGAAATGGGAAGAGGAAAAAAATGTGTTAAAAAATCATTATTTAGGCATTATTTATGGATTAATGTTAAAATAATCAAATCACAACCCACATTATTTATTTCTCCGCATAAAATCATCAAATCCCAAATCATAAAACCTGAAAAATTAAAGAACAACAAATTTTTTTTATGGAACCAGAGACCAGGATGGGGAGGATCTTACTTCCGATGATGCTCTTCATCCGACGAGATCCCGTACGAGGACGTCGATCTACGATGGAGTTGCCCTTTCTTGGGCCAGCTTGGAGGACATCATGTATGGGAGAGCCGACGAGGAGATCCCCTTTCTACGACGCATGGTTGGAGAGTTGACGTTCATGCGACTGTAAAAAATTAGGAAAGCAGCAGCAGGGAGGGAGTGGACCACAGAGAAAAAACTGAGGAGGAGAGAGAAGGTTTGGTTAGAAATTAGGAATTTTTGATATATATATATATATATATATATATATATATATATATATATATATATATATATATATATATATATATATATATATATATATGTATATGTATATATATATAAGGTACACATTATCAAATTTCAGTTCCGGTCGAAAATCGAATTCCGAACCCGTAACCCGAATCGAAAAACTAATTTTTTTTATATCCAAAAATCGAACTCCGATATGTTTGTTTAGAAACCGACTCGAACTGTTATTTCGGGTCGAATCTGGTCAATTTTCTGTTTATAAATCGTTATTTGCTCACCCCTACCTATGGTTCTACAACTTCTATACAACATGAAAAGCAATATTTAAAACAAAAAACTTTTTTCTTTTTAAATAAAAATAAAAAGTATTTTAGCCTATTCTGATTCAAAATACAGAAACTATACTTCAACTTCTTTAAAAATTAACAAATGTTTTCATTCATTTGTAAATCATTCAAAATTTTGATTATACAGTGGAAATATATCTTAAAATATTATAATAAATAGAAATATTTGCTAGTTTTTTAAAAGTAAAAATATATAGTAATTTCAATAATTTAAATGAAAATATTTGTTAAAATATTCCCAAAAAATAATCCTTTGACAAATCCTCTTTGTTTCCTTTCGTTTGCCAACCGGCCACAATAGTCGCCCGTTGTACGGACTGCGACCCCGAAGACGCGTGTTATTATTATTATTATTATTATTATTATGTGATCCAATAATGTTATTATTAATGTTCTGTTTTGTAATTCAAACCTCGGAGATTTGGAACTAGTCGTTCATTATCGAATGAGTAGAATACAAGGAAGGTTACACCATCTTTGACATGGTATTTAACATGTGCCAACATGGACAAAACGTTATGGAAATATTTAGCAAATGTCTTATTTTAAAAATTAGCAAATATCTCCATTATGTGTAAAATAATCAAAATTTAGATTAAAATAGTGGGGACGTATGTTAAATTTTGGCTAATTATAAGGGCACATCAAAACTGTCACGCCCCAGAACCAGAATACTGGAGAGCGGGGGAATGACTCAGCCAGCTACGTATTATGGGTAGATGAATACCGTATAATACGATCAATGCTGTCTAACCAGACGAGAGGGTGCATACTACATGAAAGTCTTACTATGGTCACTTCACATCTATTGTCTCAATCGTTCAAACAAGAAACAGTAATAGAGAACATGTAAGATAAAGCAGTAAGGCGTCCCAAACGCTCAGTCAAAATGTTCTTGAGATCTGGCTTTACAAAACATAGCCAGATGGTATAGTAACATATACACAATTGTTATCAGCTGCAGTCTGACTTAGTTACAATCATGTAAAAGTAAGTGCAAGACAATCCGACTAACATGTCGGTGCCAAACGGCTAAGTATAAAGTAAATAACAAAACGAGCGGTGAAGTAAGGAACCCACTCGAGTCCTCCTGCGATCATTCCCCTAGTATTGACCATCTTGGAGGTAGAAGTAAGCTGGATCCTCGGGGACCGGCTCTAAATCTGGCCATGCAAAACCAGAGAGGTTAGACCTCTAATAGCAAGTACCACAAGGAAGGACGATATGAAGGATTAAACCAGTAATAAGAGAATATAATAATAGATCTCTGCTCTCCACTAGGATTCACATAACATCACGACACTCCGAACCAACCTCCCAACCAAACAAGGACAGAAGTTGGCCCGTCATGTCCTGACGTTCTGATCATCTTAGTTAGGCAACAGAGTAGGTACAGTACACAAACGAGTCATCTTGAACGGCCAATCAACTACTACGACTTGCTATTGTGAGTCCCAAGTTATCCTGGAATTATGCAAATAGGGATTCCTCAGTTCTTACTATGTGCGAGCAAGGCTAGTCTATCCAATCAATCAATTGTGCCAATCATGTAATTAGACGAGTCCCAGCGGGACGCCCGCCGTTAATATAGCATGTACAATTTAATAATATAAACAGATACCGTTCCCTGCCCGTGTGACAGATTTACAGTATCTGTGGGAACCAGCCGGCCTGTCGGGCACTACTAGTCCCAAGAGGGCTGCCATGTAAGAACTCGGAAATCCATTCTCTCCATGCCATCATTATTTTATTTAACTTAAAGCCTCTATGTTAAGCGAAATCCCATGCCGTGGATCATGGTCATTCAAATGAGTATTTTTGTAGGGGGTACGATATGCGCAACTCTACAACGATACCCGTGCGGCTATGTTGTAGCGTAATGCAACAATCAAGTCTAACCACGGAGTAATCATTCCTTGACCATAGAGTACACATGCTATTTTTTGTAAGATAAATAACTAAATAAATAAATAAATAATTTGAAACCTGCATGTGCCTGTATGCCAATATTCGGGATCGGCTAATCGATTGCAATAGTTCATTACATGAACGTGTCTCATTTATTCAATTCAATAAGACGACTAGCCAGTCTCTTAGTTCCAATCCGGAACGCATGATCAATTATTAGTCAATGTCACAATTATTATCAATGGTGACAAGGCATGAAAGTCAATTAGTATTACATGGGGTCGAGCCTATAACTCCTCAGAGTTAAGTTCTAGTCATACTGGGTATCCATGGATCAATCAAGACACATGACACATTCCACATAACAATCTGTATTAACAATATTAACATATCATGATTTTATCAAGTTCATGCAAAAGACGTAAGGATATAATAGAAGAATTATCATGCCGTCATTAAATGAATAAGTTATAGAGCAAATAGTAACACCCAGGTTAGAAAGTCACGCCAAGTCTAGTAGGTTATACTAAGGCCAACAAGTCATGCCAACAAGTCTAGTCGGAGTGAGCGTGAAAAGTGATTCACGTTGGCACGCACAGTGTGAGCGTGAAAAGTGAGCGTGGAAAGTAAGCGTGAAAAGTAAGCGTGAAAAGTGATAAAAAATTCACGCACGCACGCAAAGATGTGTGCGTGACTAAAAATTCACGCACTCATGGATGTGTGTGACTAAAAATACACGCACTCATGAATGTGTGCGTGACTAAAAATCCACGTACTCATGGATGTGTGCGTGACTAAAAATCCACGCACTCATGAATGTGTGCGTGACTAAAAATCCACGCACTCATGGATGTGTGCGTGACTAAAAATTCACGCACTCATGGATGTGTGCGTGACTAAAAATCCACGCACTCATGTAAGGACGTGAGCGTGAAAAGTCACGCAGACACGTAGAGACGCGTGCGTGACTAAAATACACGCAGACACGTAAGAACGTGTGCGTGACAAAAATACACGCAGACACGTAAGAACGTGTGCGTGACTAAAATACACGCAGACACGTAAGAACGTGTGCGTGACTCAGGGACTTTCGTCCCAAGTTAGAAATGAAGTTCCCATGGTTCAGAACCCATGGTCAACTGAGAATACACGCCAAGTTGGGTGATCAAACCCATGAAAAACCGAAAACACAACAACTCAGATCTGGGAAAAACAAGCCACAGAAATCAAAAATGCTAAGTAGTAAACTCTCTCAGGATCATGAGAGGAAGAGAAATGAACCATAAAAAATGGTTCTCCAAGCAAGAAGCAAGATTGTACTTGCCTGCTGTGGCGGGTGGAGAGAGTGATGAGAGGAAGAAGAAGAAGTAATGGTGAAGGAGAAGTTATGAGGAGAGAGAAGGAGAAGGAAGCTTTAAATAGGAAGGGTGGTGGTAGGTGGGAGTTTGTGGGCCGGGTTTGTCCACCATGAACCCGAAAAACCCTCCATGGCCGAACCCAATAAGACCAAGCAGAGAATAAAAGCAGGAAGAAAAAGCAGAAATAAAATACAGGAATAAAATGCAGATAATTAATTAACATGAAAATAAAAGGGCAGATAATTAATTAACATGAACTTAAAGGAATTTAAATACAGGATAATACATGATAAATACTAAATAAATATACATGAGTTGCACATGTATAAAAATACCCATTTTGGGAACGGGGAGTGACATCTCTACCCACCTTAGAAAAATTCCGTCCTCGGAATTTCAAATCCAAGCGGGTAGAAATATCGGAGCTAATATAAACTAATAGAAGCAATTCTAGTGAGCAAGCAATCATTTTACCATATCAAAAGCAAGTACTATATATGTAAATTTATCAATCCATGATATCAAGTAGCTCTACCCATCATGAAGAATCAGGACAATCAAGGTATACAGAAAGAGATATACCTTGTGAGTCAAGCAGGTGTGGATACCGTGATCGGATATCATCCTCACGTTCCCACGTTGACTCTCCCAAGGAGTGATGACCCCAAGCAACATGGACAAGACTAATTGTTCGGTTCTTAAGTATCTTCTCTCTTCGGTCCAAAATGGATACAGGTTGTTCCTCATAAGACAGGTTGGTACCAACAACCAGCTCAGAATGATCGAGGACATGGCTTGGGTCCGATACATACCTACATAATTGAGATACATGAAACACGTCATGCACCTCTCGTAACGAAGGCGGGAGGGATAAACGATAAGCAACATCGCCTATCCGATCAAGGATAACAAATGGGCCCACGTACCGTGGACTCAATTTCCCGCGAACGCCAAATCGAATAACCCCACGAGTAGGTGAGATCCGCAAGAATACGTGGTCCCCAACAGAGAACTCTAACGGCCTACGATGCTGGTCCGCCCAATGACGATGCCGGTCCTGCGCAACTCGAAGTCGCTCTCTAATTCCCTTAATCACTTCAACCGTCTGAATAATCATTTCTGGGCCTAACATCTTTCTCTCCCCGATATCATCCCATGCAAGCGGTGACCTGCACTTCTTACCATATAGTGCTTCGAATGGCGCCATCTGGATACTGGCTTGATAACTATTGTTGTATGAAAACTCGACCAAGTGGAGGCGGCTCTCACAAGATCCTCCAAAATCCAAAGTGCAAGCTCGCAACATATCTTCTAAAGTCTGAATCGTTCTTTCTGATTGCCCATCCGTCTGCGGATGGTAGGCCGTGCTAAACCTTAACTTGGTACCCAGACTATGATGTAAGCTCTTCCAGAAATGTGATGTAAAGCGGGTATCTCGATCCGACACAATACTGACATGGACTCCATGCTGCCTGACTATCTGTTGCATATACAACTCTGCCAACTTTTCTGTGGATTGTCCTACTCTGAAAGGAAGAAAATGTGCTACCTTCGTAAGTCGGTCCACTATTACCCAAATAGCGTCCTTACCACTTGGTGATCTCGGTAACCCGGTCACAAAGTCCATTGTAATATGCTCCCATTTCCATTCCGGAATAGGAAGCGGTTGCAATAATCCAGCTGGCCTCTGCTGTTCTGCCTTTACTTGCTGACATATCAAGCAACGGAAAACAAACCTAGCTATCTCCCTCTTCATCCCGTTCCACCAGAAGTACTGCTTGATATCTTGGTACATCTTGGTCCCTCCAGGATGTATAGAATACTGAGAACTGTGAGCTTCTGCCATTACTTCCTGTCTGATATCTCCACTAGGTACACATAGACGTGATCCAAACCTAAGCGTACCATCTTCATGAATTCTCATCTCCTTCCTGAGTCCTGACTCACATTCTGCCCTAAGCTTCTGAATCCTTGGGTCTTGTGCCTGAGCTGCCTTGATCCTATCTACCAAGTCAGATTGGACTTGTAGACTAGCCAGAACTCCTACATCACTAGGAAGTATAACTTCTATGCCCATCTCCTGAAGGTCTTCTAAGATATGTCTCTGCGTTGTCAACATAAATGCGCCGCCTCTCCTGCTGAGAGCGTCTGCCACTACATTCGCCTTGCCTGGATGATACTGAAGCTCCACGTCATAATCCTTGATCAACTCCAGCCACCTTCTCTGCCTCATGTTCAGTTCCTTCCGAGTAAAGATGTACTTCAGACTTTTGTGGTCTGTGTATATTTCTACTCGGTCACCATATAAGTAATATCTCCATAGCTTCAGAGCAAATACTACTGCCGCTAACTCCAAATCATGAGTTGGGTAATTCTTCTCGTGGTCCCGAAGCTGCCTAGATGTATACGCTATCACCTTTCCATGCTGCATAAGGACACATCCAAGTCCTTTACCTGACGCATCACAATATACTATAAAACCTCCGGGTCCAACTGGCAATGTAAGAATAGGCGCTGATATCAACTTCTGTTTTAAAGTCTCGAATGATGCCTGACATTCTGCCGACCTAACGAATGGTACATCCTTCCGAGTCAAGCGGGTCATGGGTGCTGAAAGTCTTGCAAAATCTGACATAAATCTTCTGTAATATCCTGCCAATCCCAAGAAACTCCGTACGTCAGCTACGGTCTTGGGTACTGGCCAACTCTCTACTGCTTCTACCTTCTTGGGATCCACTGCTACTCCAGCTCCTGATACGATATGACCCAAAAATGAAATGTGGTCCATCCAGAACTCACACTTGCTGAGCTTGGCATACAACTGGTTCTCTCTCAGAACCTGCAACACTTTTCTGAGGTGGTCTTCATGCTCCTCTTCACTAGCAGAGTACACAAGAATGTCGTCGAGAAATACTACGACAAACTGATCTAAATACGGAATAAAGATGCGGTTCATCAAATCCATGAAGATAGCTGGAGCATTGGTCAAACCAAACGGCATTACTAAAAACTCATAATGCCCATACTTCGACCTGAATGCTGTCTTGGGAATATCTTCCTTCCTAACCCTCACCTGATGGTACCCTGAACGAAAATCTATCTTGGAGAAAACTCTAGCCCTGCTCAATTGATCAAATAAGTCGTCGATCCTGGGTAATGGGTACTTGTTCTTTACTGTCGCCGCGTTAAGCTTCCTGTAATTGATGCACAATCTGGATGATCCATCCTTCTTCCCCACAAGTACCACTGGTGCTGCCCATGGCGATATGCTAGCTTGGATAAACTTCTTCTCCTTCAATTCCTCTATATGCTGATAAACCTTAGCCTGCTCTGAATTTGCCATTCTGTAAACCCGATCTGATATCGGTTTAGTTCCAGGTGCCAATTCTATGCTGAACTCAATATCTCTAACCGGTGGCAGATCGGGAAGTTCTTCTGGAAATACGTCTAGAAATTCTTCAACTACCTTCGGAATCTGAACTTCTTCCATTGCTGTTACTACTCCCTGCTCTTGCTGAGTTGCCTCTGACCTGACCAAGGTGAACCTCTCCATGCCTGGAATATCAAAAGATACACTTCCACTACGACAATCTATTGTCGCATGACTGTCTTTCAGCCAGTCCATGCCTAAGATAACGTCGAAATTTTCAACAGGAAATTCTATCAACCGGGCGGGTAAAGGATGCCCGCACACTACAACACTATATGCTAAACTAACTCTACTAACTCCCACGAGCCCATTACCAGTGAGTATATTCAACCTCCTTGGCAATGCCTCGAACTCCACTCCTAGTCGTGTCGCAAATTGTGCAGATATAAATGAATGGGATGCTCCCGAATCAAACAATGCTACTGCGGGATATGAGGCGACGAGAATGTTACCTGCCACAACATCTCCCGATGCCAATGCCTCTTCCAAGGACAGTGTGAATGCCTGCCCTCGACCTCCTTGCTGGTTCCCATGCTGTGGCCTAGCCTGGTGCTGCTGCTGGCCCTTGCCTTGATGATGCTGGGGTGGTCTATGCTGGTGTTGCTGCATCGGCGGCCCCTGCTGCCGAAACATCTGAGCTTGTGATACTAACGGACGCTGCGCCAACGGCCTCACTGCCAATGCTGGTCCTCGATACTGCCCTGCCCCTGGTGCTGGTAGAGCAGGAAACTGCTGCCCTGGTCCTCCTGACCTCAAATTCATGGGACATGTGGTAACCCGATGATCTGGGTTTCCACATATCAGACACAGTCCATTCAATGTCCGACACACATCTCTAGTGTGCCCCATCTTCCCAGAATAAGTGCAGCCCGCCGGGGGTTGCTGGTTCTTCCTCTGTTGTTGTTGCTGCTGCCTAGATGGTGGTACTGGTCCTCGTATCGCCATATCATGGATACGAATGCAAGTGGATGGTGCTGTTGTTCGAGGCGCTGCTCCCTCTCCTCCTTCAATCTGACTGTGGGATCTCTTCTGACCCCCAGTCCTTGCCGCAAGCCTCTGAATGGTGATCTCATGCCTTCGAGTCGCCGTCAATATCTCATCAAAAGTCTGGTAATTGTGCCCCTCTATTAATTACAAGAGCTCAAGATGAAACCCTTGCTGGAACCTCATCGCCCTCTGGCGTTCCGTTGCTACCATCTCTGGGGCAAACCTACTCAATCTGCAGAACTCCGCTGCATAAGCATCTACCGTCTTGCCAGCCTGCCTGAGGCTGATAAACTTCTGTTGTAGCTCAAACTGCGCCACAACTCCATAGTACTTCGTCTTGAACCTTGCTGTGAAATCGTCCCAAGCAACGGGACGTCTGATGCCTACTTCCTCTGCTTCCCGCCAATCACGTACGAGATCCTGAAGTAACAACTTCACTAGATCCACACGTTCTTCTGCCGGCACCTTAGCTGCTGTCAGAATAGCCTCAATATCCTTAAGCCATGCATCTGCTGAGATGGCATCCTCCGTGCCCTCGAAACGGCGGGGGTTGTACTTGCAAAACCTGGCTGACGCTCCTGAATCAGTCCTCGCTCCTCTTTCCAAAGCCGTCTGTAATCCTTGGTTGAGTAGCACATTCTGCTCTTGTAGCTGAGTGTGCATGCGTTGCTGGGCCAGCATCTGATGTTGCTGAGTAGCCATCATCCCTCTCATGATCTCCAGAAGGGCTGGTGTGTCCATCTCCGCAGGGGTAGGTGGAACTGTTGGTGGTGGTGGAACATCCGGATACTGCGATCCAGCTGCTGCTTCTACTATCACTTCTTCCTGGGTAGCCTCTTGAGGTGAGACTGGCCCTTGTTGCTGACCAACAGGGTCAGGTTGTCCATGCTGCTGTCCATGTTGTTGCTGTCCAGCTCTGACAGATGCGGACGAGGTGCCCCTAAGAAAAAGGGACAAGAGAACAATCAAACGACCGGACATGAAGGATCAATAAAGTCAAAGGATACCGGAATGTTAAGCAAGGGTTGAGAACAACGAATCATGAGATCAAGGGGGAACACATGTGATTGAGACATCCTATAAATCAAAACACCCCACAAGTCTGAAATCAGACCTGCATGGGCCACCACTAAAACCTTGTCACGCCCCAGAACCAGAATACTGGAGAGCGGGGGAGTGACTCAGCCAGCTACGTATTACGGGTAGATAAATACCATATAATACGATCAATGCTGTCTAACCAGACGAGGGGGTGCATACTACATAAAAGTCTTACTATGGTCATTACACATCTATTGTCTCAATCATTCAAACAAGAAACAGAAATATAGAACATGTAAGGTAAAGCAGTAAGGCGTCCCAAACGCTCAGTCAAAATGTTCTTGAGATCTGGCTTTACAAAATATAGCCAGATGATATAGCAAGCGTACACAATTGTTATCAGCTGCAGTCTAACTTAATTACAATTATGCAAAAGTAAGTACAAGACAATCCGACTAACATGTCGGTGCCAAACGGCAAGGTATAAAGTAGATAACAAAACGAGTGGTGAAGTTAAGGAACCCACTCGAGGCCTCCTGCGATCATCCCTCTAGTGTTGACCATCTTGGAGGTAGAAGTAAGCTGGATCCTCGGGGACTGGCTCTAAATCTGGCCATGCAAAACCAGAGAGGTTAGACCTCTAATAGCAAGTACCACAAGGGAGCACGACATGAGAACAAAAACCAGTAAGTAAGAGAATATAATAATAAATCTCTGCTTACTACTAGAACTCATATCACATCAAGACACTTCGAACCAACCTCCCAACCAAACAAGGACAGAAGTTGGCCCGTCATGTCCTGACATTCTGATCATCCCAGTTAGGTAACAGAGTACAGTGCACAAACAAATCATCTTGAACGGCCAATCAACTCCTACGGCTTGCTATTATGAGTCCCAAGTTATCCTGGAATAATGCAATTAGGGATTCCTCAGTTCTTACTATGTGCAAGCAAGGCCAGTCTATCCAGTCGATCAATTGGCCCATGCATGAATTAGACGAGTCCTAGCAGGACGCCCGTCAATATACAATATACAATAATAATAAAAGCAGATACTGTTCCCTGCCCGTATGGCAGATTTATAGTATCTGTAGGAACCAGCCGGCCCGTCGGGTACTACTCGTCCCAAGGGGGCTGCCATGTAAGAATTCGGAAATCCATTCTCTCCATGCAATCATTATTTTATTTAACTTAATAGTCTCTACGTTGAGTGAAATCCCATGCCGTGGATCATGGTCATTCAAATGAGTACTTTCGTACGGGGTACGATATGCACAACTCTACAACGATACCAGTACGGTTAGGTTGCAGGTCTTACATAGCATAATGCAACAATCAAATCTATCTACGGTAATCATGCCTTGACCATAAAGTACACATGCTTCTTTTGTAGAAAAATAACTAAATAAATAAATAAATAAATAGATTGAAGCCTGCATGTGCATGTATGTCAATATTCGGGATCAGCCAGTCGAGTACAATAGTTCATAACATGAACGTGTCTCATTCATTCATTTCAATAAGACGACTAGCCAGTCTCGTAGTTCCAACTAGGAACGCATGATCAATTTAGTCAAGATAACCATCGTCATTAATGGTGACAAGGCATGAAAGTCAATTTGCATTAAATAGGGTCGAGTCTATAACTCTCAAGGTCAAGTTCCAGTCTTACTGGGTACCCGTAAATCAATCAAGACACAGGGCACATTCCATATAATAATCAATATAACAATATTAACATATCATGATTTATCGGGTTTATGCCAAAAGGGCTATAAAAGATCCAGGCAAAGAAAATGAAACCAAACTGACATGCTGACATAAGACCAAGTCAGCCAAAGGCCATACGCTCAGTGCAAGAGTCATACGCTCAGGTCAGGCTACGCTCAGGAAGGCAGCGTATGGACTCCATACGACTCCTTGACACTCAAGTGAGCGTATGCAAGTCATACGCTCCAAAAAGGCAGCGTATGAGCTCCATACGACTCCTCACCAATCAAGTCAGCGTATGCAAGTCATACGCTCCCAAAAGACAGCGTATGGACTTCATACGACTCCTGACCATCCAAGTCAGCGTATGCAAGTCATACGCTCCCAAAAGGTAGCGTATGAACTCCATACGACACACGCTTCCAAAAGGTAGCGTATGTAAGACACACGCTTCCTAAAAAGGCAGCGTATGGACTCCATGCTGCGCTAAAGAGCGTGCACAGCTCAGTGACGTAGCTAAAAAGCTAGCATACACTGCTTACTGTCTTCTCCAAACAGCAAGAACTCATGGTTGCACCCCAAAGCTTCAAAAGTCCATAACTTGGTCAAAATAAGTCCGAATCCAACTTTCCAAAGGTCAAAATTGGGTAGAATGAACTGCTCTACGACATGGAACCCTCAAATCTTGAGAACAAAGGAGTTTGCTAGATCAAAACCCATAGACAACCGAAAATACAATAACTTAGATCTACAAGAAATGAACCAATGAAATCAAAAATACTAAGCACTAAACTCTCTTAGAATCATGAGAGGAAGAATATTGAACCATAAAATATGGTCCTCATGTAGAGCAAGATGTACTTGCCTAGTTGGTAGGTGGAGAGAGTAATGAAAGGAAGAAGAAGAAGTAATAGTGAAGAAGGAGTGAATGAGGAGAGAGAAGGGAGAGGGTAGCTTTAAGTAGCAAAGGGGTGGTAGGTGGGAGTTGGGCCGGGTTCTTAATAGGTCGGGTTTAAGGGGCTCATCCAACCGAAAATAAAACTAAAGCAGAGAAGTAAATTGCAGAAAATAAAATGCGAAAATAAATTACGGGAAATTAATTGCAGGAAATAAATTAACATAAGAATTAAAGAGCAGATAATTAATTAACCGAGACTTAATTAACATAAATTAAAGGAATTTAAATACAGGGTAATACATGATAAATACTAAAATAAATACACATGAGTTGTACATGAATAAGACTACGCATTCTGAGAACGGGGAGTGACACCATCTTCTGAAGGTCTTCTAAGATATGTCTCTGCGTTGTCAACATAAATGCGCCGCCTCTCCTGCTGAGAGCGTCTGCCACTACATTCGCCTTGTCTGGATGATACTGAAGCTCCACGTCATAATCCTTGATCAACTCCAACCATCTTCTCTGCCTCATGTTCAGTTCCTTCTGAGTAAAGATGTACTTCAGACTTTTATGGTCTGTGTATATGTCCACTCGGTCACCATATAAGTAATACCTCCATAGCTTCAAAGCAAATACTACTGCCGCTAATTCCAAATCATGAGTTGGGTAATTCTTCTCGTGGTCCCGAAGCTGCCTAGATGCATACGCTATCACCTTCCCATGTTGCATAAGGACATATCCAAGTCCTTTACCTGACGCATCATAATATACTGTAAAACCTCCGGGTCCAACTGGCAATGTAAGAATAGGTGCTGATATCAACTTCTGCTTCAAAGTCTCAAATGATGTCTGACATTCTGCCGACCAAACGAACGGTACATCCTTCTGGGTCAAGCGGGTCATGGGTGCTAAAAGCCTTGCAAAGTCTGACACAAACCTTCGGTAATATCCTGCCAATCCTAAGAAACTCTGCACATCTGCTACGGTCTTGGGTATTGGCCAACTTTCTACTGCTTCTATCTTCTTAGGATCTACTGCTACTCCAGCTCCTGATATGATATGACCCAAAAATGAAATATGATCCGACCAAAACTCATACTTGCTGAGCTTGGCATACAACTGGTTCTCTATAAGAACCTGCAACACTTTTCTGAGGTGGTCTTCATGCTCCTCTTTACTAGCAGAGTATACGAGAATGTCGTCAAAAAACACAACGACAAACTGGTCTAAGTATGGCATAAAGATATGATTCATCAAATCCATGAATATTGCTGGAGCATTGGTCAAACCAAACGGCATTACTAAGAATTTATAATGTCCATACTTCGACCTGAATGCTATCTTAGGAATATCTTCCTTCCGAACCCTCACCTGATGGTACCCTGAACGAAGATCTATCTTGGAGAAAACTCTAGCTTTGCTCAACTGATCAAATAAGTCGTCGATCCTGGGTAATGGGTACTTGTTCTTCACTGTTACCGCGTTAAGCTTCCTGTAGTCAATGCACAATCTGGATGATCCATCCTTCTTTTCTACAAGTACCACTGGTGCTGTCCATGGTGACACGCTGGCTTGGATGAACTTCTTCTCCTTCAGTTCCTCTATGTGCTGATATACCTTGGCCTGCTCTGAATCCGCCATTCTATAAACTCGATCTGTTATCGGTTTAGTTCCTGGTGCCAATTCTATACTGAACTCAATATCTCTAACCGGTGGTAGACCTGGGAGTTCTTCGGGAAATACGTCTAGAAACTCTTCAACTACCTTCAGAATTTGAACTTCTTCCATTGCCGTTACTACTCCCTGCTCTTGCTGAGTTACCTCTGATCTGACTAAAGTGAACCGCTCCATGCCTGGAATATCAAAAGATATACTCCCTCTACGACAATCTATTATCGCATGACTATCTTTCAGCCAGTCCATGCCTAAGATAACGTCGAAATTTCCAACAGGAAATTCTATCAACCGGGCGGGTAAGGAATGCCTGCAAACTACAACACTACATGCTAAAATAACTCTACTAACTCCTACGAGCCCATTACCAGTGAGTATATTTAACCTCCCTGGCAATGTCTCGAACTCCATTCCTAGTCGTGTCGTAAATTGTGCAGATATAAATGAATGGAATGCTCCCGAATCAAACAATGCTACTGCGGGATATGAGGCGACGAGAATGTTACCTGCCACAACATCTTCCGATGCCAATACCTCCTCCAAGGACAGAGTGATGCTTGCCCTCGACCTCCTTGCTGATTTTCATACTGCGGCCTAGCCTGACGCTGTTGCTGGCCCCTTCCTTGCTGATGCTGGGGTGGTCTATGCTGGTGCTGCTGTATCGGCGGCCCCTGCTGCCGAAACATCTGAGCCTGCGACAGTAACGGATGCTGTGCCAACGGCCTTACTGCCACCGCTGGTCTTCGATACTAGCCTGCCCCTGGTGCTGGCAGAGCAGGAAACTGCTGTACTAGTCCTCCTGACCTCGAATTCATGGGACATGTGGTAACCCGATGGTCTGGATTTCCACATATCAGACACAGTCCATTCAATGTCCGACACACATCTCTAGTGTGCCCCATCTTTCCACAATAAGTGCAGCCCACCGGGGGTTGCTGGTTCTTCCTCTGTTGCTGCTGCTGCTGCCTGGGTGGTGGTGCTGGTCCTCGTATCGCCACATCGTAGATACGAATACCAGTGGATGGTGCTGTTGTTCGGGGCGCTGCTCCCCCTCCTCCTTCAACCTGACTGTGGGATCTCTTCTGACCCCCAGTCCTCACCGCAAGCCTCTGAATGGTGATCTCATGCCTTCGAGTCGCCGTTAATATTTTGTCAAAAGTTTGGTAATTGTGCCCCTCTATCAATTGCAAGAGCTCAAGATGAAACCCTTGCTGAAACCTCATAGCCCTCTGGCGCTCTGTTGCTACCATCTCTGGGGCGAATCTACTCAATCTGCAGAACTCCGCTGCATAAGCATCTACAGTTTTGCCGGCTGCCTGAGGTTGATAAACTTCTGTTGTAACTCAAACCGTGCCACAACTCCATAATACTTCGTCTTGAACCTGGCAGTGAAATCGTCCCAAGCAACAGGACGTCTGATGCCCACTTCCTCTGATTCCCACCAATCACGTGCGAGATCCTGAAGTAACAACTTCACTAGATCCACACGTTCTTCTGCCGGTACCTTAGCTGCTGTCAGAATAGCCTCAATATCCTTAAGCCATGTATCTGCTGAGATGGCATCCTCCGTGCCCTCGAAACGGCAGGGGTTGTACTTGCAAAATCTGGCTGATGCTCCTGAATCAGTCCTCACTTCTCTTTCCAAAGCTGTCTGCAGTCCTTGGTTGAGTAACACATTCTGCTCTTGTAGCTGAGTGTGCATGCGCTGCTGGACCAACATCTGATGTTGCTGAGTAGCCATCATTCCTCTCATGATCTCCAGAAGGGCTGGTGTGTCCACTTGGGTAGGTGGAACTGTTGGTGGTGGTGGAACATCCGGATACAGTGATCCAGCTGCTGCTTCCACTATCACTTCTTCCTGAGTAGCCTCCTGAGGTGAGACTGGCCCTTGTTGCTGACCAACCTGGTCAGGTTGCCCATGTTGCCCTTGCTGTTGTCCAGCTCTGACCGATGCAGACGAAGTGCCCCTAAGAAAAGGGACAAGAGAACAATCAAACAACCGGACATGAAGGATCAATGAAGTCAAAGGATACCGGAATATCAAGCAAGGGTTGAGAATAATGAATCATGAGATCAAGAAGGGAACACGTGTGATTGAGACATCATATAAATCAAAACACCCCACAAGTCTGAAATCAGACCTGCATGTGCCACCACTAAAACCTTGTCACGTCCCAGAACCAGAATACTGGAGAGCAGGGGAATGACTCAGCCAGCTACGTATTACGGATAGATGAATACCGTATAATACGATCGATGCTGTCTAACCAGATGAGGGGGTGCATACTATATGAAAGTCTTACTATGGTCACTTCACATCTATTGTCTCAATCGTTCAAACAAGAAACAGTAATAGAGAACATGTAAGATAAAGCAGTAAGGCGTCCCAAACGCTCAGTCAAAATGTTCTTGAGATCTGGCTTTACAAAACATAGCCAGATGGTATAGTAACATATACACAATTGTTATCAGCTGCAGTCTGACTTAGTTATAATCATGTAAAAGTAAGTGCAAGATAATCCGACTAACATGTCGGTACCAAACGGCTAAGTGTAAAGTAAATAACAAAATGAGCGGTGAAGTAAGGAACCTACTCGAGTCCTCCTGCGATCATTCCCCTAGTATTGACCATCTTGGAGGTAGAAGTAAGCTGGATCCTCGGAGACCGGCTCTAAATCTGGCCATGCAAAACCAGAGAGGTTAGACCTCTAATAGCAAGTACCACAAGGAAGGACGATATGAAGGATTAAACCAGTAATAAGAGAATATAATAATAGATCTCTGCTCTCCACTAGGATTCACATAACATCACGACACTCCGAACCAACCTCCCAACCAAACAAGGATAGAAGTTGGCCCGTCATGTCCTGACGTTCTGATCATCTTAGTTAGGCAACAGAGTAGGTACAGTACACAAACGAGTCATCTTGAACGGCCAATCAACTACTACGGCTTGCTATTGTGAGTCCCAAGTTATCCTGGAATTATGCAAATAGGAATTCCTCAGTTCTTACTATGTACGAGCAAGGCTAGTCTATCCAATCAATCAATTGCGCCAATCATGTAATTAGACGAGTCCCAGCGGGACGCCCGCTGTTAATATAGCATGTACAATTTAATAATATAAACAGATACCGTTCCCTGCCCGTGTGACAGATTTACAGTATCTGTGGGAACCAGCCGGCCTGTCGGGCACTACTAGTCCCAAGAGGGCTGCCATGTAAGAACTCGGGAATCCATTCTCTCTATGCCATCATTATTTTATTTAACATAAAGCCTCTATGTTAAGCAAAATCCCATGTCGTGGATCATGGTCATTCAAATGAGTATTTTTATATGGGGTACGATATGCACAACTCTACAATGATACCCGTGCGGCTATGTTGTAGGTCTTGCATAGCGTAATGCAACAATCAAGTCTAACCACGGAGTAATCATGCCTTGACCATAGAGTACACATGCTATTTTTTGTAAGATAAATAACTAAATAAATAAATAAATAATTTAAAACCTGCATGTGCCTGTATGCCAATATTCGGGATCGGCTAATCGATTGCAATAGTTTATTACATGAACGTGTCTCATTTATTCAATTCAATAAGACGACTAGCCAGTCTCTTAGTTCCAATCAGGAACGCATGATCAATTATTAGTCAATGTCACAATTATTATCAATGGTGACAAGGCATGAAAGTCAATTAGTATTACATAGGGTCGAGCCTATAACTCCTCAGAGTTAAGTTCTAGTCATACTGGGTATCCATGGATCAATCAAGACACATGACACATTCCACATAACAATCTGTATTAACAATATTAACATATCATGATTTTATCAAGTTCATGCAAAAGACGTAAGGATATAATAGAGGAATTATCATGCCGTCATTAAATGAATAAGTTATAGAGCAAATAGTAACACCCAGGTTAGAAAGTCACGCTAAGTCTAGTAGGTTATACTAAGGCCAACAAGTCACGCCAACAAGTCTAGTCGGAGTGAGCGTGAAAAGTGATTCACGTTGGCACGCATAGTGTGAGCGTGAAAAGTGAGCATGGAAAGTAAGCGTGAAAAGTAAGCGTGAAAAGTGATAAGAAATTCACGCACGCACGCAAAGATGTGGTCGTGACTAAAAATCCACGCACTCATGGATGTGTGTGACTAAAAATACACGCACTCATGAATGTGTGCGTGACTAAAAATCCACGTACTCATGGATGTGTGCGTGACTAAAAATCCACGCACTCATGAATGTATGCGTGACTAAAAATCCACGCACTCATGGATGTGTGCGTGACTAAAAATCCACGCACTCATGGATGTGTGCGTGACTAAAAATCCACGCACTCATGTAAGGACGTGAGCGTAAAAAGTCATACAGACACGTAGAGACGCGTGCGTGACTAAAATACACGCAGACACGTAAGAACGTGTGTGTGACTAAAATACACGCAGACACGTAAGAACGTGTGCGTGACTCAGGGACCTTCGTCCCAAGCCAGAAATGAAGTTCCCATGGTTCAGAACCCATGGTCAGCTGAGAATACACGCCAAGTTGGGAGATAAAACCCATGAAAAACTGAAAACACAACAACTCAGATCTGGGAAAAATAAGCCACAGAAATCAATAATGCTAAGTAGTAAACTCTCTCAGGATCATGAGAGGAAGAGAAATGAACCATAAAAAATGGTTCTCCAAGCAAGAAGCAAGATTGCACTTGCCTGCTGTGGCGGGTGGAGAGAGTGATGAGAGGAAGAAGAAGAAGTAATGGTGAAGGAGAAGTTATGAGGAGAAAGAAGGAGAAGGAAGCTTTAAATAGGAAGGGTGGTGGTAGGTAGGAGTTTGTGGGCCGGGTTTGTCCACCATGAACCCGAAAAACCCTCCATGGCCGAACCCAATAAGACCAAGCAGAGAATAAAAGCAGGAAGAAAATACAGAAATAAAATGCAGGAATAAAATACAGATAATTAATTAACATGAAAATAAAAGGGCATATAATTAATTAACATGAACTTAAAGGAATTTAAATACAGGATAATACATGATAAATACTAAATAAGTATACATGAGTTACACATGTATAAAAATATGCATTCTGGGAACGGGGAGTGACAAAAACCTTATCAGGGCTATTACATTTTTAACTTTCCTTTATTTACAAGTTTACCACTAAATTTTTTACTCAGGACTATCCCATTCTAATGTATAAAAAACAACTCTTTTAATTTTCTTCTCTTCTTCCTCAATCTCCACTCTCTTCCCTTTCTCCAAACCCTAGGTGTCCCCACTTGTGGTCCCAACTTTTTCCTCAATCCTACTTCTCCAAACCCTAAAATATTCTCCAAGGAAGATTCTTAGTATATTCGGTACGATTTCGACCACTAAACGACAAATTTTGTTCAATAATTGGTTCTCCCAAAATATACTTAAATTTTGTCCCAATGTAGGAATTATGGAAGAAAGTGGGCCATCTCGTCTATTAATCGAGCAGCCCGGACCTTCCGAAGAATACGATAATACACCCGAAGAACTCTCGATAAGTCCCGACCGACCAAATACGTAGTCGACACGAAGACTTCGTCCCAAGACTTCGACACAAGGACTGCCACATTGTATGGCAGTCCCGAAACTAACGTTTTGTAAAACTAGACTGCCACAAAACATGGCAGTCATTGAAGTAATATGGATTGCCAGAAATTGTGGCAGTCCTTGTGTAGAATTGCTGTACAACAGGACCGTCACATGTTTTGGAAGCCCTTGACGTACAAAGAACTGCCCGATTGTCTGGCAGTCCTGTTGTACAGAAGTTTATCCTCTGTACTGCCACGTTTTATGGCAGTCCCATGTATTTGATGGACTGCCTATTTTCTTGACAATCCTGAACTTGTTTATATTGTATTTGTTTTTGTAATTGAGATTGACAATTTCTTTCGAAATTCACTGTAGGGCATACCATCTCCTATTTTTATTGACTTAGAGTAATATTTTCTCAACGGATATCGCCTTTGAATCTTATGAAGAAGCACTAGAATGGTGCAGACAAGTTGGAAGGGAGTCAAACATAGTCATTGTCATTTCAAGGTCATTACGAGGCCGACCGGATCGTAAAACTATTGATATTGGATGCGAAAGAGGTGGAACATTTAGGGTTCATCGCAAAAAAGAAGAACATGTCCGAAGAAAAGCCACAGAGAAGGTGGTAGGGACCCAAAAATGTGGTTGTCCTTTCAAGATAGTGCTTGTCTCAAAAAATGATGGAAAGTGGACAGTTGATGTCAGAAATGGGATGCACAATCATACTTTGGCGGAGAAACTTACAGGTCATCTCTATGCCGGAAGATTAAACGAAGAGGAGAAGAAGTTAGTTGAAGAATTGGCCAGCTCCGGAGTTGGCCCAAAGCAAATTTATTCCGCGGTACGGTAGAAGAATGATAAGAACAAGTCTACGTTGAGGACAATATACAATGTACTCTCGAGATCGAAGACAAGTACCCTAAGAGGAAGAATGGTGATGCAATAAGTTTTGAAATTACTTGCCGACAATCACTATGTGGAGTACCATAGAAGACATCCGCAGTCTAATGAAGTCACTTCTATGTTTTGGGCGCATCCGGATTGTACGTATTTGGCAGGTCCTTTCCCGATGTCTTGGTGGTTGATTGCAAGTACAAGACTAATAAATTCAAGATGCCACTTTTCTACATTGTCGGCTTCACGTCAATGGGTAAATCATTTTCAGTTGCATTTTGTTTCTTGAAGAATGAAACAGTAGATGACTATATATGGTCTTTGAACAAATTGAAGACACTTTACACCGGACATAAAGAGCGATCTGTTTTTGTCACCGATCGAGAATATGCATTGATAAATGTTATAGATATCGTATTTCCTCATGCTCGTAGACTACTATGCACTTGGCATGTTAATCGAAATATTCAAGCACAATGCAAGAGCAGATTCGAAAAAGTAGATGGCAAACTTGATGTGGACCGCTTCAAAGAATTCTACAACGATTGGACCTTTGTGTGGCGAGCAAGATACTAATTATCATTTGCTTACAGGTACAAGATACCAATTATCATTCTGTCAAAGAGAATGAACAACACATTCTTCCCAATGTGCGCTCCACCTCCAGACTACCGTATGTCCACTCTATATGCAATTGGACTTGACGATAATCACTTTGTCATCCCGCGGTTGATCGGGCACTCTCCTATTCCTCCCCCTACTCCAGTCTGATATAAATATGCTCCGGAAGAATTGATCGCTTGGACGACACCCTACATCGATGCGATCAATGTCTACAAGAAGATAACAAAGCAGACACCAGCACCGGTTCAGCAGACCACATGATCGAAGTTTGTCCCTGGAAGAGTCCGGCTGGATCGTCATCCTTCCAGCCTTCCAACCAGCAGGCACCAGCACTGGTTCAGCAGCAGCAGGGACCTCAACAATATGTACAAACCTATGCTCAGAGGCAGAGGAACCAGCAGCAGTATCAGGCAGAACAAGTAGGATGTACCTATTGTGGGAAGTTGGGGCATCACATATCAGTTTGTTGGACTGCCAATAAGCGATGCTTCCACTGTGGAGTAGAGGACCATTCTGTTAGCATTTACTCCTATCCGACATCTCGAGGACGACCAGCTACACCAGATATACCACCTCAGTCCTTTTAGTGACCTCAGTTATTCCCCCAGCAGTAGATGAGCACTTAGGGCCAGTAATAGATATTCAACCATTGGCATAGTACCCATCGCCATCACGAGCTCAGAGGGTCAGACAGCTTAGAGCAAAGTTGTATGCGCAGTCCCGGGAGCAGTTGTAGTATCTGCAAGAGGGTAGTACCTTGGGATTCTTTGGTACCATCTTCATGGTCTCTTTTCAGTTATTTCCTTAGAATTTGTCTTTCAGTAGCAGGCCAGGTAGTGGTAGTATATCTTGGGTTCTTGTCGACGATCTTGTATTTCACCTATATCAGGAGTACAATGGTCGGCGTGACTTATTCGGTGAGTAGATGAGAGTTTCTCGTTCCACTCTTCTGTCTTCGTATCTTGAGATGCATGTATAGGAACGAAATCGTAAAGTACAATACTCTAGAGGGGGGGTGAATAGAGTTGGCAGCGGAAATATGCTAATTAAAAAATGTTAGCAGCAAGATCACAGAATAATAATCACAACTAAGTAATGTAAAGGCAGAGATAAAAAAGCAAACGCAAAGACAACGATGTATACTGGTTTCCCTCTGTTGAGGACTAATCCAGTCGGTAGAACTCTTGCTACCAGTTGAATCCACTATTGGCAAAACCGCAAGTTTTCTTACGAAGTCCTTGCAACTTCTACAACGCGAGCTTTGATATGAAGAACTCGTCCAACTTCAATTGTGAAGAGGTATTCTTCAATCAAGCCTTCTAATTACAATCTCTCAGAAACTTCTAGACCGTACCGCACTGGCAAATCGACTAGAGGATTGTAATTGGCTTGGGATGTAAAATTTAAAGCTCAAGAAAACTCTTTGGAAGACTGAAAGCTTTAGATAGAGAGAAGATTGAAAGTGAATGAGTGAGTTGAAATGATCGAAATCCTTCTCTATTTATAGGAATTCCAAAGACAGAATTCTGGCAGAATTCGGACAGAATTCGGGCAGAACTCGATGAGGAAATCTCGGTCAAATTCGCAACTGCAGGAGGACCAATTTCCAGAGAATTCAAAAATCAAAACGGCTACTATCTAAGAATTCGGTCCGTATAACCTGGGTAGAGTCATGTTTGGCCGAATTTTACCACTTGGATTGGAAGAGAGGGGGTGGTAAAGAACTAGGGTTAGGGGGTTCTCTCGCGCGGCTACTGTTGCTGTTTGATGAAGTTTAGAAGCAATGAAGAAGAAAGGCTCTCGGGTTCTGGTTATATAACCTGATACCTGCAACCGAACTCGGGCCGAATTCGGTCCGAAGTCTGGCCGAATTCACCTGGGTTTGGTTTGAAATACTTTCTTTTTCATTAACTCATTTCAAATATTTAATTCAACGATCAGTAATTTTGACATTAAAATAATATAATTAATGTTATTTTATAAATTAAATTTCTTTACACAGCGACTGTTTCAGATTAGCTATAGGAGTACTGTCCCAGATGGCAGAGGTTCACCGGAGAACTCTTAAGTACCGCTTCGCTTCAATCGTAGTTGTGGTGACAGACACTCTTTATTGGCTTGTCTCTAACACAGTTTTTGTATATTAAAATAAAATTATAAAATAAAATCAATTAACATTATTGACGTCCAAAATTCCTAATTCTCGACGTAAATAATTGAAACGATCTTCTGCTAGAGGTTTTGTGAAAATGTCAGCTAATTGATTCTCAGTATCTATGTATACAAGGTCAATATCTCCATTTTGATGATGATCTCTAAGAAAATGATGTCGAATCTCGATATGTTTTGTACGAGAATGACATACATGATTCTTAGTCAAATTAATAGTGCTCGTATTATCACAGAAAATGGGAATATGTGTATAAAATAAATCATAGTCTTCTAAGGTTTGTTTCATCCACAAAATCTGAGCACAACAACGTCCTGCGGCGATATACTCAGCCTCTGTTGTTGATAGGGCTACAGAATTTTGCTTTTTACTAAACCAGACTAAAGCCTTGCATAAGAAATGACATGTGCCACTGGTACTTTTTCTATCAACTTTGCATCCAGCAAAATCTGTATCCGAATAACCAATAAGGTCAAAGGACTTAGTTTTGGGATACCATAAGCCAACAGAAGAAGTACCCTTAAGGTATCGAAAGATACGCTTAACTCCGCACAGATGTGATTCCTTTGGATTAGCTTGAAAATGTGCACACAGGCAAACACTAAACATAATATCGCGACGACTAGCAGTTAAATAAAGTAAACTACCGATCATACCTCGATACTTACGTGTGTCGACCGGCTTGCCTTGTTCATCAATATCAAGCTTTGTTGAAGTTGCCATCGGAGTGCCAATAGGTTTGACATTGTCCAGATCAAACTTCTTTAGCAAATCTTTTGTGTACTTGGCTTGATTTATGAACGTTTCATTGTCAGTTTGTTTGATTTGCAGTCCGAGAAAGAATTTCAGCCTCCCATCATGCTCATCTCAAACTCATTCTGCATACACTTAGAAAATTCTTGACACATAGATTCATCAGTAGATCCAAATATGATATCATCAACATAGACTTGTATTAAAAGAAGCTTACCATTAAAGGACTTAATAAAAAGTGTAGTGTCAACCTTGCCTTTTGAAAAACCGTTGTCAAGTAGAAAAAATCTTAAACGATCATACCAAGTACGAGGGGCTTGTTTCAAACCGTATAAAGCTTTCTTCAACTTGAAAACATGATCAGGGTTTTTAAAATCTGTAAAACCTGGAGGTTGTGCTACAAAAGCTTCTTCTTTAATAAAACCATTTAAAAATGCACTCTTGACATCCATTTGAAATAATTTGAAATTATGAAAACATGCAAATGCATATAACATGCGATGGATTCTAATCTCACAACTGGGGCATAAGTCTCATCGTAGTCGATACCTTCTTCCTGATTGTATCCTTGAGCTACGAGTCGAGCCTTATTACGAGTCACTAAACCATTCTCATTCAGTTTATTTCGGAATACCCAACGGGTGCCAATGACCGGATGATCAATAGGCTTGGGAACAAGTTCCTAAACTTGATTCCGTTCAAATTGGTTTAATTCCTCTTGCATAGCATCTATCCAAAAACTATCACTATATGCTTCATCAATAGTTTTGGGTTCTAGCTGAGAAAAGAATGCAACACTAGAAATAATATCTCTACTAGATGTACGAGTACTTACACCTTTGGTAATATCACCAATTACCAAATCCTTTGGATGATCAGCCATAAATTTTAATCGTTTCGGCAGACTCTGAAGGTAGCTGGTTCCTGGATCTTCTCTAGGAGGATCAGCTAGTGCCGAGCTTGGTTGAAAATCAGTTGTTGTTGAGCTTGGTACAGTTGGATCTTCGTCATTGTCATCAATAGTCATTTGATTAAATTCATCAAAAGTGACGTTGATTGACTCTTCGATGATCATGGTTCGTTTGTTAAAGACTCTGTATCCTTTGCTCTTGGCTGCATAACCTAAAAATATACCTTCATCGGCCTTTTCGTCAAAATTTCCCAAATTGTCTTTTGTATTAAGAATAAAGCACTTACAACCAAATATTCTAAAATATAAAACTGATGGAATTCTATCAAACCATAACTCAAATGGAGTCTTCTTCGATTTGGGTCGAATTAGAACTCTATTGAAAACAAAACAAGCTGTATTGACAGCTTCAGCCCAGAAATATTTGGGTAGACTAAACTGGTTTAACATTACTCTGGCCATTTCGGATAGAGTTCTGTTCTTACGTTCCACAACTCTATTTTGTTGTGGAGTCCTAGGACAGGAGAACTCGTATACAAAACCGTGTGTGTCACAAAATTGCTCAAACTCTGCATTCTCGAATTCGCCTCCATGATCGCTTCTAATACGAGTGATCATGTAACCTTTTTCATTATGTACTTTCTTGCAAAAGGTGACAAATTCGGACAATGCATCATTCTTGCGTGTCAAGAAGTATACCCACGTGTATCTAGAGAAATCATCTACAATTACAAAAGCATAAAGCTTACCTCCGAGGCTAGCAACTCTGCTAGGACCAAATAAGTCCATATGTAGCAATTGTAGAGGTCTATTAGTACATACTGCGTTTACTGACTTGAATGTGGATCTGGTAGCTTTGTTCTTTTCACATTGGCTGCATACCGAATCCTTCTTGAATGTTATGTCCGATAAACCGCGTACTAGCTTCTTTGTGGATAATCTTAAGATTGTGTCCATATTTGCGTGACCGAGTCTCATGTGCCACAGATGACTCTCATCACTTTTAGCCATTAAGCATCTACCTAAAATGTTAGTTTCTTCCAACAAATAGAAAACATATATGTTGTCTTCCCTGATACCTTCAAAGATAGTACTACCAGTTGAGCTATCAACTATAGTACATTTGTCTTTGCCAAAATTGATGCCATAACCATGATCAGCTAGATGACTTACGCTGAGTAGATTATGTTTCAACTCGGTAACCAGACAGACATCCTTAATCACAGGATAGGGAGACTTACCTACATCACCGATACCAATGATATACCCTTTCAAGTTATTACCGAAGGAGACATAGACTTCCTTCTTTTTCTTCGACAGTATTGCAAATAGTGTAGCGTCACTGGTCATATGCCGTGAACAACTGCTGTCGAGGATCCATTTGCTTCTAGCATGTGAAAGGTGTTCCACCTACAAAACAATTTGCAGATGAAACTTTTGGTACCCATTTCTTGTAGGGTCCTAAAATATTAGCCTTTGGTATCCAAGCATAAATATTTAAATCAACAAGCTTTCTGATTCTACATGCAGATGAAATATGACCAATGAGGCCACAATAATGACATTGTGCATGTCGAGTATTGAAAGCTGAGTGGTGTGCATGGTTGGTAGGTTTAGGTTTTCTAGTATAGAAGAAAGCATGTCTATAATCCTGTTTGGGCTTAACCTTTTGGGGTAAAGGTTTGATAGGGTTAGGTCTGACAGTGTTTGGTTTGGGAATGTTCCAATTTTTCGGTAGGTGACACGTGTTAGGGAAGGAAGCATCAGTCTCAGGCTGTTTTTCTAACCTAATTTCCAATCTTTTAGAAGTGTCATACAACTTAGTATAATCAGAAATGAGTGTTTCCATTCTGATTTGTGCACTATGAAGACTTTTCTTGTCTTTAGATAGTTCTTCTTTGAGTTGGTCAATAACTTTGTCTTTCTCTTCAGATGACTTGGTAGTCTCGTGTAATAAGAGATTTATAGAGGAAAGCTCACCAGACTCACTAACATTATTTCTAACCTCAGCTAGTAGGTCGATAAGTCTTCATATTTCTCCTTTGTACTCTTTGAGTACCTTCTTAGAGGTTTGATATTTGCTACGCAATTTCCTGTAATCACTTATCAGTTCACTGAAGGCATCTCCTAGTTGCTCAAAGGTGAAGTCATCATATGTATCAACTACAGGTTCAGTAGGTACCTGATCGGATGCCATAAAGCATACGTTTGCAGCGTCTTCTGATTGTTCATCTTCTGAGTCGCTGGCTTCACTTTTATGCCATATGCTGGTGTTGGCATATCTCCGAGATGTTGATCTCTTCAGGTTCCCATTTTTATACCTGTTGCTCTTCTTGCTTGATGATGAGTTTGTAGGACAATCCTTCTTCATGTGTCCCTTCTTCTTGCAGCCATAGCAGACAGCATCATCTTGATACCAGTTGTTGCTGCTATTGTTTTCTTTGGCTTTCTTCTCATATCTTATGAATCTTTTGAATTTCCTTGCTAGGAGTGCTTGATCTTCAGCATCAGAATCACTGCTGTCTGAATTACCTTCAGCAGCTTTTCTGTGCTGAGCCTTGAAAGCGATCGTCTTCTCATTTGGTGCAGGCTCTTCAAAATCTTGTAGCTCCAGTTCATAAGTGAGTAGCTTACCCATGAGTACTTCGAGGGACATAGTTGTGAGATCGTTCCCTTCAATAATCGCAGTAGCCTTTGGAATCCAGTTCTTGGTAAGTGCTCGCAGGAATTTGTGAATCTTTTTATGGTTACTATATTCTTTGCCTAGGGAGGACAAAGGATTTACAATATCCAGGAATCTTTTGAACATCTGAGTAACTGTTTCGTTGGGCTTCATCTTGAACACCTCATACTCTTGAGTAAGTCTGCTGACCTTTGATTCTTTGACTTGAGTCGTGCCTTCATGTGTGACTTCAAGTAGCTTCCACACTTCATTAGCCGTTGTGTAGATAGATACCCTGTTAAATTCAGTTCTGTCTAAAGCACAAAATAGAGCGTTAATAGCACGTGCGTCAAGACTGGCCTTTTTTTTTTCCTCCTCTGTATATCTGTTATGGGGTTTTTCAACTAAAACTCCATCAACATTTATACGAGGTGGCTTTTGATAGCCATCAATAACAATAGACCATAAATCAAAGTCAAAAGACTTCAAGAAGAAAATCATCCATGTTTTCCAATAGGTATAATTCGTACCATCAAACAGTGGAAGTCTGTTTGTGGCCTGGCCTTCACTTATGAATTTCACAGTTGCCATGTGTTGTGCTGTCATCTATATAACAATTAATTAAATGAATAAATAATTGCAATATTACCTTACTTTACCTGTAACACCCGCTTTGATACCAATTGTGGAACGAAATCGTAAAGCACAATACTCTAGAGGGGGGTGAATAGAGTTGGCAGCGGAAATATGCTAATTAAAAAAGGTTAGCAGCAAGATCATAGAATAATAATCACAATTAAGTAATGTAAAGGCAGAGATAAGAAAGCAAATGCAAAGACAGCGATGTATACTGGTTTCCCTCTGTTGAGGACTAATCCAGTCGGTAGAACTCTTGCTACCAGTTGAATCCACTATTGGCAAAACTGTAAGTTTTCTTACGAAGTCCTTGCAACTTCTACAACGCGATCTTTGATACGAAGAACTCGTCCAACTTCAATTGTGAAGAGGTATTCTTTAATCAAGACTTCTGATTATAATCTCTCAAAAACTTCTAGACCGTACCGCACTGGCAAATCGACTAGAGGATTGTAATTGGCTTGGGATCTGAAATTTAAAGCTCAAGAAAACTCTTTGGAAGACTGAAAGCTTTAGATAGAGAGAAGATTGAAAGTGAATGAGTGAGTTGAAATGATCGAAATCCTTCTCTATTTATAGGAATTCCAAAGACAGAATTCTGGCAGAATTCGGGCAGAACTCGTTGAGAAAATCTCGGTCAAATCCGAAACTGCAGGAGGACCAAGTTCCAGAGAATTCAAAAATCAAAACGCTACTAACCGAACTCTGGCCGAGTTCTGTCAGGGTTAGGTTAGGTATTTAAAATTTGATTTTGGGGATTTTTTAAAACCTTTTTGAAAACCTTTTTGAAGCTTTTGTTAATAAGAATGTTTTTCAAAACTAAGAACATTTTAAAAACATTTTGAAAACATTTTGGAATAGCCTATTTGCCAGTACTACTCGGTGTACAATGTATTCCTAGACTCAATAAAATGAAAAATATATTGCTCAAAGAAATACAGACTCGAACAGGCAAACATTGCTTCGGTCTTGAACTGTGTAGATAGCTGTTCTTGATCATGTCCAAGAGTCCGATACATCCTGACTAGCTTCATATATCCAGACAGAGTTTGATCAATTATTAAAATCAGTTTGACCATATGACCAATGGGCCAACAGCATGATATCTATCACGTGTCTCGACTACGATGATACGTCCTGGGTAGAGTCATGTCTTAGACTATGTCATTGGTACCGACTTACTTTGAGACTTGATCCTTATCCATTTTGGAAGTCAGCGTAGGCCTGCTCCTACTCAACTGACTCAGGAGACATATTTATTCATATGCTCCAGCTCTTCTTGATTGTGGGTGTGTTATTGCTTACACATTTATTTATACTACAGTTGCCTTCAATTATTTACATACCATGCCTTGTTTGATTTGGTTATCATACTTGACTAACTTTAGAAAATTCTGAGGATAAAATTTTTCTAAGGATGGGAGAGTTGTGAGACTCGTCTCACAGTATCTGTATTTATATACAGATACGTATTTGTTGTCGTATCATGCATTTGTTTTATATTTAGTTCATGTAATTACCTGCTAATTATTTTTTTGTATTTTATTTTGCACTTCCCAAGCTCTTGGTTCATTTCGGTTCATATTGAACCAACTTAGTTTAGCTTGGTTCATCATGGAAAGGGATGAATGATTTAGATTGAGTGGATATGAATGAATGGTGGAGATTACTTGGGCTTGGTATATATGCCACTTTTTCTCTCTCCTTACTCATTCACTCTCATTCATTCCTCTTCCACCCAACCCTAACCATTAGAGAGAGGCAAGTACATCTTGCCAAAACTTTGAACAAAGTTATTTTGTTTGTTCTATTCTCTTTCTTGCATTATTCTAAGCCTCTTTAGAACTTAAAATTTTTGATTTTGATGGCTACTTTTTTGTAGATCTAAGTTTATGTTATTTTTGTCTTTTTCTTGGTTTTGATCTCTCAAACCTTGTTATTTTCGAATTCTAATGGTTCTATGTTGTAGAGAATTTGATTCTACCCTATTTAGACCCTTGGAAGTCTTGATTTTGACTTGTTTTGAAGGATTTATGGAGCCTTGAAGTTTTGGTTCCCCATGGGTTCTTCTTTGCCGTTTGGAGAAGAAGAACAGTGTCGGCGCCCAGTTTGGCACTGGCGCCCCTTGGCCCTGGCGCCCCATTTCTCCCTTGCGCTCACGGTGCTTAGGCGCCAATGTGATGCGCCTAGTATGGCCCAGGTGCCTTGCGCGCCCTGGCGCCCCCTTTCTCCCTTGCCCTCACAGTGCTTAGACGCCAATGTGATACGCCTAGTCTGGCCCAGGCGCCTTGTGCACCCTGGCACCCCCTGTCCCTTGCGTTCATGAGTGCTTAGGCGCCCAGTGTGATGCGCCATCCCTTCTGGTCGTCAAGGCCCAGGCGCCCATGTTGGCCCTGGCGCCTACGATGATCCAACGCCCCCTGGCCATACGCCCAGTCTGGCCTTGCGCCTCAACTGGCCATGCGCCTGTCTTCGGCCATGCACCACCTAAGTCCAGGCGCCCATTGCTGCCTAGGCGCCACTAGTGCTTAGGCGCATCTCTTCCTAGGCACCCTTATGGTGCACCTACCCCCCCCATGTATCTCCGTTCTTGCAATGGTTTATGTGTCTTGTTATATGTATGTACCCTAAGCTTTGACCCGATCTTAGCATGGCTATTTTGGCCGTTTTGACTGTTTAAGCTGCTTTATAGTTAGAATCTTGAAAACCTCAAACATAAAGGTTGTAGATCTTTATCTTGGCTTCAATAATCTTCTTATTTTATTTTAATTGGAGTTTATATGCAGCTAATATTTCAATCATAGTTTTGATCTTTTGGCACGTTTTCTGTACTTGGCCATTTTTGATATTTTCTTTGACTGTAATAAATTCTTAACATGATTAGATAATCTCATATTATTAAAGAATAATTGTACACCCTGTGTACACTTGACACTAGCACACATACTCACTTTTATTCCTTCTAATATGTTATGATGCGCCATTTTATCAAGATTTTTCTTACGTACAATCCTTACATCTATAATTTGCTTACATGAAAGTGGCATGTTGTGGTGCACTCACGTTACATGTCTCATCTTTGCCTAGATAGTGTTCCGTTGTGGTGCACTCATGCTATACGTCCCTTCTTTGCTTAATCTTGATAGTGGCCCGTTGTGGTCCACTCATGTTACAGGTCACTTCTTTGCTTTACATGATAGTGGCCCGTCGAGGCACACTCCAAACAAGTACTTTTGACATGACAAGTAACCCTAAACATGACATGTGTAATCAAGATGCTGTTGCGACGGCTATTCCTCTCTTGCTAAGATAACTCTTTTCTGGACACCGTAGTTGAATTTATTGTGTATGCGTGAACAAGCTACATGTCTCGTCTGCATCATATCTAGGGCATGAATTCCTCGTTACCACGGTCAGGAATTCATAACGAATCTAACTAGGTTAATGACTAGATTGATCAAGTAGTTCATATAGAGAGATTTTTCAGTTACAAGCAATACCGTTATCTGGGCGCCTCTAGTGGACTTGTAGCCTGCCGACGAGTAGGGCACATTTCTAACACACTGTCATGTGTTACACCATTCAAGCTACCTAATAACTCTCTTAAGGGTACATTTGTCTCCTGGGTGATGTACCCACTATTATATATATGTGGGATACATTTGTCTCCTGGGTGATGTACCCACTATTATATATATGTAGGATACATTTGTCTTCTGGGTGATATATCTACTATAAATTCTCTTGTAACTTTTGCCTGTATAACCTGGATAGTCTGCAGGCCTGTGACTGTAGGAATATCTCATTGTATCTTGTTAGTAACTAGATTTGTGATAACCCTAGTTAGTTAAAGTATAAAGCCGTATCCATTGCTTGGCCGTGATTGTTGTATGGAATCCAGTCTAGTCTAGTTTGTCTAGGCAGTGTTCGCATGTTTAATTCAGTACATTGTTGTTTATGCTTTACTTTTGTCGATAAATGATTAAAGGCTAAGTTCTGTTCAGGAGTAGGGTTACAACCCCGGTCCTTGTTTGGTTTACGGGTTGTAACCTGGGTTCCGGATTAGTTTCCAAGTCATCTATTCATTTGTCGTCCTATTCAGTACTCACATGCCATACATGATCTTTATGCTATACAATGATTAGAGACTAAGTTCTGTTCAGAAGAAGGGTTACAACCCCGGTCCTTATTTGGTTTACAGGTTGTAATTTGGATTCCGAAATAGTTCCTAAGTCATCTTATCATTGGTCATTCTATATAGTTCTTACATGCTCATACCTACCATTTCTCTAACATGCCAAAATGTCCCAGTTGTCTCCCATGCTCACATGTCCATTTTGTCTTACGTAATAACATGCTTCTCACATGTTCACATGTTTCCTTTTATCTTACATGTCCATATTTTGTAATATGTCACATGTTAGTTACTTTACGTTACATGATGTTTTACTTATTGCCTTTTCTATTATCGGGATAAGTGCATTGGTAGTGCACGAATCTCGATCCGTATTTACTTATTTCTGTTACTATTTGTTGTTATGTTAGTTATTGCTGGTTTTAGTTCATAAGTTTGGCGTCCTTTATGGTACTTGCTATTGGGAGGTCTGACCCCACTAGTTTTGTTTGGTTAGATCTGATAGAGGAGCCCGAAGGATCTTCCGTACCATCTACTCGGCGGTGACTACCCGGAGTACCAGAGTACCTTAGTAGGTTTCTTATATCATTCTTCCACTAGTTATGTACATTATTTCTTTGTGGCATTTAGCCTCCGAGTACGTGTTTAGCTCATATTTTGGGATCTTGACATGTAGCCTACGGGCCTAAAACATGATGTACGTATTCTAGACTTAGCTAGAGCTTATCATGTATTACTATCACTCTTGCTAGTTCTCTATTTGTATGACTGACTTCATGATCATCCATGTATATATGGTTTGGGACGCTTTACTATTGTATGTCTGATAATCATACTTCTTGTACTTTGTATATTTGTCTGTGATTGAGATACCTTGATTGTAGTAGTAACCCCCATGTCTTGACAGTTTATACGTTATTTCAGAGTACTGGAGTACTTTGGCATTACGTAGCTGGCCTGGTCCGTTTTCACTTGCCAGTATTCTGGTTCTGGGGTGTGACATAGGTTTTAGTGGTGGCTCATACAGGTCTGATTTATCAGATATGTGGGGGTTACTGATGTATAGTTATCTCAGTCATAATTCTCCTTTATTGATATCCTTTATATTATTCTATATCTCTGATTCTTTAACCCGATATCTGCCTTGATCGTTGATCTTTCCTGTTCCCTCGATTTGATCCTCGTGCCCTTTAACTTTCAGGGGCATTGTTCTTAAATTTCTCTGTTTACCTTGTTCGGGTTCTGTCAATGGCAGGTCAACAATATTCTATTAGGCTAGTTATGGAGGATTAGTGGAGCAGAGTCGAGAGTTGATTCGAGGGCAGAGATGCAGTCCATCTCGATCAGTCAGCTGTGCCTGTGAAGTCAGTATTTCCAGTTCAACCGGATTCTTATTGTTCAGTACCAGTGATAGGTCATCATCCAATTGAGGCATCGCCAGAGTTCGGGTATCCGGTACCACCAGTACAGCCAGCAGTCCGGGCAGAGGTAGTATCGGATCATACCGATGTGCATGCATTCCTAGGGATCATGAAGGATATAATGGAGTCACAGCAACAACGAGATCTCATTCTCCAGCAGAGTATCCAGATGTTGATAGATCATAGTGGGCAAGGAATACCAGAGGTATTTCAAGCCGAGGACTTACAGCCAGAAGGTGGAGCCAGGCAGTACCAGTTATCTAGTCGATCAGCATATCGAGCCCGACCTACTGTATAGGCAGTACGAGAGCACGAACATATAGCCAGGAAGACCACATCCAGAACTGAGGGTCATAAGAGTTACCATTCACCCGTATCAGGCTTTTCATCCCGACGTCCATCACCTGTGCTAGCAGACCAACGTCCATACCAGTGCTAGGAGTTACCAGTCGTATGTTCCTTCTATGGAAGGTGAGGGCACACTCATCTTACTTGTCGGAGGGCTAACCTTTTATGTTTAGCATGCGGATCACCAGACCACATGATCAGAGTTTGTCACTGGAGGAGTCCGGCTGGATCGTCATCCTTCCAGCCTTCCAACCAGCAGGCACCAACACCGATTCAGCAGCAGCAGGGACATTAGCAACATGTACAAACCCAGGCTCAGAGGCAGAGAAACCAGCAGCAGTATCAGGCAGAACAAGTAGGATGTACCTATTATGGGAAGTTGGGGCATCACAAATCAGTTTGTTGGATGGCCAATAAGCGATGCTTCTACTGTGGAGCAGAGGACCATTCTGTTAGCACTTGTCCCTATCCGACATCTGGAGGACGACCAGCTACACCAGATGTACCCCCTCAGTCCTTTCAGTGACCTCAGTCATCTCCCCCAGCAGTTGATGACCACTTAGGGCCAGTACTAGATATTCAACCATTGGTACAGTACCCACCGCCATTATGAGCTCAGAGGGTCAGGCAGCTTAGAGCACAGTTGTATGCGCAGTCCCAGGAGCAGCTGTAGTATCTTCATGAGGGTAGTACCTTGGGATTCTCAGTTACCATCTTCATGGTCTCCTTTCAGTATTCACTTGGGACTTTTCTTTCAGTAGCAGGCCAAGTAATGGTAGTATATCTTGGGTTCTTGTCGGCGACCTTGTATTTCACCTATATCAGGAGTACAATGGTCGGCATGACTTATTCGGTGAGTAGATGAGAGTTTCTCGTTCCACTCTTTTGTTTTTATATCTTGAGATACATGATATCTATTACGTGTCTCGACTACGATGATACATCCTGGGTAGAGTCATGTCTTAGACTAAGTCATTGATACCGACTTACTTCGAGACTTGATCCTTATCCATTTTAGGAGTCAGCGTAGGCCTGCTCCTACTCAACTGACTCAGGAGACATATTTATTCATATGCCTCCAGCCCTTCTCGATTGTGGGTGTGTTATTGCTTACACATTTATTTACATTACAGTTCCCTTCAATTATTTACATACCATGCCTTGTTTGATTTACCGTGATTTTGCTTTTGTTTTGGTTATCATACTCGACTAAATTTAGAAAATTTCGAGGACGAAATTTTTCTAAGGATGGGAGAGTTGTGAGACTCATCTCACAGTATCGGTATTTATATACAGGTACGTATTTGATGTCGTATCATGCACTTATTCTGTATTTAGCTCCTATAATTACTTGCTAATTATTTACCTATATTTTATTTTGCACTTGCCTCGTTCTTGGCTCATTTCGGTTCATGTTGAACCAACTTGGTTTAGCTTGGTTCATCATGAAAAGGGATGAATGGCTTAGTAGAGATGAATGAATGGTGGAGATTACTTGGGCTTGGTATATATGCCACTTTTTCTCTCTCCTTCCTCATTCACTCTCATTCATTCCTGTTCCACCCAACCCTAGCCGTTAGAGAGAGGCAAGTACATCTTGCCAAAACTTTGAACAAAGTTATTTTGTTTGTTCTATTCTCTTTCTTGTATTATTCTAAGCCTCTTTAGAACTTGGAATTTTTTATTTTGATCGCTACTTTTTTGTAGATCTAACTTTATGTTATTTTCATTTTTTCTTAGTTTTGATCTCTCAAACCTTGTTATTTCTGAATTCTAATGGTTCTATGTTGTAGAGAATTTGATTCTACCCCATTTAGACCCTTGGAATTCTTGATTTCGACTTGTTTTGAAGGATTTATGGAGCTTTGAAGTTTTGGTTCCCCATGGGTTCTTCTTTGTCGTTTGGAGAAGAAGAACAATGTCGGTGCCCAGTCTGGCACTGGCGCCCCTTGGCCCTGGCGCCCCCTTTCCCCCTTGCGCTCACGGAGCTTAGGCGCCAACATGATGCGCCTAGTCTGGCCCAGGCGCCCTGGCGCCCCCTTTCCCCCTTTCGTTCACAGTGCTTAGGCGCCAATTGATGCGCCTAGTCTATCCCAGGCGCCTTGCGCACCCTGGCGCCCCTTGTCCTTTGCGCTCACGGGTGCTTAGGCGCCCAGTGTGATGCGCCCCTCCCATCTGGTCATCAAGGCCCAGGCGCCCATGTTGGCCCTGGCGCCCACGATGATCCAGCGCCCCTGGTCATGCGCCCAGTCTGGCCTTGTGCCTCAACTGGCCATGCGCCTGTCTTCGGCCATGCGTCGCCTTGGTCCAGGCGCCCATTATTGCCTAGGCGCCACTAGTGCTTAGGCGCATCTCTTCCTAGGAACCCTTTTGGTGCACCTATCCCCCCATGTATCTACTTTCTTGTAATGGTTTATGTGTCTTGTTATGTGCATGTACCCTGAGCTTTGACTCGATCTTTGCATGGCTGTTTTGACCATTTTGACTGTTTAAGCTATTTTGTAGTTAGAATCTTGAAAACCTCAAACGTGAAGGTTGTAGATCTTTATCTTGGCTTCAATAATATTCTTGTTTTACATTAATTAGAGTTTATATGCAGCTGATAATTTCAATCATAGTTTTGATCTTTTGGCACGTTTTCTGTACTTGGCCATTTTTGATATTTTCTTCGACTGTAATAAATTCTTAACATGATTAGATAATCTCGAATTATTAAAAAATAAATTTACACCCTGTGTACACTTGACACTAGCACACATACTCGCTTTTATTCCTTCTCATATGTTATAGTGTGCTATTTTATCAAGATCTTTCTTACGTACTATCCATACGTCTATAATTTTCTTACATGAAAGTGGCCCGTTTTGGTGCACTCACGTTACATGTCTCATTTTTGCCTAGATAGTGGCCCGTTGTGGTGCACTCATGCTACACGTCACTTCTTTGCTTAATCTAGATAGTGGCCCGTTGTGGTGCACTCATGTTATAGGACACTTCTTTGCTTTACATGATAGTGCCCGTCGAGGCGTACTCCCGACAAGTACTTTTGACATGACAAGTAACCCTAAATATGACATGTGTAATCAAGATGCTGTTGCGATGGCTATTCCTCTCTTGCTAAGATAACACTTTTCTGGACACCGTAGTTAAATTTATTGTGTATGTGTGAACAAGCTACATGTCTCATTTGCATCATGTCTAGGGCATGAATTCCTAGTTACCACGGTCAGAAATTCATAACGAATCTGACTAGGTTAATGACTAGATGGATTAAGTAGTTCATATAGAGAGATTTTCCAGTTATAAGCAATCCCGTTATCTGGGCGCCTCCAGTGGACTTGCAGCTTGCCGACGAGTATGGCACATTTTCAGCACACTGTCATGTGTTGCACCATTCAAGCTACCTAATAACTCTCTTAAGGGTACATTTGTCTCCTGGGCGATGTACCCACTATTATATGTATGTGGGATACATTTATCTCCTGGGCGATGTATCTACTATAAATTCTCTTGTAACTTTCCTTTGGATAACCTGGATACTCTGCGGGGCCTGTGACTGTAGGAATATCTCATTGCATCTTGTTATTAATTAGGCTTGTGATAACCCTAGTTAGTTAAAGTATAAAGTCGTACTCATTGCTTGGTCGTGATTGTTGTATAGAGTCCAGTCTAGTCTAGTTTTGTCTAGGCAGTGTCCGTATGTTTAATTCAGTATATTATTTTTTATGCTTTACTTTTGTTGATAAATGATTAAAGGCTAAGTTATGTTCAGGAGAAGGGTTACAACCCCGGTCCTTGTTTGGTTTACGGGTTATAATCTGGGTTCCAGATTAGTTCCCAAGTCATCTATTCATTTGTCGTCCTCTTCAGTACTCACATGCCATATATGATCTTTATGCTATACAATGATTAGAAACTAAGTTCTGTTCAGAAGAAGGGTTTCAACCTCGGTCCTTGTTTGGTTTATGGGTTGTAACTTAGATTCCAAAATAGTTCCTATGTCATCTTATCATTGGTCGTTCTATATAGTTCTTACATGCTCATATGTAGCATTTCTCCAATATTCCAACATGTCCCAGTTGTCTCCCATGCTCACATGTCCAGTTATTATTACGTAATCACATGCTTCTCACATGTTTATATGTTTTCTTTTATCTTACATGCCCACAGTTTACAATATGTCACATGTTAATTACTTTACGTCACATGATGCTTTACATATTGTCTTTTCTATTATCGGGATAAGTGTATTGGTAGTGCATGAATATCGATCCGCATTTACTTATTTTTGTTTCTATCTATTGTTATGTTAGTTATTTCTGATTTTAGTTCATAAGTTTGGCTTCCTTTGTGGTACTTGCTATTGGGGGTCTGACCCTACTGGTTTTGTTTGGCCAGATCTGATAGAGGAGCCCGAAGGATCTTCCGTACCATCTACTCGGCGGTGACTACCCGGAGCACCAGAGTACCTTAGTGGGTTTCTTATATCATTGTCCCACTAGTTATGTACATTATTCTTTTGTGGCGTTTAGCCTCCGAGCACGTGTTTAGCTCATGTTTTGGGATCTTGACATGTAGCCTACGGTCCTAAAACATGATGTGTATATTCTAGACTATAGCTAGAGCTTATCATGTATGACTATCACTCTTGCTAGTTCTCTATTTGTATGACTGGCTTCATGATCATTCATGTATATATGGTTTGGGACGCTTTACTATTGTATGTCTGATGATCATACTTCTTGCACTTTGTATATTTGCCTGTGACTGAGATACCTAGGATCGTTTGACCTAGGATTGACTGATGGCTTGTAGTAGTAACCCCCATGTCTTGACATATTATACATTATTTCAGAGTACTAGAGTACTTTGGTATTACGTAGCTGGCCTGATCCGTTCCCATTTGCCAGAATTCTGGTTCTTGGGCGTGACACTTTTAGGCTCGGCGTCAACGTCCTTCTCCTTCGGATTTGGCTCTTTACTCGGCTCGTGACTACCAATATTTAATATCAATTGAAGAATACTTAGTAAATAGCAAACACGAAGTGCAATGCAGGACTGCCCATGTTTCTGGCAGTCCTATAAACTTATATGACTACCATAAATTGTAGCAGTCCAGTAGTACATCACTATAAAAAAAGTGACTTTTTGGGACGGCATTATTCGATACACTATTTTCAAGAGTCCTAAATAATTAGTATTTGGGATGGTTATTTATTTAGTAATAAAAGCTAACATTATTTAGGACACAAGGTAATATTATTTAGGACACATTTCTGTTTGGACCCTAATAATATTACTTATTTTAACTAAAATTTAGTTCCGTCCCAAAAGAAGTTGACTCGGTCCCAAATAGTTTGGCGGGAGAACAAAAATGCGACGGGCAAATCTTTGGGATCCGTTCCTATTCTCCTAATAATTTTTTTCAACAGATCTGAACCGTTGATTGGTTTCATCTCGACCGTAAGATTTAGGTATATTATAGTATTAACTCTCTCTCTCTCTCTCTCTCTCTCCCTCGTCGAGACCAACCGAGAGGAAGAAGAAGAAGAAACCTAAGAGTAGAAGGAGGAGCCAACACCGGAGGTTGTATCCTCTTCCCTTTACTTAATTTCTTATCCCTCTCTTTCCTTCACTCATTTGTGTTGTTTTTGGGGGCATCGAAGGTTGTATTCCTCGTCTTGTGCCTCATTCTGTACAAATTTATTGATTGTGAACGAGATTAATGTGTGTAGCTGATCTGGAACGATGATCAGCTACAACCTCGTGCTGTTTTTGGGGGCATCGAAGGAATCAAAAATTGATTTGGGGCTGTATCTCTGGCATCTCTTACTTATAGTTTGGTTAGGGTTCCTTCACTTAATGCATGTAGGAACTCTAAACCTCGTGTTGTTTTTGGGGGCATCGGAGGAATCAAAAATTGATTTGGGGCTGTATCTCTGGCATCTCTTACTTATAGTTAGGTTAGGGTTCCTTCAGTTAATGCATGCAGGAACTCTAAACCTCGTGTTGTTCTTGTTGTTGTTGTTGTTGAAGATCACCCACCCAGATAAGATTCTTTTCTTGTTGAAAAAAAAATCAGGCAAGGGCATCTGAATGAATGCCGCTAACTTTCGTTCTTCTTAGAGAGAGAGAGAGAGGACTTCCAAGTCGGACTTCCGACCTCCAGACAGAGAGATGGGACCGGCAGCGGCAGAGCCGCAGAGGCAAACGGATGGGACCGGTCGCCTGGTCGCATCGCGGTCGCACCGCATCGCGATGGGACAGACACCGAAGGGTCTTCATTTACATGTCACCTCTTGTCAGGCTCTCACAGCCTCAGAAAAGTTGAGCGCATGAGCGGAGGGTGGGCTGGGATGCCTAAACCTACTCACTAGTATCGGCCGGGCGTAAATGGGATGGGTGGGCTGGACGAGCTTCCTTTAGGTGGACTGAGCATTACAGGATAATACAAAAAAATAGGCTGGGGTTGGAGCCCACCCCAGCCCACCCTAGCCCAACCCAGCCCACCAGTAAATCCGCCCTTGCATGAATCAATCTTATTTTTGGCTAGAAGTTTATATTTAAGAAGTTTTGAAATAAATGTCGAAGTTTCAATTATATTCTCAATTTCATCAAAAAGGAAAGAAAATTTGTTAGTTTCCATTATATTCTCAATGTCATCCACAGTTTATATGGTTTCCATTTAGATTTAGCTTTAGAATTTGAATTTTTTCATAGTTGGTGTTATTTTCAGTTAGCTTCTTGGTTCGGCCAAGATCTCACTGGAAATTGAGTTTTGAGGAAAGTCACGCTTGAAGACACACTTCTGTTTGGTTCGCGTGAGAAAGTCTCAAGTCAGGCTTTGTCCTGTTCTGAAATTCGAAAGTGGCTAGAAACTGCTCGTATTCATTCATTTATATATGGAGCGAGATGGCCTTGTACATGATTTTGTTCATGTACTCGCGACAGTTGTAAATAACCGTATAGGCTATTTCCTTACCAATTGTCGGATATTGGTTTTTCTAGTTTATTATGCGTATATGATATTGGTATTTCTAGTTCCAGAATCTTCAGAGTTATTGTGCTTGGGATTGTTTATGTATAAACTCTATACTTGTGGGAGGGGTTTGCAGGTATACTATGAACATAACTGTAATAATTTATATTTCTTCTTATGTTTATAACCTGTCCCTGTGATGGAGTATACGATAAGCAGTCATCACCTCTTTCAAGTTGTCCTCTCGCAAGTCATACATCTTACTATTGCACTTTCACGTGTATCGGCATTGAAAACTAGTCAAGAGCTTGTGCTCTTTCCATTGCATCATAAGTGTAGCCGACAGTTGATCCATCACCATGAACTAATCACAATATTCTAATAGGAGGCTGAATTATAAATTAGTTTACAGTTTTTTCGTCGAAGCTTTGGTTGAATTTTATTCTTATTACTTGTGAATAGATAGGTTTGCTATCTAGTTGTATTTACTCTTGGCATGAAACAGGAACGGGGAGAGCAAGTAATAGGACATAGAGTAGCATATAAGATTAGAGTTGTCTCTCTTGTTTTAACCTGGTACCTAGGAGAACATACTACAGAAGTAAATAAAATAATCTACGCGTGCTTGTTGAACTGAGGACATAAAGAGAGAGTACGAACCTTTTATCTTATGTCTGCTTGACTCTGTATGTTCAACATGCATATCACCCCTATACTAGGAGAACATACTTAGGCTGAATTGTTGTTTCTTTCGTGTGTCTTATAACATGAGCTTGATCTTTCATGTCTGCTTGACTCTCTACGTTCAGCATGCATATCACCCCTGTTACGTGCTGAACCAGTTTCGTATGTCTTGTAACATGAGCTTGATCTTTCTTGTCTAATATATAGGTATATTTTGTTTTCTGAGTCTTGGTTGTGTCTTATAAGTTTCGGTAGGTTTCTTATGGATCGTAGCCCATTAGCGTGGTTACACTAGACCAACTCTGATACTCATAAATTCAGCAGCATTGGACAAAATAGAACATACCTTGGCTAATTGATTTATAGTACTTAAATGCTTTATATATCTCATCAATTGTTCTCTTGATATATTCATTACATATTATGTGTGATACAAGGATTCATATTGCGTTGCATACCAGGTGACTCATTTTTGAACTGTGATATTTACTTGTTTGTTCGAATATTCCCGATGGACCTATGTATATGAATGGTTGGACTTAGACTGTACGTATCATAGATTTGACCCTAACAGTATTATTGGATAGGGAGGATAGTCACTAGATGTACGTAGGGGTTGTTCTTTATATTTTTTATAATGGCAATTAGCGACTCGGATGAGCATCGCTGCCCATGCATCCCTTACTCAGAGAGCTCTCGTGCATGAACGTTGTCCTTAATTTTATTTCACATAAACTGGTTATTAGTGGTTGTAAATCTGTTACTGGGTGATTTTTTTTTTGCATGATATTTATTGTACTTCATTTACGACATGTATATTATGTATTTTACTACATCCCTTTGAGAACCTGATTTTCTTCCATGTAATTGTTGAGTTATGTCATAGAATTGTTGGGTTTGCTTCTTCGGAATTCAAGTATTGTTAGTTGATGCATTCTTTATATTCTTCCATACTTTTATTCTCATCCTTTATTTTGGATTCTTATAGATGGAGTTGTGGATGTACTTGTATGAATTTATAGATGGAGTTGTGGATGTACTTGTATGAATTTAGGATAATTACATGTACCTATGAACAGAACCATGTCCTCCCCCTCCCCCAATCACATGTCTGCCAACTGCTCGTCCACTCGACCAGGTTCCAACCTCCCCTTAAGGTCGCAAATTACCCTTGTAGGTTGCCATTAGAAGTATCAAGGGAGACATGGTATCATTGACCCTCACATTACAGGTATCAGGAACTTCTTTCAGCATTTCTTCTTTAGCATACTACTCTATGCACAAGCTGCAGATGCCTTTATGCCACTACTGTTATTACTCCTACATGAATTTCTCAACCAACCTTACAAAAATCTCATGACTGAACACACACAGAAAGGCACATTTAATATGGATGAGTTTGATATGTAGCTTATTGGTTCCTCCCCACAACATACCACCTTGCTGTTGTTGTCCTAAGGAGAGCAGTAAACATTACTTGCTGCCTAAAGCAGAATGCAACACTTGTTGCTGCCTGCAAAAATTATATTTTTGGAAAGCTAATTAGGTGTAGATTACATGTGTTTAGGACTGAGGAGGATTCGGGGTGATTTGATGTGTAAAATTTGCTACGGGGACACTCGACTGTATTTATGCAGTGAACAGTGGCTCCCCCGCTACTGGGGCCCTGTCCTCACTCAAGACACTTTGGTTTCACATCCTAGGGACTTTAGAGGCTAGCCTAGGTGACTGACATGTAGGCTTCGATCCATGGCTTATACTAGCCATGGAATGACCTGCAGGGTTTGCCCTGAGCAGTCAAACACCCCCTTCTTTTTTTGTTCTGTTGTGATTAGAGTCAGATATCAGGAATTGGGGGCTAGCAGTAGTTAGTTACTTAGTTCTTGACTATTGAGTGTACATGTGAGTGTTAGAGTGATGGTTAGTTGATAGGTTGTTGCATGTTTCTTATAGGCTATTCTTGATATTTCATGTCTGCCTGAATTTTTATGTTCAGCATGAATATCGTCATTGTCACGTGCTGAACCTCTCTTATGCTCCTTTGATGGTGGAGAATGTGACCTTTTATCTTCATCTGAATCCAAGTATGCTCCTTTGGTTGTTGTGATGTTTTTTGAGAGTAAAATTGTGAAAGGTAGTAGATCTTTTTTGTTGTATATGATTTGATACATTAGGGGTAAGGTGACTTTGCTTTATATAATTTGATACATTCTCTTCCATTAATAATATTACTAGTTGTTCTATATCAAACAGTTTCTTGTGTTGGCTGAGATTGGCTGAGTGTAGGAGAAATATTGATTAATGATTTTTATTTTTTCCATATAGTTTTGGATAATTTAACTACCCTGTCTTTTTGTCCAAGTGTCATACAATAAGAGCTTTAGTACATATATTCTTTTACATTTAGTGTGCTTGTTTTTATTTGGTGCTAGGTGATAACAGTTTATAAAGTTGATATGGACAAGGCTTGGATTGAATCACGTGATTGGAATTCAAAGGCATACAAGGATGGAGTTGAAGCATTTCTTAAATTTGCATATATCAATAAAAATGTTGAGACGACGCATATCTATTGCCCATGTAGTAGATGTGTAAATCGGGTTTATCATAATCGACAGACTGTGGAGATTCATATAGAGATGTATGGGTTTGAAAGGAGTTACAGGGATTGGATATATCATGGAGAGTCTTTTGGTGGTTTGGGTAATAGCAGGTATAATATGCCAGATGATATATCAGCTGATGATAATGAAGCTGAACTAAATGAATGTGCTTCTATGGCAGCAATGGTACGAGAGGGTATCAGATTAACATCCACCGCAGAAAATATGGATTGTGAGAATGAGCCCTATGATGAATACATGCCAAGATATTTCAAACTTCTAAGAGATGCAGAAAGTGATTTGTACGAGAATTATCCTAAGGGTGTCACTGAACTATCATTTGTTGTTGAACTTTTACACCTGAAGCAACTTAATGGATGGACAAATTATTCTTTCACAATGTTGTTGGGCTTCTTAAAGAAGGTGTTTCCGTGTGCCAGGATTCCAAAATCATACTATCAAGCCAGTAAGCTAACTACTGATTTGGGCTTCACTTATAAAACATGGGATGCCTGCCCTAATAGTTGTATGTTGTTTCGAAATGAATCTGAGAATCTCGACAAGTGTGAGAATTGTGGGGCTTCTAGATATAAAAGTGATATTGCTAATCAGGGTGATCAGACTCAGGTTGACCAGGTTAAAAAAGTTTCTGAAAAAAAGGTTCGATATTTTCCTTTAAAATCAAGACTGCAACGATTATTTTGGTCATCACATACATCTTCGCTCATGAGATGGCATGCTGAAAAACGAATAGATGGTGGTGTAATGAGGCATCCAGCAGATTCTCGTGCTTAGAAAGTGTTTGATGAGCAAAATCCATCCTTTGCTGGAGATTGTCGCAATGTTAGACTTGGGTTACCTACTGATGGATTTAATCCGTTTGGTAATAGGAGTGTTTCTCACAGTACTTGGCCTGTTGTGGTTGTTCCCTACAACTTACCCCCTTGGTTGTGTATGAAGCAACCTAACTTAATTTTGTCTACTCTTATTGATGGACCTAAAGGTCCAGGTGATAAGATTGATGTTTATTTACAACCGTTGGTTGAGGAGTTGAAAGAGCTATGGGCTGTTGGTGTCTCCACTTATGATGCATCAACCAAACAATTATTTCAGCTACATGCGTCATTGTTGTGGACAATCAACGACTTTCCTGCGTATGCTATGTTATCTGGATGGAGCACAAAAGGTGAATTTGCTTGCCCTTGTTGTAATAGATATCATCAAGCTACCCGTTTGACAAATGGTGGCAAGTATTGTTATTGGGGTCATCGTCGGTTCTTACCAGTGCGCCATAAGTTTCGGAAAGAGAGGGTAACTTTTAATGGCAAGCTAGAAATGAGGCCTCCAAGAAGAATATTCCTACAAGTTCAAGTAAGATGGGAAAACGAAGTACAATTGAAAGAGATGATGAACAAAGAGTGCTCGACAATGATGATTTTCTTAGCGGGGAAGGTAGCAACATTAATGATGAACCTCCTGTCCATAGAATAAAAAAGGTAATAATTTTTTAATTTAATAATCTGTTGGAACATCGGTCATCATTTATTATTTTTATTCTCTTCCAGGTTACAAATGGTCCTACTCGTAAGTCGTTTCATGTTGCCCATGAGTTGGATGACGGTAACAATATGAATGAAGAATCTATTGGTGCTAAGAAGAAAAAGGTAAATAATTTGATCATGAATTAAATATTTTATTCACTAACTTGTTAGAGTGATGCTATTACTATATGTGTTATGCATTTCCAGATTGTATACAGTGGTCCTACGCGGAAATCATCTCGCATTCTCCAGAATATGAAGGATGTTGTAGCAAAGGGGAAGAGGACATTGGATCCTCAATTAGAACCTTCTTTTATGGAGGATATCTTGGGCAGCCCTGGATCAGCATCTCAGTGCTTTGAGGAGAGCGAAGATGAGCCGGTAGATAATACACCGAAGGGTAAGTATTCGCCAACTCTCGTCCTCAATACAAACGTTCAATTTTGAAATTAAACTACTGTTGGCCTCAATGCATCAGCTGGCCTCAATGCAAACGTTCCATCTTGATGATTCTTTGGTGGTTCTATATGATGTTTCCTCTAATGGGCATCTCTTATTTTCCTACTTGGTTGAATATGCATCCCTGGAAGTTAGATTTTTTTTTTAACACTGTTCTGATGTAAGATCTTCTGGTCTTGTCTGAAGTTTCAAGTTTCTCTCTCGCTTTTTTTTAACACTGTTCTGATGTATGATTCTCTCTCTTTTTTTTTGGGTTTCAATCACATCAAAATTTTTATTTTGAAGATGGTTTATGGTTCTCTGTGATGTTTTCTTTTGTGGGCATCTCTTATTTTCCTATTTGATCGAGTGTGTGCAAAAAGGTTGAATTTTGATACGATTTTCTATTAGTTCATGATGTTTGAATTTATGGCTGTCTGAAACTTCATTAATTTTTGTTCCATTCACATGGAAACTTTCCATTTTTATGATGTTTTGTGGTGCTCTGTGATGTTTGCTTTGATAACTTTCGATTTTGATGATGTTTTGTGGTGCTCTGTGATGTTTGTCCTGAAACCCTCTATCCCGTCCTGAAACCTACGTCCTTTAGATCTGAACCTTAACCTGGCAGCCGGGAAAGGGGGTGTGCTATCGAGTATTGGGAGTTTCCTTTGGTCACCCTTTGATTTACCTGTGATTGAAAACTCTAGTATATACATACAAAGGAATCAGGTTATATCTGAAGTAAATGGAATCGAGTATTGGGAGTTTCCTTTGTTCACCCTTTGATTTACCAGTGATTGAAAACTCTAGTATATACAGACAAAGGAATCAGGTTATATCTGAAGTAGATAATACACCGAAGGGTAATTATTCGCCAACTCTCGTCCTCAATACAAACGTTCAATTTTGAAATTAAACTACTGTTGGCCTCAATGCATCAGCTGGCCTCAATGCATCAGCTGGCCTCAATGCAAACGTTCCATCTTGATGATTCTTTGTGGTTCTACATGATGTTTCCTCTAATAGGCATCTCTTATTTTCCTACTTGGTTGAATATGCATCCCTGGAAGTTAGATTTTTTTTTTAACACTGTTCTGATGTATGATCTTCTGGTCTTGTCTGAAGTTTCAAGTTTCTTTTTTTTTTTTGGGTTTCAATCACATCAAAGTTTTCATTTTGAAGATGGTTTATGGTTCTCTGTGATGTTTTATTTTGTGGGCATCTCTTATTTTCCTATTTGATCGAGTATGTGCAAAAAGGTTGAATTTTGATACGATTTTCTATTAGTTCATGATGTTTGAATTTATGGCTTTGTCTGAAACTTCATTAATTTTTGTTCCATTCATATGGAAACTTTCCATTTTTATGATGTTTTGTGGTGCTCTGTGATGTTTGCTTTGATAACTTTCGATTTTGATGATGTTTTGTGGTGCTCTGTGATGTTTGTCCTGAAACCCTCTATCCCGTCCTGAAACCCACGTCCTTTAGACCTGAACCTTGATCTGGCAGCCGGGAAAGGGGGTGTGCAATCGAGTATTGGGAGTTTCCTTTGTTCACCCTTTACAAATTTGCCCTCTCTCCAGTTTGTAGTGACCTGCAATTATCTTCAAAGGAATCAGGTTATATCTGAATTAAATGGCCGAGTCCCGGTCCTGCTCAGGCTTTGCTTATATTTTTCGATCGAATACTTCTGAGCCATTGCAAACTCTTCCTAGAATGCGATCACCGGGTGCCTCAACTGATACCAAGAAATATTGGAACTTCCAATAGGGAAGAGCACATCTCTCACTTCTGTGGGGTTTTGGTATTCCACCCTGTACATATGAAAATCACCCCAGTTCTCATGCCAAGACTGACATAATATATGTATGGCTGGTTCCAAAAGCATGAGATGACCATTACTGGAAGAAGAAAAATAACTGTTGAATCAATGCCTAGATCATGCAACCAGCAACTTAGGTTTGTGCGCCAAATATTAAGGCTGACTTGTTTTTCTTCTACGAGATTGGTGAACGAGAATGAGATAGCATGCCTTCCTGTTCTCCATCTCCATATTCATTCAATCCATGATCATATGGAGATTGTGAGTAATAGTCTGCATTAGAAGATAAATTTAGTACATGTTCGAGGTCTTCCAATGACACAACCCCATCAGCATCGATCCGAATTCCCTTTGACGGTCATTTCTGACTTGTATACAGCTCTGCTTTTGTTATTGTTGTTCAAAGACACAAGAAGTTTCTGATGGTACTATGGGGAGTTGTCTACTGTAAAAGCAATACACTCTGTACACTAATACTCCTTACTCATTTACACAACCACTAATACTCCTCACTCATGATTTTGCACTCATGATTATATATATACATTACACTCTGTACACACCCACTAACTAACACTCCTCATTCATGTCCAGCATTTTACAATTATGAAGAGTCTTTCCCTCGTGTTTCTTATTAGGTACTATGGGGAGTTGTGCTTCCGCTAGGCAAGGTAGAGGACCTGCCAAGCCATGGAAAGACTGGGATAGCGGAGTAAGAAAAATTATAGAGTGGGATGAAGATTGTCAATCGGTTGGAGAAAATGCACACTGTTTGATGACTCATCTTGGTAACCTTGCACGAAATGGCGAACTGTTCCCATTAACAATGCTATCTTGGCGCAAGGCCGATAAGGATACTCTCGAAATGATCTGGTTATCGGTGAAGGTAACTCCTTCTCTTTGTCTCTTGGCGCAAGGTCGATATTTAATCTAGAATTATTTAACTTCTTGGTACTGCATTTTTGGTGGCATAAACCGACATTCAAACATTTTATTCACAGTTCACATTGATCTTCAATAAGGCTTACTAAATACTAATTCTGCAATAAGAAGCATATGCATGCCTGCAGCAATGAAATATCTTCAAATCAAATGGAAACATATGAAAAATACAAAAAGACATTCCTGATACATTTGCCAAAGGTGCTGATCTATTGCATTTGCATGGATGTGCACTGATTTAGAGCATTATGAAGCTTATACTGAAATCAATTTTGAGGTACCGAACTGTTTTTGGGTCACTATTAACTGTTTTTTTTCTTAGGAAAACACAAATGCTCCTGATGGCTTTAAAGATATTTGTTTTAGAAAGATGGGAGTTGCTTGGAGAGCCATCAAGCACCGCGTGAAGAAGGACTTCTATCAAAAATTCGAGACCAATGCAGAACGTTAACAAACAGTGCCACCCCGGGTGGAGCCCAGTCAATGGCCAACGCTAGTGGCATATTGGAGTTTGGATGAGACAAAGGTATGACTCAACTAGCAAATAGCTTGATCAATATTTATACTAGTAGTGAACAGCTAATTTCAGTTCAGTTATAATATTCATTAATTTTTAGAAAGTTTCGGAGACAAACAAAGGTAATCGAGGAAAACTTTGTGCCCACCCAAGAACAGGAAGAAGATCATTTCCAGAGATAAAGAGAAAGGTTTGTATTGTGTTTTTTTTTAATAAAGAGCATGTATTTCTAGTTGATAGTGTATAATGTTTTACTTTTATGTTTGGAACATGTACAAACACTTCAGAGGAGGTTGGAAAACAAGCCTGTCGACCTTGTCAACATGTGGAGAGCTACTCGAGGCAAAGGTGGCAGTTATAACGAAGAAGACGGAGCGGCTGGTACAGAGGTATTATAATATATGTCATACTAAATATTTGGTTTAATGTCAATTATAAAATGTTATAGAAAATGTTATAACTGCCACCCGTGGAAAATGTTAGAAAGGCGGTATTATAAAATGTTATAACTGAACTGAAATGTTAGAAATACGGTATTATAAATGTTAGCAATTGTTATAACTGCCACCCGTGGAAAATGTTATAACTGGTACAGAGGTATTATAATATATGTTAGAAAGGCGGTATTATAAAATGTTATAGAAAATGTTATAACCAGCCGGTATTATATTATATATGTCATACTAATCTCCCTGCATGTTATAGAAAATGTTAGAAAGGCGGATTGAAGAGCTACCCGTGGAAGAACGAGACAACGAGGAGCAATTGAATAAGGTTTACATGGAAGTGGTTGGACAAGATGGGCACGGACGAGTTTTAGGCCGAGGAGTGGGTATAAGACAAAGTGGTCAATCTTCAACATCTCAGATAGAACTTGAAAAAATAACGAATGCTGAAATTGAGCAACTGCGAAAAGACGCGGAGAAACTACGAGAAGAGACCGAGGCGTTAAGAAGATAGCGTGACGAGCAAGAGGCTCGACATACAAAAGAGGTTGAGACAATGAAAAATGATCTTAAAGCTGAGCGTCTTGCGCAAGAGGCTCGACATAAGGAAGAGCTCGAGAGGATGAAGAATGAGCTTAGCAGTGAGCTCAAAGCACAAGTTGCAAGTATGTTCGTGGGTGCTTTCCGCCTTCCTGATATACTCAAGTAAGTCTGTCGCAAATTACTTTTCCATGAATCTGAGGTCCCATTTAACTTATAACTAACCATATTTCTGGCATTTATTTGTTTCCAGGTAGCCAATGCTGCTGGCAGCCATGGATGTCTGGATTGGTTTGTCAATGGATGTGGAAAATCATATATATATATATATATGTTTTGGACTTGTGTAAAAAGTCGTAGGTTTTATTTTGTTTCCAGGGCAGCCATGGATGTGTGGATCGGTTTGTCAGTGGATGTGGACAATCAAATATATATGTTTTGGACTTGTGTAAAAAGTCGTAGCTTTTATTTCGTAATTTAAGTGAATGCTTGCTGATGTAAAACTTGATGGGAACACTCTAAGTGATGTAAGACTTGGATTTCATTTTGTGAACAATGGGATATTACATTTAAATATGTTTTATAGAAATTGTTTTGGTAATGTTGTGGCTACGTTCTGTATGAATTTTTAGAGTGAACAATGGGAACACTCTAAGTGATGTAAGACTTGGATTTCATTTTGTGAACAATGGGAACACTCTAAGTTCTGTATGAATTTTTGTTGCATATAAAATTCAATTATATATTTTTTATATAAACAGGAAATTAGTAATTCCATAATAATTTAAACAATTGTTAAGTTTTTTCGCACGATTACAGTACTTTTTAAAATTTCGTCACTTATTTATTATGATGAAATATATCTGTTACAAAAACTTGATTTTTGGGACAAATTAATAAACCGTCACACAAAAGCTTAAATTTGAAAACTTTTGAGACGTCTTGCCTAACCGTCCTTTAACAGTAATTAGGACGGCAATATCCGTCCCTAAAGTTTTTGCCACGCCACCCTAATAGGACCGGCCATTCCCGTCCCAAAGGCCGTCCCAAATAGTTGTTGGGACGGTAATTGCAGTTTTTAAGACGGTTTTTTGTTGTCCCAAAAGGTCACTTTTTTTGTAGTGCATCAAGTAATTGTGGCTGTCCAGTAGTACAACAAGTACAACACAGGATTGCCGTACTTTCTGGCAGTCTTAAATACATTTAGGACTGCCAGAAAGTGCAAAAATCCAGTGTTGTACTTGTTGTACTACTGGACTGCCACAATTTTTGGCAGTCCTATCAATATATAGGACTGCCAGAAACATGGACAGTCCTAGTCGACTCAAAATTTTTATGAACTCGTATAATTGGCACGATGTACGTAGCAAACTCGTGTTCATCTAGAACGATTTTCGTGATCTTAACTATCATTCCATTACAATGTACGATTTCAATTTTTCGAAATAAATTCTTAGGATTTTGGGAAATATTTGAGAAGTATTAAGTATTAGGGTTTTAGTAAGAAATAGAGATAGTATTAGAGTTTGTACCTTGATTGAGAGGAGCGTTTGGGTGCCATTGTAGGGAGAGGGAGTTGGGAAATAGTGGGGGAGAAGATGAAGTAGAATATGTAGCTTGGGGAGTGGGAAATGGTGGAGAAGAAAAAGAAGAAGAAGAGAGGAGAAAGTAGGGTTTTGGAAGAGAGAGTGAATTTTACAAATAAGAGTGGAATTTGGGGTTTGGGGGGGGCATGGAGTTTGGGCAGCCCCTTGAGTAGAAAATTGGGATAGCCCTAGTAATTTTTCTACAAACATGGGCTAGTCCCAATCCTGGATAGCCCTGATAAGATTTTGATGTACCCTTATAATTAGTCTAAAATTTTAATGTTGCATACAAAAGAATTGAGACATTTGCTAGTTTCTTAAATAAGTGAAGATATATGATAGTTTTCATATTTGTTATGGGGGCATTTGCTAAAATATCCTAACATTATGCAAGGCACGACCAGGCACTGTCCTAGTGAGAGTCGAGGTTGAACAAGGATCCATGGCCCAAAGACTATAGGGCTTCAAATTTTTTAATATTAGTTTATGGCTATTAAAAAAAAATATTTTAGCAAATGTCCCCATTACAAATATGAAAACTCGCATATATCTCATTTATTTAAAAACTAGCAAATGCCCCCATTACATTATGTGCAACATTTAAAATTTTATGATATGTCCCCACTATTTTATCCTAAATTTTTCTATTTTACCATAATGAGGGCATTTGCTAGTTTTAAAAATTAATGAGGGAATATACTAGTTTTCATATTTGCAATGAGGACATTTGTAAAATATCCCTAAAAAAATGGTTGATAGATTATTGATGAATTAGCCGATTAGGATATGACAACTCTTCTTCTTCTCCAATTACTAGTTCTCCATTTTTTTACTTCTAAAAAAATTTATAAAGAGAACTAGACGCATGACCTTTGACTCTTAAAATTAACAGCAGCTAGGTGCTTTTTTATTGACAAATATTAAAATTACAGTGACCCTCTTATGTTTCATGAGTAAGGGACTACCCATATTCCGAAAATAATTACACTGACCATGTAATGTCTCGCTCCGCACAGTGCATTATACTGAGTTGTTGACTCGCCGAGTTAAGTTGACCCGAAGAAGTATCAATGTGAATCAATGCAAGTACTAAGTTAACCCGAAGATAAGTTCGATTGAAGCAAGTATTTATTTTAGTTGGTTTCATGTGCAGGCTAGGTTTTTACGCTAAAATTTGAGAGGTCGACATTTTGCCTTATTTGCAATAGAGTCTGCAGAAGTTCAAAGTATCGCCTCGTAACTTGCTGAGGCATAGTCATAGGCACGATAGGCCAAATCAGTCGGTAGTTCAATGAAGCATGAAGTGCTCGAATGATTAGGTCAGAAGAGTTGGCCATGCAACGAAGTTAAAGAATTGAGCCGCATCGGCCCGACAAAATGATAAGGCGAATCGACTAAGGTAGGAGGATTTTGGCCTTTCTTTCCTACTCTGCCATGCCTAATTAAAATATACCTTTATATGTTGAGTTAACCGACCGAGTCCATGGACGTGACTCGATTGAAAGAATTCATAGTGCGTGTCGAACACTAAGATAGAACATTGAGGCCAAACGTGCATCAAATGCACGAATCGAAGTGGAACATGGGATAACTATATCGACAAGTGCATCAAATGCACGAACCACAGAACATTAAACAATTGAATCAAAACGTGCCTCAAGGCATTAGTCGTAGAATATCTATCGTGGCGTGCCTTCGTGCACGAATTAGAAGAGTAGAACATTGAAAGACTATATCGACAGCCGTGCCTCAAGAGCACAAGTCGGAGGGAATGAACATAAGTCATGTTAGAATATTCAAAGGATCGTATCGAGGCGTACATCGAATGCACGAATCGCATAACAATAAATGTTAAGTCATAGAACATTGAAACACCGTTTAACATCGTGCATCGAAGGCATGGACTTGGAGAACATTGAAAAACTATATCGAAGCGTGCATATGTGCACGTGACTTATGAAATACCGTTTTGGGTACAAAGTGAACGGTTGTGGCACAATTTCCATGGAACTGCTGATTATGCAAAGGGGCTTAGTGCCTCGGTACATTGAGACCTATGATCGCTACTTTGAAATATTGAGTTGAGGCACGGTGCCACGGAACAATGAATCGAAGTATCATGAAAACATAAGATGGAAGATTGATAATATGAGATGATATGATTTCTGAATTTGGGACTCAGATTGTGTTTGTGTTGTTAACTAAGACGCGTATTGCACAGTCACCAACAAAGTGGAATAGCTCGTGCACGGGTGTGGATAGCTTTCCTTGAACGATATCCACCGGGGCACCAAAATCGTTTCTTCCTAGGGGTAGTTATGTTAAGCACGATATTATGGGACCATCAGTAGGGCTTGCTACCCAGGCTGAAAGGATGCATCGTAATACGGATGTTGCGGGACTTTTTCTATACTTGCTACCCATGTGAAGGATAACGGCCCGTTGTATCGAGATATAGCCATTTATGGCTTGGAAAGCCAGTGACCTTCATATAGATAGGGGTCGGTGGGATGAATGATGCAGGTACACAGATCCTGCATAAAGATCACTTATAATATGACAAAAAAAGATGGTAGGCGTATTCACCTTACATCAATGCAAGGGTAAGTACGTCGATGTTGGTAAGAAGTTGCCACAAAACAACACAAGATATATATATGTTTTGCCTGCTTACTTAAACGAATCAAAGATAATATGTTTACAATGCGTACATGATTTACTGCATATAATATGCCATGAAACTAATCCTAAGGCAAAGATAGAAAGATCATGATTTAAGCTGCATGATTCATAAGTTTACTTAATGTTGGTTTAGGCAAGTGGGACTTATCAGTACGCGAGAGGATTAGTACAGATCTCCCACTAGATTGCTTGCAGGATGCAGGAAATTGTTTGCCCGCGACGAAGCTTCGCTTGGACGCGTTGAGGCATGAAATGCCTTAGCGTTTTGAGGCATGCGACCGCATTGATGCTCTAACTTGCAACATAATGATGCGGCCGAGATATAGAAGATATAATGTATGGAACGCTGAAATACTTTGTGGGCTAGAAAGATCATGAGTGTTGTAATCCAATCTGACATATGTATTTGGGATATTGAAAGCCCTTGTAATTCCACTGCGTATTCAATAAAGAGAATTATTTTGTATACTCTGTGTAACTTCAATCTGACTGTTTTCTTCCGCTACAAAATGTTATGATTTTGAGAGAACCCTTTTAAAAAATTATTCTTACCTTGTACGAGCGCAACTCCATACTTGTACGATATCACGCCCAAACAAAGATGATCGATTCGGCTAAATTGATGTGAGTATGAACGATTCGGCAGTTGGGGTATGACAAAATGGTATTAGAGCGCTAGGTTCAATTTCCTTGGGATATTTTGTTTCAATACAATTCCATTATTGTCTTCCACGATCAAATGACTCTTGACCCTATTTGATGCCGTACTGGATGTTCCATACAATATGTCTAATACATATTGCATATTTTGTGGCAAGTGTTTCAAAATTTACATGATGTTGCCGAGTAAAGTCGTAAAATATTTGTTGCATCAAGTACAACGAGCCATGAAATATTGTATTAAGTGCAGCAAGTCATGAGATGTTAATTGAGATGTTTGTTGTTTCAATGCAACAAGCCGATATGAGAAATGTTGGTTGCATCAATATAGCAAAAATTGAGGGATGCTGTTGCATCAAGTGCAACTAGTTGATTTGTGATTTGTACGTTGCACATGAACATGCAAGTTGATATCGAATGTGTTGAACGGATTCAAGTACTGGCTTTGAATGTCGAAAATAAAATGTTGTACGAGATACAACAGATGGGATCGAGAAATCGTAAATCGATAAGAACTAATATGTTTGGTTGCGTGCCGAACTTGAGTAGGTGAATGTTAATTTTAGCCAAGTGCTGTCGGATTTTGATTTATCGAAAGTTACATTTATGATCGACATAATCACCACAGGATGGTTTATTCAGAATAAATGTTGATTCATACCGAGTATGATGGGAGACAAATGACTAGATTTTTGAGTGGTATATTCCATACCACTTATGTGAGGAATGACTCGATTTATGAGTGGTATATGCCATCCCACTTATGCAATAGATTGCATCGAAATAATTTTGTGAATTACGGAAAGTTGTCTGCAATAGACGGGATAGTACCAAGACTCGATTGGAAATTTGTATAACTACAAGTATTCATTGATAAGTTGGTTAGAGCGATCAGACGTAGACTCATATCAATAAACGATGCGTCGGATGGGAATTTGAAAATTTAAGTTGGTCGAATGACTGAGACTAGTAAAACGATTATCCTTGAGGTAATAATCAGATCAGTTGAATAGAAAACTTGAACGTTATAATCAGGTCGCACGATTTGCGAGTTCGATAAAATGTTGGTTGATGCAAATAATCACAGCTAAAAAAATAGTTTGTGTGACGCCCCAGAACCAGAATACTGGAGAGCGGGGGCGAACATAGCCAACTACGTATATTGAAATGGAATCTACCTCGCTATACGGTCACGGCTGTCTAGATATGAGGGTTTACTACAAGCCAACGGTCTCTTAAGGTCAAGCCTATTGTCTCAATCTCAAACAAATAATATAATTACAAGATGTTAGACCACCAAATATACAATAAAAGACATCCCAAATATTACATATTCAGCTGATCATGAAGCTAGTCATACAAAATGCGAGGACTAGCAAGAGTTAAGTCATACATGATCAACCCTAGGATTTGCTAATCATGTTACAGCCCATAGGCAGACAGTAAGTAAAGATGCATCGAGCTAACATGTGCTCGTCGGCTAAATGCCTCAAAAGAATAAATTTACAATGTAGTGGGTGAAACAAAATGGAAAACCCACTCGTAGCCCGGGTTCCTTCTAGTCGCCACCATTGGGCTAGAAGTTCGGTAGATCCTCGGGTGCTGCTCCGAAATCTGGCCACACAAAACCAGCTGGGTCAAACCCCCAGAAAGAGCAAGTGCCACAAAGGAGGCCACGAAATAAGGACAAAAGCCAGCATATCAGAATCATAAGAAAATGAAAGAAAGTACAGGTAAATAAAAGTACAGTAGGACAATAAACGACTAGAAACATGGAACCATTCCGGAAGCCAGATTACAACCCGTAAACCAAACAAGGACCGGGGTTGTAACCCTTCGCCTGAATAGCACTTGTCTCTATCCATTTATTGTTAAGACAAGTAAAACAAACATGTTCGGGAGGAACCAGGTACTGGGACTAGACACGACTTAGACAGGGATAGACAACATCCATTCACAAGCGGCCAAGCAATTACTACGGCTTTCTACTTTAACTAACTAGGGTTATCAAAAGCCTAATCACTAACAAGATGCAATGAGAATTTCCCAGTCCCAAGCCTAGCAGACTATCTAGTTATCCTTCCGCGGGTTGAGAGTATGGTTGGGTATATCGTCTAGGAGACGATATACCCTTAGGTGACTTAGAGGTGCAACACATGACAGTGTGCTGGAAATGTGCTCTACTCGTCGGCAAGCTACAAGTCCATTAAAGTGCCCAGATAACGAGATTGCTTGTGACTGGAAATTCTCTATGTTCTAGTTTGATCTAATCATTAGCCTAATCCAATTTAGTATGAGTCCCTGGCCATGGTGCCCAAGGAGTCACGTCCTAGACATGATACAAGACAAGACAAGTAGATTTGCACAACGCAACAAGAAAGAACACCCACGGTGTCAGGGGAAGTCAAGTACGACCAGTTATCAAGTCGAGTCGAGTCAAGAGTGCGCCGAGGTGGCCACTATCAAGATATCAAGTTACAGGGGATTAATTACAGGTCACAGGTTACAAGTTAAAAGCCACAAGTTACAAGCACCCAACAGGTTACTGCCAAAATCAGAGAATGCTATCCATAAATTAAAAACACAAAAAATCGTGTCAAGACGTGTCGGGTCAAGTCAAGTCGTGCTGTGGGCATCAAGATCTCATAGAGCAAAATCAGCAAGAGAAAAAAATTGAGGACCAAGGGGAACACCAAGGGTCAGGAGGGGAAGCCATGGCACAGGGTGTGCCAGGTAAAGGGCTCGGGCAAGCGGTGCCAAGAGACGCGCTCGGGAAGGGTCGCAGCGCGCCAAGGGGCGCGGGGAGCCAAGCGCGTAGGGGCGCGGGGTCCAAGTGCGCAGGGGGCCGAGTGCGCAGGGGGCCGGGGGCCGAGTGAGCAGGGGACCGGCCAGCAAGGCGCGTGGCCAGCGAGGCGCATAGCGCACGGGCCTCGGCACAATCGGGCAGGGGTAGCAGCGCGCTAAAGAGCACGCGCGCCAACGAGTCAACGGCCAGCGCCAAGGGGCATGACGCGGGGGAAGCAGCCCGGCTCTAAACAGCGCGGCTGAGAGGGTTTTCTTCCTCCTCAAGTTGAGAGGGAGAACTCTAATGGCCTCTAAACTTTGGAACATCACAACTTTGTCCATAAAACATGAAATCCAGATTTTTAAGAGTCTAACTTGAGTAAAATTTAATTCTCTACAACATAAAAGCATTCAATCAAGCAAAAATCCAAGTTGGTAGATCCAACCCAAAAAATTCCGAAAATGGTAGAAACTTAGATCTAGGAGAATCCAAGTTCCAATTCCAAAAATGTCAAGTTCTAATGTTGTTCCAAACCATCTAATTAAGCTAATAGACAAATAAAATTTGGTCTTCATGTGGTGGCAAAATGCACTTGCCTATGGGTGGGGTGTTGTGTGGAAGAAGGAAGAAGAAGAAGGAGTTAGAAATTAATGGGGGAAGTAATGAGGAGAGAGAATGGTTGGTGGGGATTTAATGAGGGTGGTTGTAATGGAATGAGGGTGGAGTATAGGCTAAAGTGTTCCATTGGATTTAAAATCAAACCATCCCAACTAAAACCGAGCCGAGCCAAAACCCAAAATACGAGAAAACCCAAAATTCCTCAAGTCGAGAAAAATAAAAATATATGCCAAAATCCAATTACGAGTATAAATACGAAATACGGGAAATGAGGGTGACAACTCTACCCACCTTAAAAGAATTTCGTCCTCGAAATTTAATCAAGGAGCTAGAGACTGCCACGGCAAGCTACACTAAGCACCAACAACTACACTAAGCTGTTCAATCATACAATCATACATGCAAGCAAGGGATGGAAAGCATAAGGCACAAGGAAGACATTATACCTTACGAGTCAAACAAGTCGGGATATCGCGATCGGATGTCGTCCTCACGCTCCCACGTTGACTCACCTAGAGAGTGATGACCCCAAGCAACACGGACTAAGCTAATAGTCTTGTTCTTGAGTATCTTCTCTCTCCGGTCCAATATAGACACAGGCCTCTCCTCATACGAAAGGTTGGTACCACTACAAAAAATACCACTATTTTGCAATATTTTTAGTGCAACACTTTTATGAATGTTGCTGGAACTATAATTTGCAACAGTTATGTAACTGTTGAAATAATCGTTTCTAAATTAAATATATTTGCAATGGTTATAGATTAACCATTGCCTAATACATTTTTTACAACGGTTCATAAACACTTGTGAAACATTTTTCTTTTTTACAACGGTCAAGCAACATTTTTATGAAAGTGTTGTCAAAGCAAGTTGAATAGGCAACGGTTATGCAAGGGTTTCAACTATTTGTTACAAATTTATTAATATTTTGCAACGATTACATAAAGCCTTATAAAAAGGCTCATTGTTAGCAACAGTTGTGCAATAATTTTTGCAACCTGTTGTGAGCGGGCTTATTATTTGTAATGGTTGTGCAACGATTTATACTACAAGTTGCAATTTTTTTTGTTTAATAACAATGTTTATGATAACCATTGTCAAAAGAATAAACAACTATTACAAAATATTAATTTTGCAACAGTTTGTTTATAGTCGTTGCAAATTCAATGTCCAATTTGAATTTTATTTATACACAATAGGAATTTAAGAATTAGAATTACTCGTATTGCTTGGTTTCTTGTTCGCTGACAAAAAATATTAGATAATATATTTAACATCGATCCAAAAGCTTCAATTGATGAAAATGATATAAGTACATATATTATATATATATATAAGTATTTATATACAAATGAGCCTGTAGCCTAGTGGTAGAGCGGAGGCATGTGATCCAGGAGGTTGGGTGTTCGAGCCCCATTAGAGGTAAAAAAAGTATTTTTTATTTACCGTTGCCTATTATCCGTAACAATTTTTAACCGTTGCATAAAATATTTTAGGCAACAGTTATCAACCATCGTGCTTTACTCAATATTTGCAATGGTTTGTTAATCGTTGCCAAATATATTATTGACAACACTATGTAACCGTTATGCATTGACGTGAGATCCGTTGCATAATACATTATTTGCAACTATTTATAGAAACGTTGCAAAAACCTTCTATAACTGTTGCAAGAGGAATTAGCAACGCTCGAATTTACAATGGTTCCAATAACTGTTGTAGAATGATTTTACAACGGGTTATATTATTTTTGCAATGATTTTTGACCATTGTAAGACACCCTAGTTTCTTGTAGTGTACCAACAACCAATTCCGAATGGTCTAGGATATGGCTCGGGTCCGGGATATATCGTCGTAATTGGGACACATGGAATACATCATACACCTCACTTAGCGACGGCGGAAGAGCAAGACGATAGGATACATCTCCTACTCGCTCCAGGATATCGAACGGCCCTATATACCTAGGACTAAGCTTTCTCCGCACGCCAAAGCGAATGACGCCGTGGTTAGGCGAGATCCTAAGGAATACATGGTCGCCGATAGCAAACTCTAAGGGACGTCAATGAGCATCGGCCCAATATCGCTGGCGATCTTGGACAACTCGAAGATGATCCCTGACTTTTCTGACCACTTCAACTGTTTGGAAAATCATTTCTGGGCCAAGCATCTGCCTCTCTCCAACATCATTCCATGCTAACGGGGATCTGCACTTCCTGCCATACAGCGCCTCAAACGGGGTCATCTGAATACTGGCCTGGAAACTATTATTGTACGAGAATTCTACCAGGTGCAGGTGATCCTCCCATGAACCACCGAAGTCAAGTGTACAAGATCTCAACATGTCTTCAAGAGTTTGGATTGTACGCTCCGACTGACCATCTGTCTGCGGATGATATGCGAAACTGAACTGGAGACGAGTTCCCAAACTCTCTTACAGGCTACGCCAAAAGTGTGATGTAAACCTCGAATCTCGGTTCGAGGTGATACTGACGGGCACACCATGAAGCCTGACAATCTGCCTGAGGTACATCTCTGCTAGCTGAGCCGTAGACTGCCCAACTCTGAATGGGAGAACATGAGCAACCTTCGTGAGCCGGTCAACTATAACCCAAATAGCATCTCTACCAGCTGGGGATCTAGGCAATCCAGTCACAAAATCTATGGTCACATGCTCCCACTTCTATTCTGGAATCAGCAAGGGCTGAAGAAGTCCAGCGGGCCTCTGATGTTCAGCTTTAACCTGCTGGCAAACCAAACACCGAGAAACAAACCGGACTATCTTCCTCTTCATGCCATTCTACCAGAAATGCTGACGAATATCACGGTACATCTTTGTGCCACCGGGATGAATAGAATACTGTGAACTGTGAGCTTCTGCCATGACCTCCTGTCTGATATCTCTACTGGATACACAAAGACGAGTGCCGTGCCGAAGTGTACCATCTTCATGAATGCACAACTCTGGCCTTCTTCCTGCTTTACATTCTGCTCTGAGTCGCTGAAGCTTGGAATCTGTAGACTGCGTTATCCGGATCCTCTCAATTATGCTGGACTGAACCTGTAGACTGGCCATCAACGCCACGTTGGTAGGAAGAACCACTTCAATTCACATCTCCTGAAGATCTGCCAATAATCCTGGTTGTGCCGTTAGGAAGTAAACTCCGGCTCTCCGGCTCAACGCATCTGCTACAACGTTGGCCTTTCCTGGATGATACTGCAAGTCTATATTGTAGTCCACCAGTAGCTCGAGCCATCTCCTCTGCCGCATGTTAAGGTCCTTCTGGGTGAAAACATACTTCAGGCTCTTGTGATCAGTAAATATCTCCACTCTATCTTCGTACAAGTAGTGCCGCCAAAGCTTAAGTGCAAACACTACTGCTGCCAGTTCCAAGTCGTGGGTCCGGTAATTCTTCTCATGATCACGAAGTTGACGTGATGCATAAGATATTAACTTCCCATGCTGCATCAAGACACACCCCAATCCTCTGCCTGAAGCGTCGCAATAAACTGTGAATCCTCCGGTCCCATCTGGAAGTGTGAGAATGGGAGCCGTTATCAAACCTCGCTTCAACTTCTCAAATGATTCCTGGTACTCTGCTGTCCAAGCGAACTGCACATCCTTGCGGGTAAACTGGGTCATCGGCGCTGAAATCCTTGCAAAATCTGAAACGAATCGCCTGTAGTAGCCGGCCAATCCAAGGAAGCTGCGAACCTCTGCCGCTGAACTAGGTACTGGCCATGTCTCGATAGCCACAATCTTCTGGAGATCCACTTCCACTCCTCCTCGGGTAATGATGTGACCCAAGTACGAAATGCGATCGAGCCAGAACTCGTATTTGCTGAACTTGGCATACAACTGGTGCTCTCTAAGCGTCTGAAGGACGATTCTGAGATGCTGCTCATGCTCTGCTTTGCTCTTGCTGTAGACCAGGATATCATCCAGGAACACGATCACGAACTGATCCAAGTAAGGCATGAAAATGCGATTCATGAGGTCCATGAATACGGCTGGCGCATTGGTCGCTCCAAAGGGCATAACAAGGAACTTCCAATGCCTATACCTCGATCTAAACGCTGTCTTCGGGATGTCCTGCTCTTTGACTCTGATCTAGTGGTATCCTGATCGCAAGTCTACCTTCGAGAACACTGAAGCCCCTCTGAGTTGATCAAACAAGTCATCTATCCTCGGGAGAGGGTATCTGTTCTTGATTGTCACTGAGTTCAAGGTACGATAATCTACACATAACCTGGACGTACCATCCTTCTTTTTTACAAGAAGCATCGGGGCTCCCCAAGGCGATCCACTTGTACGAATGAATCCCTTGGTCCTTAATTCTTCAATCATTTTGTACAAAATCTCCAACTCTGAAGGCGCCATCCTGTAGACTCGCTCTGATACTGGTGCTGTCCCGGGAATCAAGTCTATAGTGAACTCGATTTCCCGCTCTGGCGGCATCCCTGGAAGTTCCTCTGGGAAGACATCTGGGAACTCTTCAACTATCCTGGGTAACTGTACTGCTGCCACGGCCATCCGCAATACCGGGGAAGATAGTTCCGCTGCGCCTCTGGAAAATGAAAACTCTGGCTCGCCTGGAATACTAAAGATAACCCTGCCGACATGGCAGACTATCCTAGCATACTGGTTCCTCAACCAATCTATGCCTAAGACTACATCATAGTCTGCCATAGGGAACTCTATAAATCTAGCGGGAAACTCTCTACCGCTAACTACGATCCAACACGAGAAAAACACTCTATCTACTCCCACAAGACCATTACCAGTAAGTATATTGAGCCTTACTGATAATGACTTGGGCTCCAATCCTATCCGTGTCGCGAATCGTACAGACATGAATGAATGCGATGCACCAGAATCAAATAATACCGATGCTGGAGAGGAGTTGACGAGAATAGTACCTGCCACTACCTCACCTGGTGTAACTTCTTCTTCCATAGTCATCGTCATTGCCTGATCTTGTCCTCTTGCTGTGGGTCCCCTCTGCTAGAAACCTCTCTGCCTGCTCTGCACTTGGGCTTGGGTGTACTACTGCTGGTTCTGCTGATGAAATGCCTGGGCCTGAGGCAACAAGGGCCTCGGGTACTACTGCTGCTGCATAGGTGCTGGTTCCCTAACCGATGGACTGGTTAGGTTAGAATAGGACGACCTACCCCTATTCGGGCAGGCTCCTATCTTTTGATCTGCCGCTCCACAAGCCAGGCACAATCTCTGTGCCCTACGACAATCCGCCACTACATGGCCTGGCTTCCCGCAATGAGAACATCCTATCGCGGAAGTCTGCTTCTGCTTCTGCTGTTGCGGGTACGTCGGGGTTGAATGCTGAACCGACGTTACTGAGGCCGCCCGCCTCGGAGTTCCAATGGTCAAACTCCTAGCTGCCGGGGCTGGAGCTGATGATTGGTACATCAGACTGTGGGACCGCTTCCTACCTCCGGTCCTATCCACGATCCTCTGGGAGGTGTACTCATGCCTCCTAGCTGCTCTCAAACCCACATCGAACGTCTGGTGCTCGAATTGCTTAACCGCCAACAAGATCTCCAAATGTAGCCCCTGCTGGAATCGCTGGGCCCTATCAAACTCGGTCGCCACCAAGGTGGGGGCAAACCTACTGAGTCTAGAAAACTCAGATGCATAACCGTCGACCGTTCTGCCTCCTTGCTTCAAGTTGGTGAATCTCGTCTGTAGGTCGTACCGAGCCACAGCATCAAAATACTTCATCTGGAATCTTTCTCTAAACACCGCCCAAGCAATGGGTACCACTAATACCATGGCTTGTGCTGTCCACCAACTGCGAGCCAAGTCCAGCAACTGCAGGTGTACCACCGCCACCTTCTCATTCTCAGGTGTCCTAGCTGCTTCCAGAATCACCTCGGTATCCTGAAGCCAAGCGTCCACGGCAATCGCATCCTCGCTGCCGTTGAAGAATGGAGGGTTCAAGCGCTTGAAGCTGTTGGCCGCGCTGTTCCCTGGATGACCGCCTCTAGTCAAAGCATCTGCCACTACCAGGTGTAAGGCGTCTCCTCTACGATCCTGGGTAGCTATCAAGGTCCTGATGAGACCTACCAAGGTGCCATCATCAGGCTCTGCAGGCTGGACGTGCCGAACTAGGGGCTCTCCTCCGGGAGGTACAACTCTGGAGGCTACTCCGGAATGCTGGGCTTGATCTCTGGGTTGCTGCTGGTCCACAAAAAGTGCTCCACCTTGCTGTTCGGCGGGGTCAGGTACGGTGCCGCTGAAGAAGATGACACAGGGAAACAATAAGGAAGGACCAGGACAGATCAACGATACAAGCACATGATCAGGACAAGAATCCAGAGATTCAGAGGATATAAACGGAGATCAAGGACGAGTGCTGATTGAGACATCTATTCGGTAAATCCTCACATATCTTGAATGCTAAGACCTACATGGGCCAACACTTAAACCATGTGACGCCCCAGAACCAGAATACTGGAGAACGGGGGCGAACATAGCCAGCTACGTAAATTGAAATGGAATCCACCTCGCTATACGGTCACGACTGTCTAGATATGAGGGTTTACTACAAGCCAACGGTCTCTTAAGGTCAAGCCTATTGTCTCAATCTCAAACAAATAATATAATTACAAGATGTTAGACCACCAAATATACAATAAAAGGCGTCCCAAATATTACATATTCAGCTGATCATGAAGCTAGTCATACAAAATGTGAGGACTAGCAAGAGTTAAGTCATACATGATCAACCCTAGGATTTGCTAATCATGTTACAGCCCGTAGGCAGACAGTAAGTAAAGATGCATCGAGCTAACAGGTGCTCGTCGGCTAAATGCCTCAAAAGAATAAATTTATAATGTAGTGGGTGAAACAAAATGGAAAACCCACTCGTAGCCCGGGTTCCTTCTAGTCGCCACCATTGGGCTGGAAGTTCGATAGATCCTCGGGTGCTGCTCCAAAATCTGGCCACACAAAACCAGTTGGATCAAACCCCAGAAAGAGCAAGTGCCACAAAGGAGGCCACGAAATAAGGACAAAAGCCAGCATATCAGAATCATAAGAAAATAGAAGAAAGTACAGGTAAATAAAAGTACAACAGGACAATAAACGACTAGGGACATGGAACCGTTCCGGGAGCCAGATTACAACCCGTAAACCAAACAAGAACCGGGGTTGTAACCCTTCGCCTGAATAGCACTTGTCTCTATCCATTTATTATTAAGACAAGTAAAACAAACATGTTCGGGAGGAACCAGGTACTGGGACTAGACACGACTTAGACAGGGATAGACAACATCCATTCACAAGCGGCCAAGCAATTACTATGACTTACTACTTTAACTAACTAGGGTTATCACAAGCCTAATCACTAACAAGATGTAATGAGAATTTTCCAGTCCAAAGCCCTGCAGACTATCTATTTATCCTTCCGTGGGTTGAGAGTATGGTTGGGTACATCGCCCAGGAGACGATATACCCTTAGGTGACTTAGAGGTGCAACACATGACAGTGTGCTGGAAATGTTCTCTACTCGTCGGCAAGCTGCAAGTCCATTAAAGTGCCTAGATAACGAGATTGCTTGTGACTGGAAATTCTCCATGTTCTAGTTTGATCTAATCATTAGCCTAATCCAATTTAGTATGAGTCCCTGGCCGTGGTGCCCAGGGAGTCACGTCCTAGACATGATGCAAGACAAGACAAGTAGATTTGCACAACGCAACAAAAAAGAACACCTACGGTGTCAGGGCAAGTCAAGTACGACTAGTTATCAAGTCGAGTCAAGTCAAGAGTGCGCCGAGGCGGCCACTATCAAGATATCAAGTTACAGGGGATTAATTACAGGTCGCAGGTTACAAGTTAAAAGCCACAAGTTACAAGCACCCAACAGGTTACTGCCAAAATCAGAGAATGCTAGCCATAAATTAAAAACACAGAAAATCGTGTCAAGGCGTGTCGGGTCAAGTCAAGTCATGCTGTGGGCATCAAGATCTCAGAGAGCAAAATCAGCAAGAGAAAAAAATCGAGGACCAAGGGGAACACCAAGGGTCAGGAGGGAAAGCCATGGCACAGGGTGTGCCAGGTAAAGGGCTCGGGCAAGCGGTGCCAAGAGACGCTCGGGAAGGGTCGCAGCGCGCCAAGGGGCGCGGGGAGCCAAGCGCGCAGGGGCGAGGGGTCCAAGTACGCAGGGGGCAGAGTGCGCAGGAGGCACGGGGGCGGAGTGCGCAGGGGGACGGGGGCCAAGTGCGCAGGGGGCCGAGTACACAGGGGGCGCGGGGGCCGAGTGCGCAGGGGGCCGGCCAGCAAGGCGCGCGGCCAGCGAGGCGCGCAGTGCGCGGGGCTCGGCACAATCGGGCGGGGGCAGCAGCGCGCTAAAGAGCGCGCGCGCCAACGAGTCAATGGCCAACGCCAAAGGGCGCGGCGCGGGGGAAGCAGCCTGGCGGTAAACAGCACGGCTGGGAGGGTCTTCTTCTTCCTCAAGTTGAGAGGGAGAACTCTAATGGCCTCTAAACTTTGGAACATCACAACTTGGTCCATAAAGCACGAAATCCAGATTTTTAAGAGTCTAACTTGAGTAAAATTTAATTCTCTACAACATAGAAGCATTCAATCAAGCAAAAATCCAAGTTGGTAGATCCAACCCAAGAAATTCTGAAAATGGTAGAAACTTAGATCTAGGAGAATCCAAGCTCCAATTCCAAAAATGTCAAGTTCTAATGTTGTTCCAAACCATCTAATTAAGCTAATAGACAAATAAAATTTGGTCTTTATGTGGTGGCAAAATGCACTTGCCTATGGGTTGGGTGTTGTGTGAAAGAAGGAAGAAGAAGGAGTTAAAAATTAATGGGGGTAGTAATGAGGAGAGAGAATAGTTGGTGGGGATTTAATGAGGGTGGTTGTGGTGGAATGAGGGTGGAGTATAGGCTAAAGTGTTCCATTGGGTTTAAAATCAAACCATCCCAACTAAAACCGAGCCGAGCCGAAACCCAAAATACGATAAAACCCAAAATTCCTCAAGTCGAGAAAAATAAAAATACATGCCAAAATCCAATTACGAGTATAAATGCGAAATACGGGAAATGAGGGTGACAGTTTGGTTGCGTGGATATGGAACTCATTTGAGTACGACTGGGTCGCATAAAATTTAGAGGGTACATGGTATAATCCGAGGGTTCGATATTGGATAATCGATAACTTGGTTACGAGATAAAGGTATAGTGGGATGCAACAAAATTGGGAAACAATATGATGCTTTTAGAAATGTTCATTATGAAACATCGATGAATGTGATGCGAGTTAATATTTTAGGATTTCATAAAGAATTTATGCATATATAGATATGGTGCTAGTTTAGTGTAGTGTTGATATGGAACTACCAAAATTGATATGACGCTATCGGGAGTGCTTACCTTGACTACGATTGAGATACTATAGATTGCGAGTGCTTGTATATAAAAATTCTTTTCTAGTCTAGTGCAGCATAAAACATGTACATATAAATTCTCTATCGAAATTGATATGGTGCTATCGAAATGGATGCACAGGAAAACTTAAGCGTGATTGAGAATACAAAATGGAGCAAGCCTACGATATCAAAAATTTTATAAGTAACAGAACGAGAAGTCAAATTGATTGATCATAAAATTTAGTGATTGATTAGGTACACGACTATAAAATGAAAGTTTCATTGCGTATGATGGCTTAGATATTGATCGTGGGTAGATAGACTCAGACTATGGATGAGTATATGTTTCGTAAATTGTAGAATCATCGACAGCAGTACATGAGTTATTCGGAGGATAGATGTGCATCGATTCCTCAGATGAAATGATTAGTTTGGATTTGGGTAGAGTTCCATAGAATTCGTCAGAACGTTATTTGGTTCCGAAATAAGAGATAGCATAGTTGGTAGTTGTGGTGGCCCATGCATGTCAGTCATCGCAATAAGTACGAAGTCGTGGTAGTACTTAGGCTTAGCCGTACTACTGCAAGCTTGCCCTAGGATAGGATTATGAATCATAGAATATTTTAGAAACTTTGATACTCAATCACAAATAGGATTTTTTAATAGATTCTGAGGTTGATCTTGATAATCATGCCTCACATTTGTTTCCTTTCATCTCAAATATATGTCGGTTGTTGAAACTTCATTTGCATCGAGATGAGTTTATGGACTATATCAAGGGTATATTCTGTTAGTACATACTAGGCGTGACAGTGGAGACTGTAGCCATCTGTATTGGCTAATGGAGTCTAGAGTTTATCATAGCTATATTAGCTGGCGAGGTAAAATTCTTGATCACATGTTTTTGGATACACATATCTTAGTTATGGAATTTGGGATTCCTCGCAGCCATGCTAGTTGGCACGGTGGTTATTCCGAACAACATAATTTTATATCTGTGTATACCTTAAATATGGGACCTAGAGTTATCGTAGCTATGCTAACTGGCAAGGCAAAGATTCTCGATAACATGATTTTCGGCACAAAAGTATAATTATCAGATTTTGTCCTAGATTGGTTATCGGCTTATCATTTTTAATATCCTTATAATGTTTGATTGTTTTGCATTTAGTTTAGAACATACTAGACTCCTAGGAAACAATTTTTTTTATATTCTATTCCATTTTGTTTGATTGCTATTTTTCTCAATTGATGTCCTTTTTCGGTCATATATTACCTTGTGCCTTATTGACTTCTTTTGAGATCAATCTGTCTTTAGGATGGCTCAAAAGACCAAGGCCCGTAATCCAGTAGGGGTGATGCTAGCTCGGGACCAATGAAGCGTCCCCAACATAAAGGAGTTTTTCAGTCCCAGTTGGGGTATCACCCACCAGGTAGAGCTCCGGTTCAGCAGCGGCCTCCAAGACAGACTCAGTAGGCTTCTATTTGCACTTTTTGCAAGAGGCCAGGTCATATTTAGAAGAGCTACAGGAAGTGGCTTGGACTCTATTTACACTGTGGCTCTGGAGGAAACCAGGTGAATGATTGTGCAACTCCACTTTCTAAAAATTTTAATTTTTTCAGTTATTTTTATTTTAAATATTGCGTTAGAGAATAAATTTTATTTAAATTTCTATAAAAGGAATTATAGATATTTTGAATAACAAAGATATTTGTCAAATTATTTTATATTTATGAAACTATAAATTTAGGAATATTTGAATTATTCATATCGATCAATATTTTTTATATTTGATTTTATAAAATCTATTTTAAAAGATTATTTAAAATATTAGATATTATTTAAAATTAGTGTTACTTCGATCAATAATGGATTGAAATTGAACAAAATATGATTTCGTTGATCTGAATGAATAGAAAGATTTATTACAAATCTTTACCTATCTAGGAAACCACCACCTATATAAAGGGGAGTCCTCCCTTTGTTTTCTCTATAAATTTTCTTAACCCAACTCTCCACAAGTTCCTCAAACACCATAGCCAACCATCTCATCATGTACCGTGTTCGTACACATCTCTTCTTTTTCACTATTTATATTATAATTACATCTTTCTTTTCATATTCGACACACATGATACCTTTCGTGTGTCATGTAGGATACTATTCCAATTTTCTTTCTGTCATGTCCAACAATCCTGGATAAGACACAATCCGACAAAACCGAAAACTCTAACTGGCCGCGGTCAATCTCTAGTCATCCACCAGTATGCCCAAGCCAACCCGGCCATGCCATGGCAGTGCACTATCTGCTATCGATCCTGGCTTCTCGTGCCACTACGTGGCAGTATTGAAACCCCAGACCCATCCGACCAGCCATAGCTCCCCTCACCACCATCCCTGCCACCACTGCCAACATCTTCGTCTCTGTCACCGAATCCTTATTGCCTCATCGACACCCCTACAACCCCTCTTCGTCAGCATCTCCGGATCCGCAGTGTCTCCATCCTCTGAACAGGCGGCAGCACTCCACCCAACCGCCGTCGATGTCAGTTCGTTCCCAGCGACTCCGCCCCGAGCTCTGGTAAGAACTTTTTCTCGCCTGAGGTGCTGCCGGTGAGCCAAACTCCCATATCTCGTCGAGACCATCCCCTTATCGCTTTCCGATCAGACCCTCACTAAACCCTCCGTCTAGTGTTGAGCCCCTGGTGAGATCCCCCTTCTCGACCATTCTCCACCTCCTCTCTTCCCTCGTTCCTCTCATTGTCATCCTCTCTTCCTCTCTCTACTGCTTCCTCTCTCCTACCTTTTATTTTTCCTCTTTCTTCACTCAATCCCTCTCTCCCTCTCTCTCACGTTCTCTTCTCTCCTTCTTGCTTCCCTTTCTCACTAGCTCTCTCTCTCTATTAGAAAAGCTGCAATAGCAGCAGCTTTTAGTTTTAATTTTTTTTATTTTTTTTGCTATGTTGTATATAATATTGCTTTTATGTTCTTAGTACATTATAATGCTACTCATCGTTGTGTTTTCATTTGATATCCTATTGAGAGACAATTGTAACACGATAGGGACTTATTGTATCATTGCTCGTTTATTGATTGTTTAGTGAGTTAGGAGGGAAAATACTCAGTAAGTATGTGAACAAACCCTAATTATTATTATTGTGGATAGCTAAGTTATATACCTCACGTATGGGTTACCCGTACCTTTTTATGGATAGCTATATATGATGTGCCATATTAGCCCAGCCGTTCACATGTCGAAAGATATTTCAAACGTACTGTCTATTTTATTTGTACATGTTCAATGCTAGTTGTCTTATGCATACATATTTTCGTCAGTAATTCTTATACATGATTATTTTTTCCAGTTCATATACATGTTTCTTTTATTCTCTACTCATCGCTACTTGTCTAGCATATTTTGTATTAACTTACATTATTGTAATAGGGGTGTGCTTTGCTCATTTTTTGACTGGATTATTGCAGGTGACTTGCTGTCTTATGCACTTTGTACTTTTCTGGGGAGATAAAGATCTTGGAGGCCGACCTTAGATTCTAAATAGATCAGATATATACTTCTTAAATTTAAACATTTAGCAGGTTTGTTCTCGAATATCATTTTTGATGTATTATTAAATTTGTAAATGAAATAGTTATTGTGAATGAGAAAATAGATATGACTTTATTGTATTTGATATTGAGGTCTAGACAGCGTACTACCACCGATGCTACGACGTAGGCTAGACTTGGCTACGTCCTCGTATCCTGAAAAGTGGGAGCGAGTCATGACAATTTTTTTGGTGGCCCATGCAGGTCTGTTTTTGTAAAATTGTGCGAACTCGTGGCAGTACCTATATTAGTCATACTACTGCGAGCCTGCGATTAGGTAGTGCTCATTCATGATTAGATTTGATTTGATTTTATGAGAATAGCTAGGACTAGGTATACTATAGGGATGTCACATCCATTTTCTAGTTTGAGGGTATTTTGGTGATTGTAAATTTTTTGATTATTTTAACATATTAAATTATTAGTATTATAATTTTTGGCCTTTTGATAGTTGAGCCTTGGTACAACCTAGCCTAGTGTCTCACCATGACTTAGTGATTTGGTTAGCATGGTTAGTTAGGTTTTAGCATTCCCATTCTAGTTAGTCTCAAGTTAGAAGCAAATTAGAAATCTTTAGTTAAAGGCTAGTTAGAAACCTTGATTTAATGTTTCATTTAAACTTGTAGAGTGAAGCCTAGCCCTTGGATCAAAACCCTAACCTAACCTATAGATGTGGCCGGCCATGAGTGATTCCTAGCCCCTTATTTAATATCTCTTGAGGAGCACTTGCCTCTTTTTCAATCATTCTGTTTTTGGCAAAGACCTAGGTTTGTGCACTTTCTCATTCCTTCCTATTTTCTTCATTTCTCTTCCGTTTTAATCCTAGTCTTTTGCAATGGGTTCTAATTCATGTTCATGGACTATTGGTGGTGAGCAATCTCAGTTTTGGAGAGCATTGGAGTTTTGGAGTTGCAAGAAGGATCTTCATTTTGGAGCTTTCTTTGGGATTCACCCTCAATAGGTAAATCTCTTCAAATCCCTTCAAATCTATGAATTCTTTCCATAGATGCATCAATCTAGGTGCCCCCTAACTGTAGATGTAGTTTGGTAGGAATTGGAATTGGTTTGGTGTCCGTATCGGACATATATCAGTATTTTTGCATATGTATTTGATGAAATGCCTCAAAGGGTTTTTTTCGTAATTTTGAAATCTATTTAAATGAATTTGTAGCCCTAAATGTGGCTTTTGATTTGTATTTGACTGAGCACACTTCGTGTCCCTTTTCGTGTCCAAATTTGGACACGAATACGTATACAAGGCCACGGTTCACTGCCCTGCTACCCGACCCTATTTCTGGATACGACACTCCACGTGGACCCGTGCCACTTGGCACAGAGGTAGGGACCATCACTGACAGGCCACCTCTCGAGTTTGGGATCATCTTGTGTCATGTCAGACACGAGATCTAGCCCGCACTGGTTCTTCAATGTTTGCACACACGTGAAATGGCCTCTCTGATACGCACCCACACACGCAACATGACACAGATTTGACACAGTACATACGAACACGTAGCCCTACCCCTAGTGAACACCTAGACACGAGCACGAGGTGTCATGTGTCGTGAGTCGTGTACACGAGCCCGTGTCCTCACCGCACGAGGCTGTCTGTGCACAAGTTTACTATGTGTGTTCTGTTGCTATTTGACACTTTGTACCATAGTTATTGGACACGAATCACACCCACATGACACATATAACATGCCTAATTGTCTGTACACGTTTAATAGTTGATTTATTTGGGTTTTCGAAATCAATTTGGGATTTGAATGTTTACATTCCCTATTTTATTGAAATTGAGTTTTCAGAGTTTTAAACTGAATTAAACTGCTAATTTATCGTTAATTTGTGATGATTAACATGTATACATGTCTGGGTTGATGTTTACATAGCTGGGTTTCACATTGATTCATGACTGGGTTTGTATTCAGGGTTTTCGAATATGAGGGACACTCGAAACAGGACTAAAACTTGCGTTTTAGGTTTAATTCTTCATATGTTTGTATTTCTGAGATTTTGGTTGAAATATATACAACTGAGATCATGTTTTCACATATGGGTTAATGTATGGGTAGTTTCGAACCATGTTTGATACATATGCAATATACATGTCAAGATATGCAACGTAGGTTTGCATATTTCTGGGAAAAGGTTAATTATATATGTTTCCGGAAAACCTGAGAATGAAACCTACTCTATGCTGCCACAGCCATCAGTTAACCTATGACACACATTCACACACACACACTCATATAGATTTCACTCATTGACACTATCACTATACTGCTATACACTCTCACATTACATGTTACACTAAGCCTTGACACTGGACACCCCTATATATATATATATATATATATATATATATATATATATATATATATATATATATATATATATATATATATATATATATATATATATATATATTTATTTATTTATTTATTTATTTATATATATATATATATATATATATATATATATATTTATATATATATATATATATATATATATATATATATATATATATATATATATATATATATATATATGATACGTGAATGATGATAATGGGAATAAATGTCTATATATATATATGTTTATGCATGATTACATATATGTATAACCTCTATATAAAAGTATATGTATAGGATGTGAATAATTGATAATAGGTACATGTATATATGTCATGAGTGTAGGTAATGTAATGAATGAATGCAAGCCTATATGCAAATGTCTATATGTACCATGCTCTTGTGTTATAGGCAATAGCCTATAGGTGATATATATATATATATATATATATATATATATATATATATATATATATATATATATATATATATATATATAATATAAAATATATATATATATATATACCTTGTGTGGGAAAAAAAATATATATATATATATATACCTTGTGTGGGTTATTTGGTATTGTGTTGTGAGTGTGTTGGATTGCTAGTATAGGCTTGGTTAGGCCTAGTTAGACTTGCTAGACTAGTTTAGACCTAGTATGGCTTAGTTGACCTAGTTTGACTAGTATAATTGACTAGAGTTGACCAAAAGTTGACTTTAGTCTAGAATGACCTAGAAATCATATAGAATGCATTGTAATGTTCAATATTACCTTTCTGGACATGTTGTGACCTGTGTTGCTCTAAATAGGACTCATCTACGCTGTCCGAACATCTATATTCATCAGACACTCAGGATATCAGGCGAGTACATTCTCTGACCGTTTCATACTTGTTAGGAATTATATTCTTGTCATAGTTTAATTTACTTGATGCTGACACGATATTATCACGGATTACTACTATATGGATCTTTACATGAGATGTTATCCCCCTCGGGTGCATCGAATACATCATGTCATGTGCTTTTCACGAACATCATGTATTTTGTGGACTCTTATTATTCATGTATACACATGTGCTCTCATGTACTCTCATAATCTCATGAGCTTCATGTATAAACTATCATGTGCAATAACATAACCTGTCTAGATCCTTGTGTATTGATTGGGGCATGGGAGAGTAGAAATAGTCATGTGAACAATTCCAAAAGTAGTGTAATCATGTACAAACTCTTTAGTGTAATCATATGCAAATCAAGCCGTGCACATGTCTATCTTGTACTCTAAATCACATAGTCACTTACAGTTCTCTATTATCATATATAGATAGCTTCGTTTATCATTTTTTCTCTTTCTTTTCATGCTTATTTCTTACAGCGTTTCATGTATCTTAACCTATCATACGTTTTATATTTTTTGTCAAGATATAAACTGCGTGAGATGTATTGTGGTTGTTTCCGTCCTGATTGGACTGTTGAAAATATTACAGGTGATGAGAAGACTTCTACCCTACATATTATGGCACAGGCTTAGATGACACCGGTGACTTGGACCCTTAGGAGGATCCACCAGTCGCTGAGGACTTGCCTATTGTCTAGATTAGATTTCTAGTTGTCTTATTTCATGTACCTTCAGATATTGGTTATTTGTGTTATTGAACACTCGAATATTACTCTCATTGTAGCTCTTGTTGGAGATTACTCCGTTATTTTATCCATCCATTTATTCTCTTTATTCCATCTTAGATTCTGTGATTGAGTTGTACCTTTATATTGTCCTCCTTTTGGAGCGTATATCATTGTACAGGTATGGTTATATTGTTAGATGTTGTGACCTAGGACAGCGTTCTACCGTCGACACTGCGGCGTAGGCTTGACGTACCCACTTCTGGTGTCCTTTTACTGGGTGCGGGTCATGACACGTTTTTAGTGGTGGCCTATGCAGGTCAGTCACAACTAGTGTGATTTTGTAGTGGTACTCAAACTAGAGTATCACTACAGCCTGCAGAAGGATATAGGATATAAGTTAAGGTACTCAATCACATTAGAAAAACTCTTATCTAATTCTTGCTGCTAATTGCATTCTTTTTTAAAACAAATTATCCTCCTTGATTATATCACTTCCTTCTCAGCAATTGATTCTTTGTTAGATCTGTCTTCAGGATGGTGGAGACACGATCGCAACGCTCTGGCCTAAGGGATACCGCTGAGAGGTCTGCCACTTCTCGCCCGACTCAGTAGGACCCTGGGACCACAGTACCTCTTGTTCCTGCTCAGGTGGGACCGTCTGCAGCTTTTGGGGGTGCTCCTCCACCGGTTCCGAGGACTATCCCAGGGGTTCAGGGGATGCTACCACCACCGCCTCAGGGGACAGTTGATATGGCATAGTTCTTTGCCTTCATGCAGCAGATGATGGAGACTCAGTGGCGCCAGACGGAGGATATGAGGCAGGGCATTAACAATACCCATCAGTTAGCCATGGTGGCAGTAGAGAAGGTGACTACCCAACCACAGAAAGGGCAGATACAGCCGTACCATCCGAGTACTTCGGGCATTCAGGACTTTCAGAAGATGCGGCCGCGAGATTTCAAGGGTACCGAGGGTATCCTATATGCCGACGACTGGATCGAGCATATAAAGGAGACCTTTCGCCTCGCGGAGATACCAGCTAGGCTTTAGATAGAAGCAGCGGGCAGCCAGATGCAGGACCTTGCCCGCACATGGTATCAGATCGACCCCAGGGTTGGTATAGAGGGGCAGACTTGGGAGGCTTTCAAGAAGCACTTCAAGGATAAGTTCTTCCCCGACACAGCACTTGGCACCTTGGAGACGCAGTTCGAGAACCTGGTTCAGGGAAACCAGAAAGTAGAGGAGTACGCCGGAGAGTTCTGCCACCTGGACAGATTTGTGGAGGGCCTTAGCGAGACATTGAAGGCTAGGAGGTTCAGAAAGGGTTTGGTTAAGGAAGTCAAGTCCTTGACCAAGAGCAACAGAAATACTACTTTTGAGGAGATTCTGTCAGGAGCTATGGCAGCGGAGGACGACCTCGAACTGAAGCTGAAGAGAGGTCGTGATTTACATGGAGCCGGCGACAGTGGAGGCCCGGCCAAGAGGCCCCATTATCAGTAGCAGCATCTACAGAAGCCGTTCCAGCAGCAGTAGTTCCAGAGTCAGGGTCGTGCACCTTTTCAGCAGAAACAGATACAGCAGGCGCCTAGACAGCAACAAGTCATCAGTTGCACTTTCTACAAGAAGCCAGGATATGTGTGGAACGAGTATAGGAAGAGGCTTGGCAAGTGCCTACTTTGTGGTTCAGCGGAGCACCAGCTGACGGGGTGTCCCATGTCTTCAGGACGTACAACATAGGGAGCAGGAGCCAAGGCTCCGACAGGACAATAGAAGGGACCATTACAGACCCAGCAACAGAAGTTTATCCAGCACCAGCAGCAGACTAGAGGAGGTCAACAGGGCCGAGCCCTCGCCATGTCAGCTAAGGATGCATAGGCTGTCAGAGATCTGATAGCAGGTTCTGTTCTTCTCGACTCCTTTCCTGCATTCACTTTGTTTGATTCGGGGGCTTTTTATAGTTTTGTGTTTGTATCATTTGCTGTTGGACACTAGCTTTCTTCTGAATCGTTGCCTAGGACTTGCAAGATCACGACTGGGGGTGGTATCATCCTCGTCCGTAATATTTGCAAGGATTGGACAGTAGTTTTGGGAGGCTGAGAACTAGATGTGAGTCTGCTCGTAATGTCATTACCGAATTACGACATTGTACTCGGTATGGATTGGTTGAGCAGGCACCATGCCAGTTTAGACTGTCGTGGTGGTAGAGTTCTTTTCAGAGTGCCAGGAGAGCTAAAGTTTGAGTTCACCAGACGAGAGGCAGAGCAGAGCAGCAGAGTCTTCTGCGGAGTTTTAGTAGAGGAGCAGAGTGTGCCACATCCATTGATAGCTGAGTTCATGGATGTATTCCCGGATATGTTGCCAGTGTTACCTTCGGACAGAGATGTGTTCTCTATAGATTTGGTGCCCGGTACAGAGCCGATATCTCAGCACGTCTATAGAGTGAACAACAGTGAGCTAGTGGAGTTGAAGAAGCAGGTGGATGAGTTACAGGACAAAGGCTTCTTCTGATCGAGTTCATCACCATGGGGTGCACCAGTACTCTTTGTGCCGAAGAAGGATGGGTCGGTACGGATGTGTATTGACTACAGGGCTCTCAACAACCTCACGATCAAGAACAAATACCCGCTACCGAGGATCGATGATCTGTTCGATCAGTTGAGCAGAGCGAAGGTATTCTCCAAAATTGATCTGAGGTCAGGTTACCATTAAGTGAAGGTGAAGAAGGAGGACATTCTGAAGGTAGCATTCAGGACATAGTATGGCCAGTTTGAGTTCATGGAGATGCCATTTAGGTTAACTAATGCCCCGACGGTGTTCATGAACCTGATGGACAAGGTGTTCCACCAGTACTTAGACAAGTTCATAGTGGTGTTCATCGATGTTATCTTGGTGTATTCGAAGAGCCCGGAGGAGCACGAGGAGCATTTGAGAGTGGTTCTGGAGACTCTCAGAAAAGAGCAGCTTTATAACAAGCTCTCGAAGTATGAGCTCTTTCTGGACCAAGTTGATTTCCTAGGTCATGTTGTGACCGGAGATGGGATCTCAGTAGACCCGAAGAAGATCAGAGCAGTTGAGACGTGGACAGCACCGAGTTCAGTTGCGAAGATCAGAAGCTTTCTGGGATTGGCTGGCTACTATAGGAGTACTACAAAAAAGTGTCCTTTTGGGACGACACTATGAGGAACGCTAGTCCGAAACGTCCTAAACAATTAATCACTGGGACGGATAATTTTTTTGTAACAAAAAATAGTTTTATTTGGGACAGAGCCATTGACTAGGCTGACCCGGAAGGACGCAGAGTTTATCTGGTCAGAGGAGTGTCAGGTTGCTTTTGATGAGTTGAAGAAGCGGCTGACGATAGCCCTGATTCTGACATTGCCATCAGGATCAGGCGGGTTTACTATCTACAATGACGCCTCAGGGAAGGGTCTAGATTGTGTCTTGTAGTAACATGGGAAGGTGATTGCCTATGCATCCCAGCAATTACATCTGCACGAGAAGAACTACCCTATCCATAATTTGGAGTTGGTGGCAGTTATCTTTGCTCTTAAGTTGTGGAAGCACTATCTATACAGAGAGCGTGTAGAGATCTTCATAGGCCATAAGAGCTTGAAGTATGTGTTTACACAGAAGGAGCTCAACATGAGGCAGAGGAGATGGTTGGAGTTGATGAAGGACTTCGACATCTAGTTGCAGTATCATCCAGTGAAGGCAAATGTGGTTGCCGATGCCTTGAGTAGGTATCCGGTAGCTATGTGTTTGACGATGGATCATCACTTGTTAGCAGATTTGGAGAGCCTGGGGATCGAGGTGGTTGTGCCAGGAGTTTATATGCAGATGTGGGGCCTTCAGATTCAGTCGAACTTGATGGAGAAGATCAAGTCGACTCAGTTCGAAGATGTTGCTCTGCGGTGTATCCGAGAGCAGGTTCGAGCAGGACTTGTGGACGAGTTTGTCATTACAGAGGATGGCGCATTAAAGCACGGTTCCAGACTATGTGTGCCTAGGGGAGACCTTCTGGAGCAGGTTATGCAGGAGGCCCATCGTTCTCAATACTCTATGCATCCAGGTGCCAACAAGATGTATAGGGATCTGAAGGAGCATGTATGGTGGTATAGGATGAAGCGGGAGGTAGCACGCTTCGTAGCCAGATGTTTAGTCTGTCAGCAGGTTAAGACAGAGAGGCAGAGGCCAGGAGGACTGTTACAGCCACTGCTCATTTCGGAGTGGAAGCAGGAGCACATCATGATGGACTTTGCTTCTGGATTGCCACGTATACTAGGAGGGAAAGACGCGATTTGGGTCATCATATACAGGTTGACCAAATTAGCCTACTTTTTTGCCATTTAAAGTGGGTACGTCTGTCACGACCCGCTACCCAAATTGTTGGGCCGGGCCGAGTCATGTCCAGCCTGCATTTGAGATAAAGCGCAGTAAGCTGTTCTAGAGATAACAAGATAAGACTAAATGTGCTAACAATTCTATAAGTGAATAAAAGTCATAAATGCTCCAAACATAAAAGTCGTCTCATATAGAAATAAGTCCAAAGTACTAGTCTGAAATATAAAACTGGATACATGTCCAGTTACAAAATACGTAGTCTAATACATGACTGCTCTCAAAAGTCTAAAGCAAAAAGACAACTAGGCGAGGTTCCCCGCAGGTACATCCTCGTAAGGTAAAGCCGGGTCCTCAGCAGTAACTCCATAATACGGATCACAGAGCAACTCCTCCTCAGTAAGGATACCTACAACGGTATCCTGTCAGGACGGGAGCAAGTACTGATTCTAACAAACTAGCATATGAAACATGGAAATGAACATAAGAGGAATAACTGGAAATATGGCATCACATAATCTATCATGGCAAGGACACATATGTCATAGAGACAGATGTATATATAATGTTTAAAACTGTAGCAGGTACGTGATCGTCAATAGGTGTAAAATGTACTGTGGTACAAGTATATAAAATGTACTTCCGTACAAGTAAAACAAACGATAGTTGTACATATGTACAAGTACAGCTGGTGCGCCTACGACAAGGTATACATAAAATGTCAACCTTGCTCGGTACGTACGTACGAGTAGGGGGGCATGATCACGTACTCTACTATCAGTTTCCCCATAACCCATATTCTAATCATGTGAGAGATACATAAAGACTGTTCTAAGCATGGTAGTAACTGAAAGTAATACAACATGTGAAGGTTTAACTTGCTACCCCAAGGATCAGCATTTAACATGGTTAGATTTGTAGTTCATTGATGTAACAGTATGTAAAGTTTGTAGAAAGTACTTGTCTCTAGCAAAGCAAGCTGCGATAAAAGTGCTATAGATGTCTGGTAACTCGTCACTGTAGAAATAAATACATAAACTTAGTTTTTACACTAAGCTAAAATACTAAGACACTAATTGGTGTAACACGACTTGTGACTGAGCACCTAGCCAAAATGGTGACTTTAGCATAGGAGACCAATGTGGGGTGACACACTACTATAACTAACTTTCTAGGGTCTTTACACTAGTGAGGGGTGAGGTTCAATACGGCTAAAACTCAAAATAACACAAAAAGTTGCAAGTCGTAATTATTTAATAAATAAATCAAATGAACATTGTGTTCCAACAATTTTGAGATAGACAAAAAGCTTAATTTTATATAAAATAAAGTACCAAAATGATCCTTGTTAATTATAGAAATTTATTATAATTTTTCTAGAATTTATTAACCAGTACAAGTATTTTATAAAAATCAGTTTTCCTAAGTACACAGAAAATGAGTTCTGGTTTCATATGCCAAAACAGTGACAAAACTATAAATTAAATACTATAAAAATTATGATAAATTAGCTAAATTAACATAGTATCAAAATACTATTTTTCTAGAATTTTAACAGTAATTAAAGTATTTTTAAAAATCCAAAAACAGCATGGCACACAATTGAATTTAAATAATTAATTATCTGCGTATTTTGTCCATGTACTTAATTTGAACCAGAGTTCAAATACAGGACCCAAGGCCATGAATCAAGTCCAATATGACTTGTACCGGTCTTGAATGTGGGAAAACACATTTGAGCCCAAAAACCCATGCTAGGCTTGGACACCAAATAGTTGCAGTAATTAAAATACACAAAATACAAAGAGGTAAACGTAAATAAATATTAATATTTTAATAGGGTAAAATTTTACATAGCAGCCATAAAAATATGATAAGTAATATCTACATATTAAAAATATACATATGTATAATATTACGTAAATTACTTAGGCTAAATAGTTATGTATACATACATATGCATATATAACATATATGTATATATATAGAAAATACATATATATACATAAAGGAATAAATATATAATATATACATATACATAAAAACATAATATATATATGTATAAAACAGTAAATATAATATATAATAATATACATATACATAAAGAAATACATATACATATATACACATATATATATATATATATATATATATATATATATATACATATAAAAATATATATATATACATTATATAAATAAGAATACTAAATATAATATATATATACACAAATATAAATACTGTATATATATACTTATATAACAGTATATAATAATACATAAATACATAAATACATATATACATATATATATATATATATATATATATATATATAAATAAAAGAAAAACAAAAACAAAAGAAAAAGAAAAAGGAAAAGAAACAACAGCACAAAGGGGGGGGGCTCGAACTCGGGCCACTGTGCGCGCGGGGGAGGGGGGGGGTTAAACTCGCGCGCTGATCAGTGGGCCAACTCGGCTCTGTGTTAGGATTAGGTTTTCGTTTAATTTATTTAGGTTTTAGTTGAAATAACAGTAAACCCGAAAAATCAACTCTGTGTCCTGACAGTTTGGGATACAGAGTCTATGTGTCCGTGCTATACACAACACGTACGAGTCATGAAACGCGTGTCCGAGCACAGCGTTGGGTTCGTCGTGTCCAGGCGAACAACATAGGTTGATTCGAGACACGCACGACACAATTCAGTGCTGCAACTTACGTGTCCGGCGATCGGTGAGGGTTTCGAAGGCCGTGGACGGCGGACGAGGCGATGGGGAAGTGGCGCCCGGGTGGCGATCGACTCGCCTCTGCGCGGCGAGTCAGTTGAGGGTGGTTGGGGGCGGTGACGCTCGTCGGTGAGGTGGATTTGGGGGGTTAGTCGGAGCTAGGATTTCGGTTGGGGGTTTTGGAAAAGAACGGGGCGGTTGTGGGTGGCTGGGGGGTTGTTGTGGTGGTGGTCAAGTTGAGGGGAGTGAGGGGGTTTTTATAGGGGGTCGAGTCGGTCGGGGGGCATCGCGCTGGCCGGAAATGGCGGGGTCAGTGAGTCGGCGGTCGTCGGGCAGTCGGGGGGGGCAGCCTGGTCGTTGGGGGTGGGTAGATTAGGAATTTACAGAAAACCCCCTAGAGTTTAGGTTATTACAAAATGGTCCCTAACAGACTAAATGCAAATAGAAATTTGCATTCCACAATTTAAAACAAATAATTAATTACAAACTGCTATTGTAACAATTTAATAAATTATATAACTATATTAAAACAATTCTAAATATTATAAAATGATATTAAAACTTTTTAATTAATTGCAAAATGATATTTTAGTATTTAAAACTCATTTAAAAATCATTTAAAAATTCTAGAAAAATTCCTAAAAATCCTAATAAATATTTTAAGGCTATATATGACATTAACAAATAATTAACACGAATTAAATAAATTTTTGAAAAACAGGGGTTCACAAGTCTTCCCTCCTTGAAAAATTTCGTCCTCGAAATTCACAAGGATTGAAGACCCTACCATATTCTAACATAGCAAACAATGCAACAAATGACTAAGGCTATGATCGAAACTAACCTCTAAGTTATCAAGCGGGAACGGGTGGTTTCCTCGCAGCAGTTGGATCGAACAAGTAAGGGAAGTAAGGGTATCTCTCCCTCATGTCCGATTCCCTCTCCCAAGTAGATTCACCCGGAGAGTGACGGCTCCAAGCTACTCGTACTAAGGGTATAACCTTGTTCCTCAGCCTCTTCTCTCTCCTGTCTAATATCTCCACTGGCTGCTCAGAAAATGTAAGGCTTGGTCCGACCTCCAACTCTGAATGATCTAGCACATGACTGGGGTCTGGAACATATCTCCTCAGCTGAGATATGTGAAAGACATCGTAAACTCCTGCTAGGTTGGGTGGAAGTGCAACCCTATAAGCTACCTCTCCAATCTTGCCAAGTATCTCGAACGGCCCGATGTATCTGGGGCTCAGCTTCCCTCCTCGTCCGAACCGGATCGTCCCTCTAGTAGGTGATATCTTCACTAGCACCATATTACCGTCTGTGAACTCTATCGGTCTGCGACTAGCATCAGCCCAGTGTTTCTGTCTGTCATGAGCTACTCTGAGCCTGTCTCTGATCATCCTGACTTTTTCTGCTGCATCCGTGATCATCTCTGGCCCAAGCATAACTCTGTCTCCGACATCGTCCCAAAAGAGCGGTATACGGCATCGTCGTCCATATAGCGCCTCGAAAGGAGACATACCGATACTGGCTTGGTAGCTATTGTTGTATGAAAACTCTACCAAGTACAGGTGGCTCTCCCAAGATCCTCCAAAGTCCAGTACGCAGGTCCTCAGCATATCCTCCAGTATCTGTATCGTCCTCTCAGACTGCCCATCTGTCTGCGGGTGGTACGCCATACTGAACTTGAGCCTACTGCCCAATTCCTTCTGCAAGCTCCTCCAGTAGTGGGACGTGAATCTGCTGTCTCTGTCCGACACGATGCTCACTGGCACTCCGTATAGGCGAACTATCTGCTGCATGTATAGCTCTGCCAACTTTTCGGTGGAAAGCCCCACCTTGAAGGGTATGAAGTGCGCACACTTCGTCACCTGTCCACGATGACCCAAATGGCATCCTTCCCTCCTTGAGAACGAGGAAGCCCTGAGACGAAGTTCATTGTAATATGTTCCCACTTCCACTCGGGAATGGGTAACGGCTACAACAAACCAGCTGGCCTCTGGCGCTCCGTCTTGACCTGCTGGCAAACTAGGTATCTCGAGATGAAACGTGATACATCCCTCTTCATTCCGTGCCACCAAAGATGTTTTTGCAAGTCACGGTACATCTTGTTAGCACCAGGGTGAATAGAATATCACGATCGGTGTGCCTCCTGCAAGATTGCCTCTACCAGCTCTCCCTTCGGCACGTACAATCGACTGCCATGCCTCAAGGATCCATCCTCTGCTATAGTAAAGTCATCCAGGAATCCAGCTAAAGCCTGGGCTCGAAGTCTGCGAAGGCTCTCATCTGTAGACTGTGCCTCCCTGATCTGCTCCATCAAATCTGACTGAATGTCAAGCGCCATCATCTGTATCACTGATCCTGGCCGAACTAGCTCGATACTGAGCTTCTCCAGATCTTCCCACAAATGTCGATCTATCATCAGATACCATGCCATCGGATGCCTGCTCAGCGCATCCGCCACCACATTTGCCTTCCCGGGGTGATACTGTAAATCGATGTCGAAGTCCTTCATCAACTCCAACCATCGTCTTTGCCTCATGTTTAGCTCTTTCTGCGTGAACACATACTTCAAGCTTTTGTGGTCAGTAAAGATTTCCATACGCTCTCCGTATAAGTAATGTTTCCATAAATTGAGTGCAAAGATCACCGCAGCTAACTCTAGGTCACGGGTAGGATAATTCTGCTCATGAGTCCGTAATTGCCTAGATGCATAAGCAATTACTTTCCCATGCTGCTGTAGGACACATCCTAGCCCCTTTCCTGAAGCATCGCTGTATATGGTGAATCCTCCAGAACCTGAAGGTAAAGTCAGAACTGGAGCGGTCGTCAGTCTCCTCTTTAGCTCCTTAAATGCTGCCTGGCAGTCCTCTGACCAGATGTACTCTGCGTCCTTCCGTGTCAGCTTTGTCATGGGTTCAGCTATCCTCGTAAAGTCCTGGACGAACTTTCTATAATAGCCTGCTAAACCCAGAAGGCTTCTGATCTCTGAAACTGACGTCGGAGCCTTCCATGTCTCAACTGCAGCAATCTTCCTGGGATACACCGAGATTCCCTCTCCAGTAACTACATGGCCGAGAAACTCCACTCGTTCTAAAAAGAACTCGTACTTCGGCAATTTGGTAAACAATCTCTTCTGCCTCAGAATCCCCAAAACTGTTCGTAAGTGCTCTGCATGCTCCTCCGACGTCTTCGAGTATATTAGGATGTCGTCGATAAACACTACGACGAACTTATCCAGATACTGGTGAAATGTCTTATTCATCAAATTCATAAAGACAGCTGGCATATTTGTGAGACCAAATGGCATCACCAGAAACTCGTACTGCCCGTACTTCGTAATGAACGCCGTCTTCTGGATGTCTGCTGCCCTAACCTTCACCTGGTGGTACCCGGATCTCAAGTCTATCCTGGAAAACACTTTTGCCCCATTCAACTGGTCGAACAAATCATCTATCCTGGGCAGAGGATATTTGTTCTTAATGGTGATGGCATTCAACGCCCAGTAGTCAATACACAACCGAACTGTACCATCCTTCTTAGGCACAAAGAGCACTGGCGCTCCCCATGGAGAAGCACTAGATCGAATGAAACCTTTTTTCAACAGGTCATCAATATGCTCTTTCATCTCTACGGCCTCCTTGGGATTCACTCTATAGCAAGTTCGGGATACTGGTGATGAACCCGGCACTAAATCTATAGTGAACTCCACATCTCTGCCAGGCGAAAGTCCTGGAAGATCCTCTGGGAATATATCCATAAACTCCCTAATGATAGGGTATGGCGGTGCTACGTCCCCAACTGTCGCACAACAGTTCGGCTTTAGGCTAATCTCCGGCCCTGTCCTTCTGACACTGAATGGTGCTGTGGCTGGGGACTGAACAAAATACTACCCTCATGATAGTCTATAGATGCATGGGCATAGCTAAGCCAGTCCATCCCCAATATGATATCATAACCGGGGAGTGGCATCACAAAGAATCGTCCCCTGAACTCTCTTTCGGCTATAAAAATAGGGCATCTATAGATAGCTCTAATAGGCACTGGTCCTCCTCCCGTCATCACTCTACTAATCTCCGCAGTAGGTGTAGCTACTAGATGGTGTTTATGCATAAACTCTAATGATACGAAGCTATGAGATGCACCAGAATCAAACAAGCATAGAGCTAGAAAAGTATGCAAATAAACATGACCTGTGATGACGTCAGATAAGTAATCTGGCTCCGAAACCTGCTCCGGCTCCGGCTCAAGGGCTAGGCTATAAGTCTTCCCCTGAGGTCCCTTCTGCTGCGGCAGATGTTGCCCAAACCTCTGCTGTTGAGTCGGAAGCGGTCCTCTAGGTCCCTTGGCTACTGGGCATTCCCGTATCATGTGGGTGGCAGACCCACAAACTAAGCACTGCTTCAATCTCTTCCTGCAGATAGAGTAATCATGCCCTGGTCTTCCGCAGAAAGAACATATAGCTCCCTTCTGCTGCTGCTACTGATGTCGGGGTCCCGGGGCTCTAACTGGCGGGGTCGGGTGATGTGATGTAGGGGGACGGTAGGTCTGTTGGGGCGGCATCGGAGCTCTCTGCTGGAAAGCCTGACGCTTGGACGGTCCCTCATGGTGTACAGAAGCTGGCCTCTTGCTAGACAGAAGACGCTCCTCGATGCTCCGGGCCAACTCTAGGCTCTGGTAGTAGTCAGTCGTACCGTTCGCCATTATAAGAATGCCAATGTCTGGAACTAGACCATGGCAAAACCTACGGGTCATCTCCTCTGGGTCTACAACCAGACTAGGAGCGAAATGGCTCAGGCGACTAAACTCTGCCGCATACTCGTCAACAGAACGGTTCCCCTGCTGGATGTTCTGGAATCGTAGCCCCATGGCTACTCTAGCAGTGGTCGAGAAGAATTTCTTCTTGAACTGGGTCTTGAACTGATCCCAAGTGGCCCTTCCTCTCGCAAACAATGGCTCATTTTGGAACCAGACTCCTGCCAAGTCTATCAGCAGAAATCTCGCTTCCTCAACCTGGAGGTCACCCGGCATCCTAACTCCAAGGAGCTTTCTCTCTACCAAGTCTAGCCAGTCATCTGCTACTACTATGCCCTCAGTCCCTGAGAACTCCTTGGGGTTCAGACCCATGAAGTCCTTGATCGTCCCCGCTCTCTGCCGTGGCTCTACAGGTGGTGGGACCACGGTACGTTCCTCGGAACGCTCCATGCTCTGGCAGAGTAGGGTAGTCTGCTCCTGATGGGTCGTTAGGAACCCCTGGATCAGAGTGAGCAGTTGGTTCCCGTCGAGTGTGACGGAAGCCTGGATAGGTATAGTGATAGGGGGTGGTGGAAGTATTGGGTCCTGCTGGGCCTGTGATGTGGAAGGTGGTAGAGGCATCTGGGTTTATGGATCTGTAGAGTGGGGGAATGTGGTAGGTGGAGGTGTATCAGTCAACTGGTCAGCTGACTGGATATAGAGTGCGCCATTCTCAGGTGTGACATACTGGGATGAACGAGTAAGCACCATCTAATTACAATAAAAAGGACTTACAAGGACTTGTTTAAAGTAAGCAATCATAGACAAGGAAATCTAATTATAATAGCAAGCATGTGATATATTTTCTATGTTGCAATCCTAGCATTCCTCTAGGTGTTCTAAGCGTCATTCCTAATGTTGTCTAATTACCTTAAGTTCCTAATTGCAGGCATGCTTGGTACAATAACGTAACCAAACAATTTAGTCAGGACCTGCATGGGCCACCACTAAAAACATGTCACGACCCGCTACCTAAATTGTTGGGCCGGGCCGAGTCATGTCCAGCCTGCGTTTGAAATAAAGCGCAGTAAGTTGTTCTAGAGATAACAAGATAAGACTAAATGTGCTAACAGTTCTATAAGTGAATAGAAGTCATAAATGCTCCAAACACAAAAGTCGTCTCATATAGAAATAAGTCCAAAGTACAAGTCTGAAATATAAACTGGATACATGTCCAGTTACAAAATACGTAGTCTAATACATGACTGCTCTCAGAAGTCTAAAGCAAAAAGACAACTAGGCGAGGTTCCCTGCAGGTACATCCTCGTAAGGTAAAGCCGGGTCCTCGGCAGTAACTCCATAATACGGATCACAGAGCAACTCCTCCTCAGTAAGGATACCTACAACGTTATCCTGTCAGGACGGGAGCAAGTACTGATTCTAACAAACTAGCATATGAAATATGGAAATGAACATAAGAGGAATAACTGGAAACATGGCATCACATAATCTATCATGGCAAGGACACATATGTCATAGAGACAGATGTATATGTAATGTTTAAAACTGTAGCAGGTACGTGATCATCAATAGGTGTAAAATGTACTGTGGTACAAGTATCTAAAATGTACTTCTGTACAAGTAAAATAAGCGATAGTTGTACATACGTACAAATACAGCTGGTGCGCCTACGACAAGGTATACATAAAATATCAACCTTGCTCGGTACGCATGTACGAGTAGGGGGGCATGATCACGTACTCTACTATCAGTTTTCCCATAACCCATATTCTAATCATGTGAGAGATACATAAAGACTGTTCTAAGCATGGTAGTAACTGAAAGTAATACAACATGTGAAGGTTTAACTTGCTACCCCAAGGATCAGCATTTAACATGGTTGGATTTGTAGTTCATCGATGTAACAGTATGTAAAGTTTGTAGAAAGTACTTGCCTCTAGCAAAGCAAGCTGCGATAAAAGTTTTATAGATGTCTGGTAACTCGTCACTGTAGAAATAAATACATAAACTTAGTTTTTATACTAAGCTAAAACACTAAGACACTAATTGGTGCAACACGACTTGTGACTGGACACCTAGCCAAAATGGTAACTTTAGCATAGAAGACCAATGTGGGGTGACACACTACTATAACTAACTTTCTAGGGTCTTTACACTAGTGATGGGTGAGATTCAATACGGCTAAAACTCAAAATAACACAAAAAGTTGCAAGTCGTAATTATTCAATAAATAAATCAAATGAACATTGTGTTCCAACAATTTTGAGATAGACAAAAAGCTTAATTTTACATAAAATAAAGTACCAAAATGATCCTTGTTAATTATAAAAATTTATTATAATTTTTTTGGATTTTATTAACCAGTACAAGTATTTTATAAAAATCAGTTTTCCTAAGTACACAGAAAATGAGTTCTGGTTTCATATGCCAAAACAGTGGCAAAATAGTAAATTAAATACTATAAAAATTATAATAAATTTGCTAAATTAACATAGTATAAAAATACTATTTTTCCAGAATTTTAACAGTAATTAAAATATTTTTAGAAATCCAAAAACAGCATGGCACACAATTGAATTTAAATAATTAATTATCTGCATATTTTATACATGTACTTAATTTGAACCAGAGTTCAAATACAGGACCCAAGGCCATGAATCAAGTCCAATATGACTTGTACAGGTCTTGAACGTGGGAAAACACATTTGAGCCCAAAAACCCATGCTAGGCTTGGACACCAAATGTTTGCAGTAATTAAAATACACAAAATACAAAGAGATAAAAGTAAATAAATATTAATATTTTAATAGGGTAAAATTTTACATAGTAGCCATAAAAATATGATAAGTAATATTTACATATATTAAAAATATACATATGTATAATATTACGTAAATTACTTAGGCTAAATAGTTATGTATACATACATATACATATATAACATATATGTATATATATAGAAAATACATATATATACATAAAGGAATAAATATATAATATATACATATACATATAAACATAATATATATATATATATATAAAACTGTAAATATAATATATAATATACATATACATAAAGAAATACATATAAATATATACACACATATATATATACATATAATATATATATATATATATATATATATATTTTTTTTTTATATGTATATATATATATATATATATATATATATATATATATATATATATACATTATATAAATAAGAATACTAAATATAATATATATATACACAAATATAAATACTGTATATATATATACTTATATAACAGAATATAATAATACATAAATACATATATACATACATATATATATATATATATATATATATATATATATATATATATATAAATAATAAAACAAAAAGAAAAACAAAAGAAAAAGAAAAAGGAAAAGAAACAACAGCACAAAGGGGGGCTCGAACTCGGGCCATTGTGCGCGCAGGGGGGGTTTAAACTCGCGCGCTGACCAGTGGGCCAACTCGGCTCTGTGTTAGGATTAGGTTTTCGTTTAATTTATTTATGTTTTATTTGAAATAATAGTAAACCCAAAAAATCAACTCTGTGTCCTGATAGTTTGGGACACAGAGTCTACGTGTCCGTGCTATGCACGACACGTACGAGTCATGAAACGCGTGTTCGAGCACAGCGTTGGGTTCGTCGTGTCCTGGCGAACAACATAGGTTGATTCGAGACACGCACGACACAATTCAGTGCTGCAACTTACGTGTCCGACGATCGGTGAGGGTTTCGAAGGCCGTGGACGGCGGAGAAGACGATGGGGAAGCGGCGCTCGGGTGGCGATCGACTCGCCTCAGCGCGGCGAGTCAGTTGAGGGTGGTTAGGGGCGGTGACGCTCGTCGGTGAGGTAGATTTGGGGGGTTAGTCGGAGCTAGAGTTCCGGTTGGGGGTTTTGGGGAAGAACGGGGCGGTTGTGGGTGGCTGAGGGGTTGTCGTGGTGGTGGTCGAGTTGAGGGGAGTGAGGGAGTTTTTATAGGGGGTCGAGTCGGTCGGGGGGCATCGTGCTGGCCGAAAATGGCGGGGTCAGTGAGTCGGCGGTCGTCGGGCAGTCGGGGGGGCAGCCTGGTCGTCGGGGGTGGGTAGATTAGGAATTTACAGAAAACCCCCTAGAGTTTAGGTTATTACAAAATGGTCCCTAACAGACTAAATGCAAATAGAAATTTGCATTCCACAATTTAAAACAAATGATTAATTACAAACTGCTATTGTAACAATTTAATAAATTATATAACTATATTAAAATAATTCTAAATATTACAAAATGATATTAAAACTTTTTAATTAATTACAAAATAATATTTTAGTATTTAAAAATCATTTAAAAATTCTAGAAAAATTTCTAAAAATCTTAATAAATATTTTAAGGCTAAATATGACATTAACAAATAATTAACACTAATTGAATAAATTTTTGAAAAATAGGGGCTCACAACGTCTACTGAGAGGCTAGCAGAGATGTATATGCGGCAGATTGTCAGGATACATGGAGTTCTGGTAAGCATTGGCTCGAATCGGGATAGTCGCTTTACTTCGCATTTCTGGCGGAGTCTGTAGACTAGTTTGGGCACTCAGCTCAAGTTCAGTACTGCATACCACCCTCAGACGGACGGACAGTCAGAGAGGACTATTCAGACACTCGAGGACATGCTGCGGACTTGTGTCTTAGATTTTGAAGGATCCTGGGGAGGATCACCTGCAGTTAGTAGAGTTTGTATACAATAAAAGTTTTTATGCCAGCATTGAGATGTCACCATTCGAGGCACTGTACGGACGTAGATGTCATACACCCTTATCTTGGGATGACGTTAGAGAGCGAGCTTTATTGGGACCTGAGATGGTTGCTGACGCAGCCGAAAAGGTGAAGCTCACCAGAGATCGACTTCGTGTGGCGCAGGACAAACAACGGCATTGGGCCGATAGCCACCGAAGACCCTTGCAGTTTGAGGTACAACTTAGACTTAGGATTAGGATTTTGTTTGTTTTGTGATTTTTATCTGATCATGTGATTGTTATAGTTAAGTTGAGACCATGTTTGTGCTAGGTTGGAGATCTGGTATTCCTGAGAATATCTCCGACGCGTGACACTATTCGCTTTGGTGGAGGTGGAAAACTTAGTCCACGTTTTATCAGACCTTTCGTCATCAGCGGAAGAGTCAGTGACGTGTCATACAGACTGGACTTCCCCCTTGCATTAGAGGGAGTCTACAATGTATTTTACGTATCGCAGTTGAGACGGTATGTGGCAGATCCCAGCCATGTACTGGATCATTTCGAGATCGAGGTGGACCCTACTCTTAGTTATCCAGAACAGCCTGTGGAGATTCTGGATCAACGGGAGAAGGTGCTGAGGAACCAGACGAAACCCTTGGTTCGTGTAGGTTGGAGGCACCACTCTCTAGGTGAGTCTACCTGGGAGAGGGAGGATGAGATGTGCGAGCAATACCCTTATCTTTTTCAGCCTTGAGGTATGATTTCTCTATCCTTCTCTTCTTTTCAGTTTTGTCTTTAATTTCGAGGACGAAAATCTTTTAAGGAGGGTCAATTTGTCACATCCATTTCCTAGTTTGAGGGTATTTTGGTGATTGTAAATTTTTTGATTATTTTATATTAGATTATTTATATTGTGATTTTTGGCCTTTTGATAGTTGAGCCTTGGTGCAACCTAGCCTAGTGTCTCACCATGACTTAGTGATTTGGTTAGCATGGTTAGTTAGGTTTAGCATTCACATTCTAGTTAGTTTCAAGTTAGAAGCTAATTAGAAATCTTTAGTTAAAGGCTAGTTAGAAACCTTGATTTAATGTTTCATTTAAACTTGTAGAGTGAAGCCTAGCCCTTGGATCAAAACCCTAACCTAACCTATAGATGTAGCCGGCCATGAGTGATTTCTAGCCCCCTATTTAATATCTCTTGAGGAGCACTTGCCTCTTTTTCATTTATTCTGTTTTTGGCAAAGACCTAGGTTTGTGCTCTTTCTCATTCCTTCATATTTTCTTCATTTCTTTTCCTTTTTAATCCTAGTCTTTTGTATTGGGTTCTAATTCATGTTTATGGACTGTTGGTGGTGAGCAATCTCAGTTTTGAAGAGCATTGGAGTTTTGGAATTGCAAGAAGGATCTTCATTTTGGAACTTTCTTTGGGATTCACCCTTAATTGGTAAATCTCTTCAAATCCCTTCAAATCTATGAATTCTTTCCATAGATGCATCCATCCAGGTGCCCCCTAATTGTAGATGTAGTTTAGTAGGAATTAGAATTAGTTTGGTGTCCGTATCGGACACGTATCAGTGTTTTTGCATATGTGTTTGATGAAATACCTTAAAGGGGTTTTTGTTCATAATTTTAAAATCTATTTGAATGAATTTGTAGCCCTATACGTGGAT
>JANAVB010026799.1:27237961-27289384 GCA_029216955.1 Iris pallida
ATATAGATCTTTACATGAGATGTTATCCCCTCGGGTGCATCGAATACATCATGTCATGTGCTTTTCACGAACATCATGTATTTTGTGGACTCTTATTATTCATGTATACTCATGTGCTCTCATGTACTCTCATGATCTCATGATCTCATGAGCTTCATGTATAAACTATCATGTACAATAACATAACCTGTCTAGATCCTTGTGTATTGATTGGGGCATGGGAGAGTAGAAATAGTCATGTGAACAATTCTAAAGCAGTGTAATCATGTACAAACTCTTTAGTGTAATCATGTGCAAATCAAGTCGTTCACATGTCTATCTTGTACTCTAAATCACATAGTCACTTACAGTTCTCTATTATCATATATAGATAGCTTCGTTTATCAGTTTCTCTCTTTCTTTTCATGTTTATTTCTTACAGCGTTTCATGTATCTTAACCTATCACATGCTTTATATTTTCTGTCAAGATATGAACTGCGTGAGATGTATTGTGCTCGTTCCCATCCTGATTGGACTGTTGAAAATATTACAAGTGATGAGGAAGAGTTCTGCCCTACATATTATGTACAGGCTTAGATGACACCGGTGACTTGGACTCTCAGGAGGATCCAGTAGTCGCTGAGGACTTGTCTATTGTCTAGATTAGATTTCTAGACTAGTTTTCCTTTTTGTTGTCTTATTTCATGTACCTTCAGATATTGGTTATTTGTGTTATTGAACACTCAGATATTACTCTCATTGTATGTCACTCCCTGTTCCCGGAATGCATATTTTTATATATGAACAACTCATGTATATTTATTTAGTATTTATCATGTATTATTCTGTATTTAAATTCCTTTAGTTTCATGTTAATTAATTATCTGCTCTTTAAAATTTTCATGTTAATTAATTTCCTGTAATTTTATTTCTGCAATTATATTTCTGCAATTTTATTTCCTGCATTTTATTTGCTGCTTTAGTCTTATTGGGTTTCGGTTTGCTGAATCCCCTTAAACCCGGCCCATTAGCTCCCACCTACCACCATCTTCCTATTTAAAGCTTCCATCTCTTTCTCTCTCCTCATTACTTCATTCTCACCATTACTTTTTCTTCTTCCTCTCATTACTCCCTACCACCTACCAGCAGCAGGAGAAGGCAAGTGCAAACTTGCTTCTCAATCACCCATTTTTATGGTTCATTTGCCTTCTGTTCGTGATTCCAAGAGAGATTAGTTCTTAGCATTTTTGATTTCTACGGCTGGTTTTCCCTAGATCTAAGTTGTAGTATTTCGGCTGTTCATGGGTTCTTAGTCCATCAACTTTGTGTGTATTTCTCTGGCACTGGAGCGAAGGCTCCATAGTACTTGGAGTTCGGGAAATGTTGTACGCACACGTTCTTACGTGCTCGCGTAAAACATCAGCCCAGTCACGTACGCGTCTTTACGTGTTTGCGTGTATTTTCAGTCACGCACACGTCTTTACGTGTTTGCGTGTATTTTCAGTCACGCACACGTCTGTACGTGTCTGCGTGTATTTTCAGTCACGCACACGTCTGTACGTATCTGCGTGTATTTTTTTAGTCACGCTAACGTTCTCATGAGCGTGCGTATATTTTCAGTCACGCACACATCCATGAGCGTGCGTGTATTTTAGTCACGCACATCCTTGCGTGCGTAGATTTCTTGTCACCTTTTCACGCTCACTAGAGTCTGCGTGGATTTCCCTTCACGCTCACGCTGTGCTTGCTTGCGTGACTTTTCACGCTCACGCTTGCCAGCGTGTATCACTTTTCACGCTCACTATTCACGCCCATTTTCCACGCTCATCCCAGCTAGACTTAGCGTGACTTGTTGGTCTTAAGCATAGACTTCTTGCGTGTCTTTTGGCCTTAGCATAGATTTGTTGGCGTGACTTCTTGACCTGGGTGGAATGTGGAATGTGTCATATGTCTTGATTGATCCATGGATACCCAGTATGACTAGAACTTAATTCTGAGGAGTTATAGGCTCGACCCCATGTAATACTAATTGACTTTCATGCCTTGTCACCATTGATAATGATTGTGACATTGACTAATAATTGATCATGCGTTCCTAGTTGGAACTAAGAGACTGGCTAGTCGTCTTATTGAATTGATTGAATGAGACACGTTCATGTAATGAACTATTATACTCGATTAGCCGATCCCGAATATTAGCATACAGGCACATACAGGTTTCAAATTATTTATTTATTTATTTAGTATTTATTTATCTTACAAAAATAGCATGTGTACTCTATGGTCAAGGCATGATTATTCCATGGTTAAATTGATTGTTGCATCACGCTATATAAAACCTACAACCTAGCCGCACGGGTATCGTTGTAGAGTTGTGCATATCGTACCCCGTACAAAAGTACTCATTCGAATGACCATGATCCACGGCATAGAACTTCACTCAACGTAGAGACCATTAAGTTAAATAAAATAATGATGGCATGGAGAGAATGGATTCCTGAGTTCTTACATGGCAGCCCCCTTGGGACTATTAAGTGCCCGACGGGCCGGCTGGTTCCCACAGATACTGTAAATCTGTCATACGGGCAGGGAACGGTATCTACTTATATTATTGTACATGCTATAATGGCGGGCGTCCCGCTGGGACTCGTCTAACTACATGATTGACGCAATTGATTGATTGGATAGACTAGCCTTGCTTGCACATAGTAAGAACTGAGGAATCCTTAATTGTATAATTCCAGGATAACTTGGGACTCATAATAGCAAGCCGTAGAATTTGATTGGCCGTTCAAGATGATTTGTTTGTGTACTGTACTACTCTGTTACCTAACTGGGATGATCAGAATGTCAGGACATGACGGGCCAACTTCTGTCCTTGTTTGGTTGGGAGGTTGGTTCGAAGTGTCGTGATGTGATGTGAATCCTAGTAGCAAGCAGAGATCTATTATTATATTCTTTTACTTACTGGTTTATGTCCTTCATATCGTCCTTCCTTGTGGTACTTGCTATTAGTGGTCTAACCTCTCTGGTTTTGCATGGCCAGATTTAGAGCCGGTTCCCGAGGATCCAGCGTACTTCTACCTCCAAGATGGTCAATACTAGAGGCATGATTGCATGAGGACTCGAGTGGGTTCCTTACTTCACCGCTCGTTTTGTTATTTACCTTTATACTTAGCCGTTTGGCACCGACATGTTAGTTGGATTGTCTTGTACTTACTTTTACATAATTGTAATTAAGTCAGACTGCAGCTGATAACAATTGTGTATACTTGCTATATCATCTGGCTATATTTTGTAAAGCCAGATCTCAAGAACATTTTGACTGAGCGTTTGGGACGCCTTACTGCTTTATCTTACATGTTCTCTATTACTGTTTCCTTGTTTGAATGATTGAGACAATAGATGTGAAATGACCATAGTAAGACCTTTATGTAGTATGCACCCCCTCGTCTGGTTAGACAGCATTGATCGTATTATACGGTATTCATCTACCCATAATACGTAGCTGGCTGAGTCATTCCCCCGCTCTCCAGTATTCTGGTTCTGGGGCGTGACAAGGTTTTAGTGGTGGCCCATGCAGGTCTGATTTCAGACTTGTGGGGTGTTTTGATTTATAGGATGTCTCAATCACACATGTTTTCCCTTGATCTCCTGATTCGTTATTCTCAACTCTTGCTTGACATTCCGATATCCTTTGACTTCATTGATCCTTCATGTCCGGTTGTTTGATTGTTCTCTTGTCCCTTTTCTTAGGGGCACCTCGTCCGCACCTGTCAGAGCTGGACAACCGCAGGAGCAACATAGACCACCTGACCCTGTTGGTCAGCAACAAGGGCCAGTACTAACTCAAGGGGCTATCCAGGAAGAAGTGATAGTGGAACCAACGGCTGGATCGCAGTATCCGGATGTTCCACCACCACCGACAGTTCCACCTACCCAAGTGGACACACCAGCCCTTCTGGAGATCATGAGAGGAATGATGGCTACTCAGCAACATCAGATGTTAGCCCAGCAGCACATGCACACTCAGCTACAAGAGCAGAATGTGTTGCTTAACCAAGGATTGCAGACGGCTTTGGAAAGAGGAGTGAGGGCTGATTCAGGAGCATCAGCCAGGTTTTGCAAGTACAACCCCTGCCGTTTCGAGGGCACGGAGGATGCCATTTCAGCAGATGCATGGCTTAAGGATATGGAGGCTATTCTGATAGCAGCTAAGGTACCGGCAGCAGAATGTGTGGATCTAGTGAAGTTGTTACTTCAGGATCTCGCACGTGATTGGTGGGAATCAGAGGAAGTGGGCATCAGACGTCCTGTGGCTTGGGACGATTTCACAGCAAGATTCAAGACCAAGTACTATGGAGTTGTGGCGCAGTTTGAACTACAACAGAAGTTTATCAGCCTCAGGCAGGCTGGCAAGACTGTAGATGCTTATGCAGCGGAGTTCTACAGATTGAGTAGATTCGCCCCAGAGATGGTAGCAACAGAGCGCCATAGGGCCATGAGGTTTCAGCAAGGGTTTCATCTTGAGCTCTTGCAATTAATAGAGGGGCACAATTACCAAACTTTTGACAAAATATTAACGGCGACTCGAAGGCATGAGATCACCATACAGAGGCTTGCAGTAAGGACTGGGGGTCAGAAGAGATCCCACAGTCAGATTGAAGGAGGAGGGGGAGCAGCGCCCCGAACAACAGCACCATCCACTGGCATTCGTATCCACGATGTGGCGATACGAGGACCAGCGCCACCCAGGCAGCAGCAGCAACAGCATCAGAGGAAGAACCAGCAACCCCCGGCAGGCTGCACTTATTGCAGAAAGATAGGACACACTAGAGATGTGTGTCGGACATTGAATGGACTATGTCTGATATGTGGAAATCCAGACCATCGGGTTACCACATGTCCCATGAATTCGAGGTCAGAAGGACCAGGACAGCAGTTCCCTGCTCTGTCAGCACCAGGGGCAGGCCAGTATCGAGGACCAGCAGTGGCAGTAAGGCCGTTGGCACAGCGTCCGTTAGTACCGCAGGCTCAGATGTTTCAGCAGCAGGGACCGCCGATGCAGCAACACCAGCATAGACCACCCCAGCATCACCAAGGCAGGGGCCAGCAGCAGCATCAGGCTAGGCCGCAGCATGGAAACCAGCAAGGAGGTCGAGGGCAAGCATTCACTCTGTCCTTGGAGGAGGCATTGGCATCGGGAGATGTTGTGGCAGGTAACATTCTCGTCGCCTCATATCCCGCAGTAGCATTGTTTGATTCGGGAGCATCCCATTCATTTATATCTGCACAATTTACGACACGACTAGGAATGGAGTTCGAGGCATTGCCAGGGAGGTTGAATATACTCACTGGTAATGGGCTCGTAGGGGTTAATAGAGTTATTCTTGCGTGTAGCGTTGTAGTTTGCGGGCATTCCTTACCCGCCCGGTTGATAGAATTTCTTGTTGGAAATTTCGACGTTATCTTAGGCATGGACTGGCTGAAAGACAGTCATACGACAATAGATTGTCGTAGAGGGAGTGTATATTTTGATATTCCAGGCATGAAGAGATTCACCTTAGTCAGATCAGAGGCAACTCAACCAGAGCAGGGAATAGTAGCGGCAATGGAAGAAGTTCAGATCCCGAAGGTAGTTGAAGAATTCCTAGACATATTTCCCGAAGAACTTCCAGGACTACCACCGGTTAGGGATATTGAGTTCAGTATAGAATTGGCACCAGGAACTAAACCGATATCAGATCGGGTTTACAGAATGGCGGATTCAGAGCAGGCCAAGGTATATCAGCACATAGAGGAATTAAAGGAGAAAAAGTTCATCCAAGCTAGCGTGTCACCATGGGCAGCACCAATGGTACTTGTGGGGAAGAAGGATGGGTCATCCAGATTGTGCATTGACTACAGGAAGCTTAACGCGGCAACAGTGAAGAACAAGTACCCATTACCCAGGATCGACGACTTATTTGATCAGTTGAGCCAAGCTAGAGTTTTCTCCAAGATAGATCTTCGTTCGGGTTACCATCAGGTGAGGGTTCGGAAGGAAGATATTCCCAAGACAGCATTCAGGTCGAAGTATGGGCATTATGAGTTCTTAGTAATGCCGTTTGGTTTGACCAATGCTCCAGCAATATTCATGGATTTGATGAACCGCATCTTTATGCCATACCTAGACCAGTTTGTCGTTGTGTTTCTTGACGACATACTCGTGTACTCTGCTAGTAAAGAGGAGCATGAAGACCACCTCAGGAAAGTGTTGCAGATTCTGAGAGAGAACCAGTTGTATGCCAAGCTCAGTAAGTGTGAGTTCTGGACGGATCACATTTCATTTTTGGGTCATATCATATCAGGAGCTGGAGTAGCAGTAGATCCCAAGAAGGTAGAAGCAGTAGAGAGTTGGCCAGTACCCAAGACCATAGCAGATGTACGGAGTTTCTTGGGATTAGCAGGATATTACAGAAGGTTTGTGTCAAATTTTGCAAGGCTTTCAGCGCCCATGACCCGCTTGACCCGGAAGGATGTGCCATTTGATTGGTCGACAGAATGTCAGGCATCATTCGAGACTTTGAAGCAGAAGTTGATATCAGCACCTATTCTTACGTTGCCAATTGGACCCGGAGGTTTTACAGTATATTGTGATGCGTCAGGTAAGGGACTTGGATGTGTCCTTATGCAACATGGGAAGGTGATAGCATATGCATCTAGGCAGCTTCGGGACCATGAGAAGAATTACCCAACTCATGATCTGGAATTGGCGGCAGTAGTGTTTGCTCTGAAGTTATAGAGGCATTACTTATATGGTGACCGAGTGGAGATGTACACAGATCATAAGAGTCTGAAGTACATCTTTACTCAGAAGGAGCTGAACATGAGGCAGAGAAGATGGTTGGAATTGATCAAGGATTATGACGTGGAGCTTCAGTATCATCCAGGCAAGGCTAATGTAGTAGCAGACGCTCTTAGCAGGAGAGGTGGCGCATTTATGTTGACAACGCAGAGGCATATCTTAGAAGACCTTCAGGAGATGGGCATCGAAGTTATACTTCCTAGTGATGTAGGAGTCCTAACTAGTCTACAAGTTCAATCTGACTTGGTAGATAGGATCAAGGCAGCTCAGGCATAGGACCCAAGGATTCAGAAGCTTAGGAAAGAATATGAGTCAGGACTCAGAAAGGAGATGAGGATTCACGAAGATGGTACACTTATGTTCGGATCGCGTTTATGTGTGCCTAGTGGAGATATCAGACAGGAGGTCATGGCAGAAGCTCACAGTTCTCAGTATTCTATTCACCCTGGAGGGACCAAGATGTACCAAGATATCAAGCAGCATTTCTGGTAGAACGGGATAAAGAGGGAGATAGCTAGATTCGTTTTCCGTTGCTTGGTATGTCAGCAAGTGAAGGCAGAACAGCAGAGGCCAGCTGGGTTATTACAACCGCTTTCTATTCCGGAATGGAAGTGGGAGCACATCACAATGGACTTTTTGACCGATTTACCAAGATCACCAAGTGGTAAGGATGCTATTTGGGTAATAGTAGATCGGCTTACGAAGGTAGCACATTTTCTTCCTTTCAGAGTAGGGCAATCTACAGAAAAGTTGGCAGAGTTGTATATGCAACAGATAGTCAGGCAGCATGGAGTTCCTGTCAGTATTGTGTCGGATCGGGATACCCGCTTTACATCATATTTCTGGAAGAGCTTACATCATAGTCTGGGTACCAAATTAAGATTTAGCACGGCTTACCATCCGCAGACGGACGGGCAATCAGAAAGGACGATTCAGACTTTAGAAGACATGTTGCGAGCTTGCACTCTAGATTTTGGAGGGTCTTGGGAGAGTCACCTTCACTTGGTCGAGTTCTCATACAATAACAGTTATCAAGCCAGTATCCAGATGGCACCATTTGAAGCACTATATGGTAAGAAGTGCAGATCACCACTTGCATGGGATGATATCGGAGAGAGGAAAATGTTAGGCCCAGAAATGATTGTTCAGACGGTTGAAGTGGTTAAGGGAATTAGAGAGCGACTTCGTGTTGCGCAGGATCGGCATCATCATTGGACGGACCAGCATCGTAGGCCGTAGAGTTCTCTATTGGGGACCACGTATTCTTGCGGATCTCACCTACTCGTAGGGTCATTAGATTTGGCGTTTGCGGGAAATTGAGCCCGCGGTACGTGGGCCCATTTGTTATCCTTGATCGGATAGGCGATGTTGCTTATCGTTTATCCTTCCCACCTTCGTTACGAGAGGTGCATAACGTGTTTCATGTATCTCAATTACGTAGGTATGTATCGGACCCAAGTCATGTCCTCGATCATTCGGAGCTGGTTGTTGGTACCAACCTGTCTTACGAGGAACAGCCTGTGTCCATTTTGGACCGAAGAGAGAAGATACTCAAGAACCGAACAATTAGTCTTGTCCGTGTTGCTTGGGGTCATCACTCCTTGGGAGAGTCAACGTGGGAACGTGAGGATGATATCCGATCACGGTATCCACACCTGTTTGACTCACAGGGTATATCTCTTTCTGTATACCTTGATTGTCTTGATTTCTCATGCTTATCGCCTTATGGATAGAACTACCTGATATCGTAGATTGATGGATTTACTTATATAGTACTTGCTTTTAATATGGTAAAATGATTGCTTGCTCATTAGAATTGCTTGTATTAGTTTAGCTCTGATATTTCTATCCGGCTTGGATTTGAAATTCCGAGGACGAAATTTTTCTAAGGTGGGTAGAGATGTCACTCCCCGTTCCCGGAATGCGTATTTTTATATATGAACAACTCATGTGTATTTATTTAGTATTTATCATGTATTATTCTGTATTTAAATTCCTTTAGTTTTATGTTAATTAATTATCTGCTCTTTAAAATTTTCATGTTAATTAATTTCCTGCAATTTTATTTCTGCAATTATATTTCTGTAATTTTATTTCCTGTATTTTATTTGCTGCTTTAGTCTTATTGGGTTTCGGTTTGCTGAATCCCCTTAAACCCGGCCCATTAGCTCCCACCTACCACCATCTTCCTATTTAAAGCTTCCATCTCTTTCTCTCTCCTCATTACTTCATTCTCACCATTACTTCTTCTTCTCCTCTCATTACTCCCCACCACCTACCAGCAGCAGGAGAAGGCAAGTGCAAACTTGCTTCTCAATCACCCATTTTTATGGTTCATTTACCTTCTTCTCGTGATTCCAAGAGAGATTAGTTCTTAGCATTTTTGATTTCTACGGCTGGTTTTCTCTAGATCTAAGTTGTAGTATTTCGGCTGTTCATGGGTTCTTAGTCCATCAACTTTGTGTATATTTCTCTGGCACTGGAGCGAAGGCTCCATAGTACTTGGAGTTCGGGAAATATTGTACGCACACGTTCTTACGTGCTCGCGTAAAACATCAGCCCAGTCACGCACGCGTCTTTACGTGTTTGCGTGTATTTTCAGTCACGCACACGTCTTTACGTGTTTGCGTGTATTTTCAGTCACGCACACGTCTGTACGTGTCTGCGTATATTTTCAGTCACGCACACGTCTGTACGTGTCTGCGTGTATTTTTTTAGTCACGCTAACGTTCTCATGAGCGTGCGTGTATTTTTAGTCACGCACACATCCATGAGCGTGCGTGTATTTTAGTCACGCACATCCTTGCGTGCGTAGATTTCTTGTCACCTTTTCACGTTCACTAGAGTCTGCGTGAATTTTCCTTCACGCTCACGCTGTGCTTGCTTGCGTGACTTTTCACGCTCACGCTTGCCAGCGTGTATCACTTTTTATGCTCACTATTCACGCCCATTTTCCATGCTCACCCCAGCTAGACTTAGCGTGACTTGTTGGTCTTAAGCATAGACTTCTTGCGTGACTTTTGGCCTTAGCATAGATTTGTTGGCGTGACTTCTTGACCTGGGTGTTTTAATTGTCTTATAATTATTCATTTAATGATGGCATGATAATTCTTCTATTATATCCTTACGCCTTTTTTGCATAAACTTGATAAATCATGATATGTTAATATTGTTAATACAGATTGTTATGTGGAATGTGTCATATGTCTTGATTGATCCATGGATACCCAGTATGACTAGAACTTAATTCTGAGGAGTTATAGGCTCGACCCCATGTAATACTAATTGACTTTCATGCCTTGTCACCATTGATAATGATTGTGACATTGACTAATAATTGATCATGCGTTCCTAGTTGGAACTAAGAGACTAGCTAGTCGTCTTATTGAATTGAATGAATGAGACACGTTCATGTAATGAACTATTATACTCGATTAGCCGATCCCGAATATTGGCATACAGGCACATGCAGGTTTCAAATTATTTATTTATTTATTTAGTATTTATTTATCTTACAAAAATAGCATGTGTACTCTATGGTCAAGGCATAATTATTCCATGGTTAAATTGATTGTTGCATCACGCTATGTAAAACCTACAACCTAGCCGCACGGGTATCATTGTAGAGTTGCGCATATCGTACCCTGTACGAAAGTACTCATTCGAATGACCATGATCCACGGCATGGAACTTCACTCAACGTAGAGACCATTAAGTTAAATAAAATAATGATGGCATGGAGAGAATGGATTCCCGAATTCTTACATGGCAGCCCCCTTGGGACTATTAAGTGCCCGACGGGCCGGCTGGTTCCCACAGATACTGTAAATCTGTCACACGGGCAGGGAACGGTATCTGCTTATATTATTGTACATGCTATAATGGCGGGCGTCCCGCTGGGACTCGTCTAACTACATGATTGGCGCAATTGATTGATTGGATAGACTAGCCTTGCTTGCACATAGTAAGAACTGAGGAATCCCTAATTGCATAATTCCAGGATAACTTGGGACTCATAATAGCAAGCCGTAGAATTTGATTGGCCGTTCAAGTTGATTTGTTTGTGTACTGTACTACTCTGTTACCTAACTGGGATGATCAGAATGTCAGGACATGACGGGCCAACTTCTGTCCTTGTTTGGTTGGGAGGTTGGTTCGAAGTGTCATGATGTGATGTGAATCCTAGTAGCAAGCAGAGATCTATTATTATATTCTTTTACTTACTGGTTTATGTCCTTCATATCGTCCTTCCTTGTGGTACTTGCTATTAGAGGTCTAACCTCTCTGGTTTTGCATGGCCAGATTTAGAGCCGGTTCCCGAGGATCCAGCGTACTTCTACCTCCAAGATGGTCAATACTAGAGGCATGATTGCAGGAGGACTCGAGTGGGTTCCTTACTTCACCGCTCGTTTTGTTATTTACCTTTATACTTAGCCGTTTGGCACCGACATGTTAGTCGGATTGTCTTGTACTTACTTTTACATGATTGTAATTAAGTCAGACTGCAGCTGATAACAATTGTGTATACTTGCTATATCATCTGGCTATATTTTGTAAAGCCAGATCTCAAGAACATTTTGACTGAGCGTTTGGGATGCCTTACTGCTTTATCTTACATGTTCTCTATTACTGTTTCCTTGTTTGAATGATTGAGACAATAGATGTGAAATGACCATAGTAAGACCTTTATGTAGTATGCACCCCCTCGTCTGGTTAGACCGCATTGATCGTATTATACGGTATTCATCTACCCGTAATACGTAGCTGGCTGAGTCATTCCCCCGCTCTCCAGTATTCTGGTTCTGGGGCGTGACATTGTAGCTCTTGTTGGAGATTACTCCTTTATCTTATCCATCCATTTATTCTCTTTATTCTATCTTGGATTTTGTGATTGAGTTGTACCTTTATATTGTCCTCCTTTTGGAGCGTATATCATTGTACAGGTATGGTTATATTGTTAGATGTTGTGACCTAGGACAGCGTTCTACCGCCGACACTGCGACGTAGGCTGGACGTACCTACTTCTCGTGCCCTTTCACTGAGTGCGAGTCGTGACAAGGGAAGCCCTTATTTTAATTTGATTGTTGGGTAGTTAAGGTAGCTACATAGGCCATATGATTTAGGTATGGATTTATTAAATTCTAAACTCTATTAGATATTTGAGGAATTGTCATATAAGGATATTTATTGTATTTTAATACGATGGTATGATCAAAGGTGGGTAGACTATTCGCTTGGTAAATTAGGACTTTCTAGGATTCAATTTCTAATCTTATTCATTTGTGCAATTTATTTTCTGCCTTCTCTAAACATCGTCATATTTTAAGGTTTGTATTGCTTATTTATTTTCTATTGGCCCTAAGAAATTATTTCTCCTAAGAATCAATATTTTATTTCCATCTATTGACTTTTGAGCCTAACCTGATTCAATTATCTATATATTAATTTCAAGTCGTCTTCATTAATTTTTGATCATTTTATTTTCAAAATTGATACTTTCACTTTAAGGACAGATACTTACACTTTTCCTATCATGATCATGTTGGAATTTCAAACAAAAATCGTCAACAACTCTATCCCCTTTCTATGAATACCTGAACATTATTTGAGTCATGATTTTTGTTTGAAATTCTAGAAGCTCCTTTGAAATTTTATGGATATAGTTGAGTTAATTTTTAATGACGTACAATGGCAAAGCATATGCGGACTGTATCCATTTATCTGAAATATGGAGATTGCAGGTTCAATACAGCCAGCAGCGCACTGAAGAGACATGACTCCTAAGTTGAAGTAATTCCAGGTACGCGTAGGTTATCAAATGTTATCAAAACTATGTCCAGTTGTCCTATTTTGATCTTAGTTGTTATGTCAATAATGGATTGAGTTGATAGAGTATTCGATACCTTATCATTATTTGAGTCATGATACTAAGGTTTTACTGCAGCCAGATGTACACTGGCGAGGCATAAATTCTCAGTAAAGTGACTTCATATATACATACAGTTTTCGAATATTATTGTCACATCCCGCGCCCACATGATCGGGTACGACTGCGTGGGTACGACAAGCCTATGCCGCATAATCGGCGACAGTAAGCTGTCTAGACCTCGATAATGATCAAAATGCTCAAATAATCGATTTGCTCATCACAGCTAATAATCACGTGCCAAATAATCAATCACCACATCATCACAATAGTACAATCAATGACTCTGTGTCATCTAGGTGTCCAATATGAATGCTATGCAAGACAGAGTTATAAAGTAAGAATTCAACCGTAGTGTACTTGCGTGTATTGTTGTCGGGGTTAAGTCTAAAGTCCGAGAAATTTGTGTAAAAGAGACACAAATATTACTAGAATTATTCTATAAACTCTAAAACTACTACTAATTCCCTAAAATCACCTATTACTCCAAGGACTCAATAAATTCCTAAAAATGCCTATTGTATATATTTAATTACTCTAATCCCAAATTAATCAATTCTGACAAAAACCCTCTAAAGGTCAATTTTAACCCATAAGTCCATAGACTAAAATTCAGTCTTGAGAAGGGCTATGGCCGAATAGACTTAATCCTAATCCCACCCTAATAATTTTGTCTAATTTATATGAACCATGACCAAAGGATCATGAATTAATACATTCTATTAGAAAATTTGAACTTATTCAAATTGAACCAGACCTGAAGCCCAATTTATCCGTTCTATATAACTAAATTGTGATCACTCAAATAAATTTAAACATTCCCATCACTGTGTCCCATTCTGGATACACGGTTCAGACGCTGATACTTATTTCCACTATCTCATCTGTGTCATGTATAGTGTTCCTGTCCTCCCAGGTCCTCCTGATACCATCACTGACACCAACACATACTCAGCCATACAAAGTTCATTCAAGAACAGAAGTAAATTTTACTTGATGACTCCAACACCTTGTCAATCTCGTCGTCACTAATCAACTACGTAAAATTCAAGAACAGATACGCACTGCAGTCATTTATCTAAATTATGAAAATTGTAGGTTACTGCAGCCATATGTGCACTTTATGGATATAGTTGAAATTAATTCTAGAAATGAGATATTTGATTGTACGACTGCGTGGGTACGACAAGCCTATGCCGCATAATCGGCGACAGTAAGCTGTCTAGACCTCGATAATGATCAAAATGCTCAAATAATCGATTTTCTCATCACAGCTAATAATCACGTGCCAAATAATCAATCACCACATCATCACAATAGTACAATCAATGACTCTGTGTCATCTAGGTGTCCAATATGAATGCTATGCAAGACAGAGTTATAAAGTAAGAATTCAACCGTAGTGTACTTGCGTGTATTATTGTCGGGGTTAAGTCTAAAGTCTGAGAAATTTGTGTAAAAGAGACACAAATATTACTAGAATTATTCTATAAACTCTAAAACTACTACTAATTCCCTAAAATCACCTATTACTCCAAGGACTCAATAAATTCCTAAAAATGCCTATTGTATATATTTAATTACTCTAATCCCAAATTAATCAATTCTGACAAAAACCCTCTAAAGGTCAATTTTAACCCATAAGTCCATAGACTAAAATTCAGCCTTGAGAAGGGCTATGGCCGAATAGACTTAATCCTAATCCCACCCTAATAATTTTGTCTAATTTATATGAACCATGACCAAAGGATCATGAATTAATACATTCTATTAGAAAATTTGAACTTATTCAAATTGAACCAGGCCCGAAGCCCAATTTATCCGTTCTATATAACTAAATTGTGATCACTCAAATAAATTTAAACATTCTCATCACTGTGTCCCATTCTGGATATACGGTTCAGATGCTGATACTTATTTCCACTATCTCATCTGTGTCATGTATAGTGTTTCTGTCCTCCCAGGTCCTCCTGATACCATCACTGACACCAACACATACTCAGCCATACAAAGTTCATTCAAGAACAGAAGTAAATTTTACTTGATGACTCCAACACCTTGTCAATCTCGTCGTCACTAATCAACTACGTCAAATTCAATCACACCCGCTCCCTTACTGCAGCCATAAAATAATTTCAGGTATTCATAGATTTTCGAATACATATGGCTGCAGTAACCTACATTAATTTTCATAATTTAGATAAATGGCAGCCATAAAATTTCAAAGGAGCTTCTAGAATTTCAAACAAAAATCATGACTCTAAATTATGGCTCCCAACTTACTTTTCTTTATCAATTTCTAGAACTTCCTTACCATCCTTATTCTTACTTAGGGCCCTCATCTTTTCTCCATAAAACTTGTTATTCTGTCAAAAATCATCGTATTCCTTATTTATTTGAGTCTGATACTCCCAAGCACTAGTAAACATCGTCAACAACTCTATCCCCTTTCTTCCAAGTTACAAAATTAGTTACAAAATCAAAGAACTTTAACTCTCTCGTGGTCCAAATATGAATCTTGCATACCCAAGGTCTTATCCAATCACCTTGATTCTGTAGGACCGTTGAGCACCTCAAGAGGGGGGAAATAGAGTGTGTGTGTATGCAGCGGAAAATAATCACCAATTAAAAATATTAAGCAATTATATATTATGGCATATAAAAGACGGTAAATAAAATACGGTAAAGTAAGAGTTAAGAATTCAAACTCAGTAACACAGCGATGTATACTGGTATCCCTCTGAGAGGACTAATCCAGTCTCGAGTACTCTTGTTCGATGTTAATCCACTATGGCACAAGCTTTAACTGAGTGCTTGCAACTCTTACAACACCGTGCTTGGCGACAAGTGCACGACCGACTTCACAACACCGTGCTTGGTGACGAGCGCACGACCGGCTCCAGAAGACAATTGGAAAACTGGAATGTTTTCTAAATACAACCTCCGATACAACTCTTCAACACCAAACTCTAGATTAAACAGAAACTGTACTGGCTTGGCTAAGAGTCGTAAAGGCTTAGATATGAAAGTAAAAGCTCAGAACACTTTAGATAGAGAAGAGAAGAGATAAAATTGGATTGTTGAAATGAATGGTAATCTCAACTCTATTTATAGTGTTTTTGGGGAACCGAACTCGGGCAGAGTTCGGACAGAGTTCGTATGCTAGGATTTCGCATACGAACGTTGGATGCATATTTGGTGGGAACTGTATTTCAAATAACCCAGACCGAACTCGGACCGAACTCGGACCGAACTCGGTCAGAGTTCTATCAGAGTTCTGCTGGTTCAGAACAGTAAGGAATAAACCAAATTTGCATAGGTTTTGGGCTTTTTGGAATTGTGGATTTTTGGAATAATTTGGTAGGCTTAATTTTGTTTGTGGACTGAGAAAAACCTAAGCCAGTACCGATCCGATCAATCTCACATTTTTCCTAGACTCAATAAATGGAAAAATACAGAATAAATATGAAAACCAATAGCCCTTTTGATGACGTCTTTTTCCTGACATAGAAGACGCATTTTCCCTTGACGGCAGTCGTCCAAAGATAAACAGATCTGAAAATCTGAATACCTTTCGGGGGCTTCGCCCCCAAACCCTTGATGGGGGGCGCTGCCCCCTCGACCCCTGTCCGCTGACCGGGCAGCAGAACCCCCGATGCGAGGCCCCGGATAGGTCATTAGGCGGTTCAGAGAAATCTTCTTGTATAACACCGTCTTTGGACCATTAATAATTCTCTATTGCATGTGTCCTGCTTTGTCAAGGCTTGATCATGTTTACTGCATGTCTACAAATATATGTTAGACGAAACATAACAATATGATGCAGTATGATACAATCATAACAATATGACATAGAACATTTAGGACAATGCTAAGTATAAGTAGCAACATGATAGAGATTACATGAATATTAGTGACGTCATTATGTTAAACTTAATTGATTAGCCATATTCAAAAACATGATATAATCATTGGGCTAACAATCTCCCCCTTTTTGATTATGACAAATCCTTTAAGTTTAATACATATACAATAGATGCATGTATCACTAATAAACACATAATATTAGAATATTGAGATATATACAATAGATGCATGTATCACTAATAAACACATACTACTAGAATATTGTGTGCTGACTTAAACTTATTTCTCCCCCTTTGACATGATCAAAAAATAAGCTCCCCCGTAATAAAGAGATAAAACGAACTCTAGCATAAGTATAGGAGGAAGGAAAAAATAATAATAATCATGATCAAGGATTAGGAGAACAGTGAAATGACATGTTTAGAAAATTGCATAACTAAAGTAGAAAAATTTGTCAAAATAGTTGGTTGAACTTAAACAAAGAACATTGAAATCAAACAATACATAGTTTACCAACAAAAATTCAAAAATGATATTCAAAACTCGATATTATGATAAATATAACTCTAGTTTTGAAATATACCAATAAAGGATTTCAATAAGAAATAGATATCAATATAGCAGAAATCAATCATTGGTCATAAATAATTCATGAGAAATTCACAGATCTAGTATATACCAAATAAAAAAAATAATGAAACTTTTAACAATGATCACAAAAAAAAATATGATTCATAATTTGCCCATACAAATTAGTGAATCAATTCCATAAAGAGTATAATCATTGGGAAAAAAAAAATCAAAAGATGTATACTAGAATCTATGCAAAATCTATACCAAAGTTCATGCATTTGAATTCAATTACCTTAGCATGATATATGTATATCCATTAGATAAACATGAAGGTAATGAAGACAAAATACTTGAGAAGGAGAAATTCAGTCGACTTGAATGCTCCCCCGCAAAGTATGACCAGTCTAAATATAGCTAATCATGAACTTTAAGATAAAATCTCAATAAAAAATGCCAAATCAGTGTAAAACTCAAAAAGATTATCAATAAATTAAATTAATTTTGGCATGATAACTTTTAGAAACTCGAATGAGAGAATTAAAAATAAATAATAATAATCATATATTCTCTTATCTAATACAAATTCAAATATCATGAACAACTCAACAAAATATGTTAGGTAAAAGAAAATATGCCCATGATGAACTAGTTATACCACATATTAAGGGCATAAAGGAATTGAAACAATTAATTTGCTCCCCCTTAAATTATGCGTATATAGTTCAAAAATAATTTATATGCATAAAATAGATAAAATAAATAATCACAAGATCTAAGGGATATCCAAGATATGCATCTTTTCTTTCCTTTGATCAAATGCATATAAAATTCCAAACTCAAAATAAATATCATCTTTAGGCAAGAAAAAGAAATATCCAATAAATAAACGCTTAAAGATGAAGAAACTATGTCTTCAATAAAAAATATAACACAAATCATTTCATGTAAGTAAAAGATTTTTGAAGGCTGTCTTTAATAATAACATTGAGTACGAGACAGATTCAAAAAAATCAAAAAGACTTTTCAAAAATGTGGAATTTATTATAAAAAACTGTCTTAGTAAATGTTCGAATGCGTCCATTTAGTCTTTAGACTGAAAGCTGACGATTCGAATCACAAAAACAATGTCAATAAAAGAATCCATAAATCATAAATAAATTCATTTGAACAAATAAACAAAACTAGATATATGTCCAAAGAAAAGTGTATTCTAGATATATGGCATGTCAAGGGGCTAATTGACTTGAAATAATTAACTGCTCCACCTTTATATGGTTATATCCAAAATAATAATATAGATAAAATTTTAAAATATAATTCAGAGACATATTTTAGGAAGTAGAAAACTAATTCAAAAATATAAGGTCTTCTTACCAAAGTTTATTTCTTCCCTTTTAAAGCTTAGCACGGTGTCCACCTAACAACCGTAAGGTTTAAAGAAAAGAAATGCTTTGAGAGAGAGACATTCAATATGCTTGACTTCTCCCTTTCAAAGAGTTACTGTTGTAGACAGTAAGTAACTTGAATAAGAAGATAATAATACAAAGCTCAAAATCATTGAGTATTACACAAGCTAAAGATGAAATCACAAGATCATAAAATTCAATGAGTAGTCACGAATACGAAAAACAATCGTCTTTAGACAAAAGAAGAAATATCCATTAAATGAACATTTAAAATTAAAAATAATCAAAAGATATTTTAAATTAGCATGATGAATAATCGTATAAGTCAAAAGATGACATAAATTGATCTATGCTATAGAATCTCACAATCGACAAGATAGATCAACATATGCTACCTTTTGTGAAAAATATAAAAGAGAATATTATCCATCAAATCTAAAATTTAAAATCCATCAGATAACAATTGCTACTAGATCTAAATAAATCTTTAGTTTATAAAGTGTTGATCAATCTTAGGTTAGCTGTAGAGGTACTGTCCCAGCTAACGGAGGTTCTCCGGGGAACACTTAAGTACCGCTTTGCTTCGACCGTAGTCGTGGTGACAGACAGACCTTTTGTAGGCTTGTACCCAAAATAAATATCTTCTTTAATAACCGAGGATTTAAAAAGAATTAGTGCAATATGAAATACATTATATTCTATGGACTTAAAAAATAATGTAGCATACGGTATAAGATGTATGAATTACATTTATCCATATATGCTACAAAATCATTGGGTAACAATAAAATATAAAACATTTGTAAATCAAAAATGTAAGACCTAGATGTATTTTGGAACCTAGGGGACTGGATTCAGTACCTGGGATCCAGAAATAGATAATAGTTACATTTAGACCTTAATAAATCTTAAGTCTATAAAGTATTGATCACTTCGGGTTAGCTGTAGGGGCCGGTTCCCAGCTAGCGGTAGTCCGAAGACTAGTACACCGTGTCGCTTCAGGCTATTTACACCTGTATGACAGAAGGACCCTTTCGGCTTGTTCCTAAAATAATTTCTACTCTTAGGAGCTTAGATTCAAAGGAATATATGCAGTATCATCGAACATCATCGAAATCCAGAATCCCTAAAAGTAAATACCCAAGAAATGGTTTATCAAGATCAAAAAATGTATCCAAAATGTCAACCAAAAAGCCAAAAAAAACATACATCATTTAAAAAGAGGCTTTGAGGAAGAAGATAATAAAGAGAAGTACATGAATTTGTTAAAAAAAAACTTTATATATAAGATAAGCACAAGTTTGAAACTACTTTTCAAAATAATATAATATAGAACTTGAACTTAACTCATATATCTCCATAAAGATATTTATACAATATAAGAAACATGTGAGCAATATACGATTGATAATAAATTATTCATTTATCATTAACAAGCATAAAAAATATCACAAGATCAAAAATATGCATAAATAAACTTTATCAGACAAAAATGTAATTGATTCATAAGAAATTAATCAAAATAAAATATGAGAATCAATAGTGAATATATTATGCAAGCACAAGGTTAACATAAAAGTATATGTATATACTTTTCAAGTAAATAGGAGACTTGTGCTCAACATACATACTCACAAAATACCGATCAAAGTAAATGCGACATGTTAAAGACAAATCGATAAGAAGTGACCATTAAAAGTATTAAAGACAAAGAGTCAAAAGATATTTACCAAAACAAAAGCTCCTATGCATGCTTCAAGAATAAAGATTAAGAGTAAATAGCATACATAGACAAATGTATCACACTAGTAGAAAATAATATGCTATAAAGTGTGAACTAATCATTTAAGCTAAACAGCTAGTCATGCTAAGATTATAACTCACATAAAAGATAAACAATTAAAAGATATCAATGAGAGCTAATATCAATACATCAATAAGAACATGCTAGACATTAAAAACTATTTAGGAAGCATGTTACCAAAGTGGTTCTAGTGACCACACTTATGTTGGTGCAATTGCTTGGAAGATGACCTTTGTAGTTTTGCAATCACCAACATGCTCCATGGTTCTAAGGTTTAGCATAAGTACCTCCACTTGAAATATTAGGTGAAGACTTTGGTATCCAATACTTGGATCCATATTTGTTAGCTTTAGGAACCCATTTGTACAAGTTCATATCAACAAGTTTTCTAATCTGACAATAATTAGAAACATGTCCATTCATACCACAATAATGACAGAAAGAATTAACATTAGTACTATGTGCAGCAGTATGAGAACGTGCAGTAGTATGATATGATGTGCGTGGATACTTGTAATAGAAATCATGGTTGTGTGAAGCTTTAGCTTTGCTTGCTTCTTTTCTAGATGATCTGTCGTGTGTAACTTTGTGATGTGCTAAGTGTCTTGTGTTAGACTGAGTCGTAGGTTGTATTACCTGTTTTCCCAGTCTAATCTCTAACTTTTTAGAGTTAGCACAGATCTCATCATATTGAGCAGAATGAGCATCAATTCTACATGAAGCAATAGAATACTTCTTCTTTTCTGATTCTAATTCCTCCTTAAGTTTAGCATTTTTTTGAGTGCTCTCATGCAATCTAAACTCAAGTGTGGAAATCTCAGTAGAATTATCAGAAGTAGAAGTATTTTTTGCATCATTCAATAAGCAAGTAAGCTTTTCAATCTCATGCTTATAGGATAGAATATCCTTTCTAGCTTGCGTATACTTATCTAATACTTTCTTGTGTTCTTCTAACAGATCACTGAAAGCATCAGATAAATTATCATAAGAAAATTCACTCTCTTCAGAAAAAGAATTTTGTACCTCGTTAGATAATGCCATTGAGCATAAATTTGCAGCTTGATGAGGTCTCTCTTCTTTTTCTTCTTCTTCAGACTCTCTTGCTTTGCTTTCACACCATATACCCGATGATCTTCCTTCATTTGATTGTTCGTAGTGACTCTCCTTTCTTGTAGTAGTACAATCGTCTTGGATGTGGTCTATCTTCTTGTAGTTGTCACATATAAGCTCTTCTTCGTATAAGGGATTGTATTGTACCTTTAATCCCAATTCCATCATACACATATTTGCATCATTATGAAGACTATCCTCCTCTCTGGAGTTGCTAGCTTTGCTTTCATACCTGCACTCATAAGTAGCTTCAAGAACTTTCCAAATTTTATGAGATGTTGTGCAAGTAGAAATAAAATTGAATACATTTATGTCTACAGCACAATAAAAAGCATGCTTTGCTTTTGCATCAAGGCTAGCTAACTTCTTCTCTTCCTCTGTGTAACTATAATAAGGCTTGTTAATAATAGAGGATGTGAGAATAGAAGTGATAGTAGGCTTTTGGTAGCCATTGAAAACAATTGACCATAAGTCAAATTCTTGAGACTTCAGGTACAAGCTCATCCGTGTTTTCCAATAACTATAGTTCGTTCCATCAAATAGTGGGAGTCTATTTGGGGATTGCTCTTCAGTTGTGAAGTACATACTTGCCATATGTGATATAGTGATCTATGTAACAGCAGTTATATAATAGCAATATTACCTCGCTTTACCTGTATAACCCGCTCTGATAATGAGGATATGCTCCAAGGATGTTAAGCCAAATAATAGAGTCCTTGCTAGGATACCAATTGAGGAGCAATTGGTATAAGCAATAATATCTCTATAAGGAGCACTTGCTCTGATATCTCTAGAAGGAGCACCTGCTTTGATACCAATTGTAGGACCGTTGAGCACCTCAAGAGGGGGGGGGGGGGGGAAATAGAGTGTGTGTGTATACAGCGGAAAATAATCACCAATTAAAAATATTAAGCAATTATATATTATGGCATATAAAAGATGGTAAATAAAATACGATAAAGTAAGAGTCAAGAATTCAAACTCAGTAACACAGCGATGTATACTGCTATCCCTCTGAGAGGACTAATCAAGTCTCGAGTACTCTTGCTCGATGTTAATCCACTATGGCACAAGCTTTAACTGAGTGCTTGCAACTCTTACAACACCGTGCTTGGCGACAAGTGCACGACCGACTTCACAACACCGTGCTTGGTGACGAGCGCACGACCGGCTCCAGAAGACAATTGGAAAACTGGAATGTTTTCTGAATACAACCTCCGATACAACTCTTCAACACCAAACTCTAGATTAAACAGAAACTGTACTGGCTTGGCTAAGAGTCGTAAAGGCTTAGATATGAAAGTAAAAGCTCAGAACACTTTAGATAGAGAAGAGAAGAGATGAAATTGGATTGTTGAAATGAATGGTAATCTCAACTCTATTTATAGTATTTTTGGGGAACCAAACTCGGGCAGAGTTCGGACAGAGTTCGGATGCTAGGATTTCGCATACGAACGTTGGATGCAGATTTGGTGGGAACTGTATTTCAAATAACCCAGACCGAACTCGGGCCGAACTCGGACCGAACTCGGTCAGAGTTCTGTCAGAGTTCTGCTGGTTCAGAACAGTAAGGAATAAACCAAATTTGCATAGGTTTTGGGCTTTTTGGAATTGTGGATTTTTGGGATAATTAGGTAGGCTTAATTTTGTTTGTGGACTGAGAAAAACCTAAGCCAGTACCGATCCGATCAATCTCACATTTTTCCTAGACTCAATAAATGGAAAAATACAGAATAAATATGAAAACCAATAGCCCTTTTGATGACGTCTTTTTCCTGACATAGAAGACGCATTTTCCCTTGACGGCAGTCGTCCAAAGATAAACAGATCTGAAAATCTGAATACCTTTCGGGGGCTTCGCCCCCGAACCCTTGATGGGGGGCGCTGCCCCCTCGACCCCTGTCCGCTGACCGGGCAGCGGAACCCCCGATGCGAGGCCCCGGATAGGTCATTAGGCGGTTCAGAGAAATCTTCTTGTATAACACCGTCTTTGGACCATTAATAATTCTCTATTGCATGTGTCCTGCTTTGTCAAGGCTTGATCATGTTTACTGCATGTCTACAAATATATGTTAGACGAAACATAACAATATGATGCAGTATGATACAATCATAACAATATGACATAGAACATTTAGGACAATGCTAAGTATAAGTAGCAACATGATAGAGATTACATGAATATTAGTGACGTCATTATGTTAAACTTAATTGATTAGCCATATTCAAAAACATGATATAATCATTGGGCTAACAGATTCCTTATCCCATATGTAGCTAAACCTTACCCTAAAAATGCTGAATCCCAAAGATGCCTTCACTAAATATATATATATATATATATATATATATATATATATATATATATATATATATATATATAAAAAAAAAAAAAAAAAAAATATATATATATATATATATATATATATATATATATATATATATATATATATATATATATATATATATATATATATATATATATATATACATACATACATACATACATACATAAAAAAATACATACATACATACATACATAAAAAAACATATATATATTACATACATACATAGATACATACATACATACATACATACATACATACATACATACATACATACATACATACATACATACATACATACATACATACATACATTACTATCTTTAAGATATATGTTAGCTATCTATGCAACACACTTATATATGTATAATAAGTAGAGTTGAATCACGAAAGGGAATTGAGTCAATAGGTCATTTGGAATGGTCTGAATGAGTTCTAAAAAATCAAGTGAAAATTTCTATATGAAATCTATGGTAGTAGGAACGATTTTTAAAAATTGGATCAGTCGCTAAGATTTTGAATAAGGACAAAATTAAACAAACCAAGATATTTTTTGATAAAGTTGTCAATGGCGATAAGAGGTCAGACATAATATATTTATAACATGGATATAGTCTCAATAGTATCCGAAAATTATACATATCCAAAGTCACTTTGCCTAGAGTTCATGCCCCGCTAGTGTAGTGTACATCTGACTACAGTGAACCTTTGGTTCCATGACTCAAATAATGATAGATCCTGAATCTTTTATCAACTTAATCCAATATTGATGGAACAACTAAAGAGATCAGATCTTTAGGACATAGTCTTAATAATATTCGAAAATCTATGAATACCTGAAATTACTTTATGGCTGCAGTAACCTACAATGAATCAAATCATGGCAGCATATGCGGACTGAAGATCCATAAAGTGGTGTAACAGATACGCACCCGCTCCCTTTCAAAGGAAGTTCTAGAAATTAATTCGCACTGCAGCCATTTTTTGGAATAATATGGACACATAAGATTATATAAATCAAAGTTGAGGAAAACTCTGGAGAATTAAATTTTTGGTTGACTATTGATACAATGAAATAGTGGATGTAACCCATAGAAGGATTATTTCATTAAGGAAAAGAGCAATTGATTTTGAAATTTTGTTGCAAGGTTATCACACATCGGGATTCAAATTTTGATTTGGAAAATCGATTCATGTTTTGGTTGTAAGAATAATTAGAATTTTGAGGTTGCTAATGTGTTTAGGAGGGTACAATTGATAGGTGCATGGATTAGTGATTTGTCGATTAATTTATGGGATTGAGAAATTCTCGAAATATGAATCATGGATCGATTTGATAGAAAATTTTGAGGATTTGCTAATTGGAAATTGATCAACAAAGGTGATGGTGATATAGATATAGTCAAGTTTGGATGATTGGTTGAGAATTGAATTCGATGTCATAAAAATGATTTTGGTTTGAGGGAATATTTGGAATTTGAAATAAATTGGTAATGACAGACGAACTACATAAGATGGCTTGATGAAAATTAATTTAGTCAATATATTCCTTTTGGTCAGGATAGAATTACTTATTGTTCTTGGGTAGCTGCTTTAGTTCTCCGTTGGTTTACTTGGTGCTGTGAGTTTTGACTAGTTTAGCAAGTTTTGGTTCTGCATGAGGTGTTAATGAGATGATTATCTTGTAATTTTTTTTTCCTTTCTGCATATCCTATCTTGAATCGCGTATTGATTTTCTTATCCTTCTAATAGTTATTTGATACTCCTTCTATCGACATTTGATCAATATTCAGTTTTATTAGATTTCAAATTCTGTTTTGATCCTGACCATATGATTTTATTGTGCTTAAACCTTGATTTTCGTAACTAGACGACTCTGGTTAATCATTAAGCAATGATTATGCGACCTTTTGGTCCTATTGATCGTAACTAGATTTCGACTTTCTCTTTGATCATTCCTAAATAAATTCAATTCTGACTGTGCCTATATTTTGACTCTATTATTGCCCGTGCTTAGATTTGGACTATATCCTTAATCTTGGCTAGATTTTGATTTTACTTTGATCATGACTAGATTTTGATCCTATTCTTGCCCATGCTAAAATTTAGCCATGCTTAGATTTTGATTGTGACTGTACCATTTTATCATGTCATTTCTGTATCGTGCCTAGTCATGCCATTTGAATTTTCGAGGACGAAATTTTTCTAAGGTGATTAGATTTGTAAATCCCGTTCCCTAATTTTCTATTATTTTCAATTTTCTAAAATTTATTTTTCAGATATTATTTTGATTTTTTTTTTGGTAATTAGCTAAGAGGGATGTCATTTTAGTAAAAGAGGAAATGACTTTTGGTAATTATTGAAGAGGGCATGACTAATTGGTCACTAACTAAAATACTTGGAGTGGGGGAATCTTTTAGCAACCTAGATATTTTAGGAGACTAGAATATCTCCTAACTACCTAGTTATCTAGACCCTTCAACCTAAACCCTATAAATGGAGATTATTTCTCGTTTTCCAAACTATTCTGGCCTATTCTTCCCAAGCCCAGTCCAAATCTATTCGTTGGTCTTAAACCAGCATGGAAGACTCTGTGTCCCAAATGTTCACTTCTCCGTCCATTCCAAATAAAGAAACCATAACGGTTTCTCTTCCGTTCTCGATGAGCTCGCGGCCATGGCATCATTAGATCGATTGCTCTTGTGCGTTCCAACATCTACAGGTTGGTTCCAAGCCTACGCTTCTTCTCAATGCTTCTCCTGCGACGTGGATGGCTGTGTTCCGGTGAATGACAGCTTCGTTTCGGTCGTCTCCTCCGGTGACTGCTCTACCACGGCTTATCACATTTCTGACGATTCTGGTCGTCGCTTACCCATTATCTCGAGAACAAAGGAGCGGAGGTCTTTTTCGATCACAATCAATGCCTAGCCATCGGGTTCTGAAGCCACGTCTCCCCGATGGAACTCTAGTACTCCGACGATGAATCCCGGTGAGCCTTTACTCCTTGATCTCCTTTTCCTTTCTTTCTCGATCGATTGGTCTTAACTTGAGGGGGCGAGCACGAACTCTGGAACTGCGGTGAGTATCCAAATCCTTTCTTTTGAGTTATTACTTCTTCTCTTGATTTTTAGTCCTTTCAGATCCAGACATCATGGATCAAGACCGATCCTCTGAAGTCCGCTCACCTGGTGCTTGATGCAATGCCTTAAACAGGTTTTCAGATCGTATCTGGACAAAAGGGTTCAGTATCGGACTCGTTGAAACCATGGTCTTGTACTTGGGTTCAATCAACTCAGCTCTGGTATGATTCTTGACCGGTTCTTATTGTACGAACACTGGGATCAATTGATCGGTTATTTTCAAGCTCGATCGAATCCAGCTGTTGATATGAGCGATTAAGTTTTTGACTGATCTGTTTTTCTTGACTATTTTGTTTGGATTTTTGATCAATTTGATTAGAAATTCAAATCAAACTCAGTAAATATCTCATATCAAATTGTTCACTAGGTGCTTGGTGATTTGATTCATAGAGAAAGGGAGCGGGTGTACATATGGCTGCAGTAACCTACAATTTTCATAATTTAGATAAATGGCTGCAGTGCGTATCTGTTACACCATTGTAGGTCAACGAATACTTTCTCAACTTTATCCATAGAAATTTCAAAGGAGCTTCTGAAAATTCAAACGAGTACTAAAGCCCTAACCATGATAAGAAATGATGTAGGTACCTTTTTTTAGAAAAATAAGGAGATTTATTAGTGCAAGTATCTATTCTGTAGATATTAGGTCAAGAGATTGATTACGAGTAGAAGAAAAATGACTGAAGTTAAAGGAAGTATCTGTTCTCCGACCTTTCCCTATTCAAGGATTTGAGAACATAAACTTATAGTCCTTGATTTGATTAAAATCGATTTTGGATAATTGAGTTGGTTTTAAAATGGAGAGAGTGAAGGTCCTATTTGACTTGAATAATACTTTTCGCTCTTGTGAGAAACTTAGAAAAAATCTCAACTTATGATGGAATCATTCTAGAAAATGATTCCTTACAATCAAATAGAAGATAAGCAAGTCATATCTAGTTTGTGGCCTTAAGGTTCTAGAATACTTGAATCGGTCCAAGGAAAATCAAATTTAAATCGATAAAAACCAACATGGAAATCCGAAATAACTTGTTTAGGAGACTAAGGTTATTAGTCATTAATGATAGGTCAAAAGTCTAGCAACTTGGTCTAGTCCCTAATAATAGAAATAAGAAAAATAATCCTTCAAAAATAGTAGAATTGAATTACGACTTTGCATATCTTTAGCCATTCATAGGTTTCGAGAAGATATGACAACAACACAAATAGTAGATATATATAATCATACAATTGGCCTAAGCTATGATTGAACATTACTATATCGCAGGCTCCCAATGGTACTCTAATCCTAAGCACCATTAAACGGACCTACATGGGCCAACACTAAAAATGTGTCACGCCCCATGCCCGTCTGATCGGGTACGAGTGCGTGGATACGTCCAACCTATGCCGAAGAATCGACGATAATGAGCTGTCTAGACCTCGATAATCATCAAAATGCTCAAATAATCAATTTGCTCATCACAGCTACTAATCATGTGCCAAATAACCAATCACCACATCATCACACATTAATATTTCTTTTAGTACACCTTTACAAAGAGTATCCGGAGACAAATCCGGTGAAATCGTAAAGACAACATCCTCAAGTACATCATCGAGTACAATATCAAAGCTGAAAGTAAATCTATACATCAACAGCACAAAATCATTACTAATCCTCGTATAGCATCCATGCCAAATACCATCTCATCCTGTAAGCAATAAGAGCTAAAGTCGAACTCATCGTAAACCTGCAATATATCCAGTCAGAAAATGAGCAAAGTACAACCCTATGATATGAATAATACTAAATAAACAGTAATGGAGCTAATATGTTAATGAATCAACAACATTATAACAATGGGAAATGACCAAGTGCAATAGAGATTTGAAATGATAATTTACATGTGATCGGCTAGGGAGTACAATAGAACAATAGTACAATAAGTGCGGTACGGCTTAATCACATGTGAACAATGTGTGATTAAGCTATCAACAATATTACGCTATAGGCTTGATCACATGTAAACTATGTATTTTCCTAAATCCCTAGCAATAGACAAGTAAGGAACATGAGAACAATAAGAGAACAATAGTACAATCAACGACTGTGTCATCTAGGTGTCCAATATGAATGCTATGCAAGAAAGAGTTATAAAGTAGAAATTCAACCGTAGTGTACTTGCCTGGATTGTTGTAGGGGTCAAATCCAATGTTCGAGAAATCTGTGTCAAAGAGACACAAATAATTGTAGAATTATTCTATAAACCCTAAAACTACTTCTAATTCTCAAATCACCTATTACACCATGGACCCAATAAATTCCTAAAAATGCCTATTGCAAATATTTAATTACTCTAATGCCAAATTAATCAATTCTGACAAAAACCCTCTAAAGGTCAATTTTAACCCATAAGTTTGTAGACTAAAATTCAACCTTGAGACAAGCTCTGGCCCAATAGACTTAATCCTAATCCCACCCTAATAATTTTGTCCAATTTATATGAACCATGACCAAATGCCCATGAATTAATACATTCTATCAGAAAATCTGAACCTACTCAAATTGAACCCAGGCCCGAAGCCCAGATGATTTGTTCTCTATAACCAAACTGTGATCACTCAAATGAATTTAAACCTTCCCGTCACTGTGTCCCAATCCGGACACATGGTTCAGACACTGATACTTATTTCCACTCTCACCTGTGTCAAGTATAGTGTCCCTGTCCTTCCAGGTCTTCCTGATACCATTACTGACACCAACACATACTCAGCCATACAAATTTTGATCAAGAATAGAAGTAAATTTTACCTGCTAACTCCAACACCTTATCAATCTCGTCGTCACTGATCAACTGCGTCAAATTCAGTCACACCCGCTCCCTTACTCTCTTTATGAATCAAATCACCAAGCACCTGGTGAACAATTTGATATGAGAAATTTATTGAGTTTGATTTGAATTGCCAAACGAAACAGTCAAGAAAACCGATCAATCAAAAACTCAACCGCTCATATCAAGAGTTGGATTCGATCGAGCTTGAAAACAACCGATCATTTGATCCCAGCGTTCATGCAATAAAAACCGATCAAGAATCATACCAGAGCTGAGTTGATTGAACTCAAGTACAAGAACACGGTTTCAACGTGTCCGATATTCAACCATCGTGTCCAGACATGATCTGAAACCTGTTTAAGGCATTGCATCAAGCACCAGGTGAGCGGATCTGAAAATAAGACTTCGGAGGATCAGTCTTAAACCTTGATGTCTGGATTTGAAAGGAGTAAAAATCAAGAGAAGAAGTAATAACTCAAAAGAAAGGATTTGGATACTCACCGCAGTTCCAGAGTTCGTGCTTGCCTCCTCAAGCACGACAGAGCTTTGGCAAGCTCTTCTACTATCAATTCGGATCACTGAGATCAAATCAAGACCAATTAATCGAGAAAGAAAGGAAAGGAGATCAAGGACTGAAGACTCACCGGGATTCGTCGTCGGAATACTAGAGCTCCATCGAAGAGACGTGGCTTCAGAAGCCGATGGCTAGGCGTTGATTGTGATTGGAAAAGACCTCCTCCGCTCCTCTGTTCTTGAGACAATGGGTGAGCGACGACCAAAAGTCATCAAAAATGTGATGAGCCGCAGTGGAGCAGTCATCGGAGGAGACGACCGAAATGAAGCTGTCAATCGCCGGAGCATAGCCATCCATGACGCAGAAGAAGTGTTGAGAAGAAGCGTAGGCTTGGAACCAACCCGCAGATCCAGGAACGCACCATGCTCGGTGGAGGAACGCTGGCGCTGCACGGAAGAGCAGTCGATCTAACGACGCCGTGGCCGTAAGCTCATCGAGAACGGAAGATAAATCGTTATGGTTCCTTGATTTGGAATGGGCAGGGAAGTGAACATTTGGGAGATAGTCTTTCATGCTGCTTTAAAACCAACGAATAGATTTGGACTGGGCTTGGGAAGAATGGGCCAGAATGGTTTGGAAAATGAGAAATAATCCTTATTTATAGGGTTTAGGTGGAAAGGTCAAGATAACTAGGTAGTTAAGAGATATTCTAGAGTCCTAAAAGATCTAAGTTGCTAGAAGATTCCCCCCTCCAAGTATTTTAGTTAGCGACCAATTTGTCACGCCCTCTTCAATAATTACCAAAAGTTATTTCCTCTTTAGTAAAATGACATCCCTCTTAGCTAATTATCAAAATAAAATAATTTTAAAATAATCTCTGGAAAATAAAATTTAGAAAATTAAAAATAATAGAAAATTTTGGAACGGGGTTTAGAATTATATGGACTACATTCTTTTGGCATATGACTATTGATTTTTTTGGTTCACAATTTCATGTACTCTCACTTAAATTTGATTTAGTTCTTATCATTTTTCTTGAACCTTTCCTTCTTATCTTTCTATTTTCGAATCATCATTTGGTTTTTAGTAATGTTTAAAACCTATCTGATTTTCTTTCGCTAGATTCCTAATCGTAACTAGATTTTGATTCTATAATCGCGCATAAATGATTTTGGTTAAATAGTTGATCGTGCCGAAACGATTTTGAATTTTGATCGTTCTTAAGCAATTTTGGTCATGACTAGACCATTTTAACTATAATTTTATGGTGCCAAATTACATCTTCTCTTAAGGCTTCGATTATATCTGCGATTATTCCTGACTAACTTAATCATGAATTATATCATTTTCCTGATTATATTCATGTCGTGCTTATTCGTACCAACTGAAATTTCGTCTCTTGATTATAAGTTGTGCCTAATCGTATCCTTTAAAATTTCGAGAACAAAACTTTTCTAACATGGGTAGATTTGTAACTCTTCTTCCAGAAATTTTTTAAATTTTTAGTTATTTTTATTTTAAATATTTGCGTTAGAGAAGAATTTTTATTTAAATTTCTATAAAAGGAATTATAGATAATTTGAATAACAAAGATATTTGTCAAATTATTTTATATTTATGAAAATATAAATTTAGGAATATTTGAATTATTCTTATCAATATTTTTTATATTTGATTTTATGAAATCTATTTTAAAATATTATTTAAAATGTTAGATACCATTTAACAGCAGTGTTACTGTGATCAAAAAATGGATTGAGATTGAACAATATATGACTTAATTGATTTGAATGAATAGAAATATTTATTCGAAATCCTTACCTATCTAGGAAGCCCCTACCTATATAAAGAGGAGTCCTTCCTTTGTTTTCTCCATAAATTTTTCCAACCCAACTCTCCACAAATTCCTCAAACACCATAGCCAATCATCTCATCGTGCACCGTGTCCGTATCCATATCTTTTTTTTTCTATTATTTCTATTACAATTATATCTTCCTTTTCGCATCCGACACGTCGGATACCTTTTGTGTGTCACGTTCGTGTGTCACATAGGACACTATCCAATTTTTTTCCTATCGTGTCCAATAATCCTGGATATGACACAATCCGACACAACCCTAAACCCTAACTGGTCGCAGCCAATCTTTGACCATCCACCAGTATGCCCAAGCCAACTCGCCCACGTCGTGGCAACACACTTTCTGTCATGCCCTATTCCCGGAGGAGCGATCGTCCTCGCTAAGGCATTATGCCGCGTGAGCCTTGTAGGACCGATTGTAGGAACGAGTTGTAAAGCATAATACTCTAGAGGGGGGTGAATAGAGTAGGCAGCGGAAATTAACTATTTAAAAAATGTTAGTAACAAGATCACAGATAATATATCACAGATATGTAAATGAAAAGTAGAGAGTAGAGAGCAAACACAAACACAATGATGTATACTGGTTTCCCTCTTGTGAGGACTAGTCCAGTCGGAAGAACTCTAGCTTCCAGTTGAATCCACTATGGAAAATCACCACAAGTTTTCATCCGAAGTTCTTGCAACTTCTACAACGCGAGCTTTGATCCGAAGTACTCGACCAACTTCAATTGTGAAGTGTGTAACTGTCATCCTCATTTTCCGTATTTCGTATTTTATACTCACATCTGGATTTTGGCATGTATTTTTATTTTTTCTCAACTTGTGGAATTTCGGTATATCTCGTAAATTGGTTTTGTCATGGCTCGATTTTAATAGGGATGGTTCGATTTGGTTCGGTTTTATGAGTATTGGATCACTTTAGCCTATGCTCCACCCTCAATACACCACAACCCACCCTCATAAAACTCCACCTACTTTTCTCTCTCCTCATTATTTCCATTTATTTCTTCTTCTTCTTCCTTCTTCCACACAACTCTCCACACCATAGGCAAGTGCACCTTGCCACTACATGAGAACCACTTTTTATTTGTCTATTAGCTAGATTAGGCCATGGAGAACAACATTAGAACTTGACATTTTGTGATTTGGAGTTTCCATTGTTCTAGATCTAGGTTTTTACTATTTTCGGATTTGTATGATTTTGATCTATTTAACTTGGATTTTAGTTTGTTTTGATGCTTCCATGTGGAAGAGAATTCAATTTTACTCAAGTTAGAGCTTTGAAAATCTAAATTTCGTTTTGATTTGATCAAATTATGAAGTTTTGAACTTTGGAGTTCTTGGAGTCTTCTTCTCGGCCTGGAGAAGAAGACAGCAGCCTGCGCTCTTTAGTGCAGTGCTGGATTGCGCATCCCCCTCGGCCAGCGCTCTTTAGCGCAGCGCCGACCGTGCAGCGCCGACCGCGCAGCTTGCCCCTTGGCGAACTGCGCTCAACCCGAGTGCGCATGGATTCATGCGCAGTCTGCTCCTGCGCAGTCCACTTTTGCGCAATCCACCCTGCGCCATCCATTCCTGCGCAGCATGATCCAGCGCAATCCATCTGCTGCGCCATCCACCCCTGCGCAGTTTACCCCTGCGCAGTTGGTACCCTGCGCAGCTCACCCCTGCGCAGTTGGCTCCCTACGCAGCTGACATCCTGCGCAATCCAACCCCCTAACCCCTTGCGCAATCTGTCCAATCATGGAGTATTGGTTTTATTTTTTCTTAAGCTTGGCTCTTCTATAGCCCTGTATATTGATATTTTATTAGATATTTCATGCCCATTTTATATCCTTACGCCTTTTGTCATGAACTTGATTTTACTTAATATGTTTGGAATGACTATTGTACATGGCTGGGTATGACAAGGAACTAGCATAACACGACAGTGACCCGTAGTGGTGTACTCCTGATATGACCAACCTGACTTGATAGTGGCCCGTGGCGGCGCACTCCTGACTTGACTTGACTTGACTTGATGACTTAACTTGACCTGCCTTGACACCGTGGGTGGTTCTTTCTTGCTTGCTTGTTAAATCCACTTGTCCAGTCTTGCATCATGTCTAGGATGGGACTCCTGAGTACCACGGTCAGGAGTACCTACTAAAATGGATTAAGGCTAATAACTAGAATAATTCAGTAGTCATGAGAGATTTCTCCAGTTACAGGCAATCCCGTTATCCCGGCCGCAATTGTTTGGACTTGTAGCCTGCCGTCGAGTAGGGCACATTTCCAGCTCACCGTCGTGTGGGGCACATAATTATTGATAACTGCTTGATGAATCCAAATTGCCTGGATAACCTGGATTAGCTGCAGGGCTTGTGGCTGGAGGAACATCTCATTGCATCTTGCTAGTAACTAGGATTGTGATAACCCTAGTTAGTTAATGTAGAAAGCCGTAGGCAATGATTGGCCGTGATTGCTTGGATGGAGTCTAGTCCAGTATAGCATTGTCTAGAATTGATTATAAGATTGTACCAGAATGATTGAATGATTGTCACTCCAGATTGTCACTATAATGATTGTCACTCCAGATTGTTACTTGACCTGATTTCTTATATTTATCTTGTCGATAAATGGTGGGAAACCAAGTTCCGTTCAGACGAAAGGTTACAACCCCGGTCCTTGTTTGGTTTACGGGTTGTAACCTGGCCATCTAAATAGTCCCATGGTTATCTCATCGTATATCATCCTGTCATACTTTTCCATATGTCCTGTCTTTTTAGTGATTCTATACAAGATTGTCTTTTATATCTACCTATCATGCCTTTTTCTTAAATTACTGTCTTTTTTATGTAATTATATTATTGTGCTGATTTGCTGGCTTTGGTTCTTATTTCGTGGCCTCCTTTGTGGCACTTGCTCTTTCTGGGGTCTGACCCAGCTGGTTTTGTATGGCCAGATACCAGAGCAGCTCCAGAGGATCTACCGAGCTTCCAGCCCAATGGTGAACACTAGACGGAACCCGGGCCAAGAGTGGGTTTTCCTTTTTGTCTTGCCCACTTTATTGTAAAACTATTCTTTTGAGGCGTTTAGCCGACGAGCACTTGTTAGCTCGATGCATTTTACTTACTGTCTGCCTACGGGCTGTAATCATGATTGGCAACTCGAGGTTGATCATGTATGACTTAACTCTTGCTAGTCCTTACATTTTGTACGACTAGCTTCATGATCATCTGGATATGTAATGTTTGGGACGCCTTACAATTGTATATTTAGTGATCTGATATCTTATGATTATTATTAGTTGGTTGAGATTGAGATAATAGGATAATTTATGACCTTAAGAGACTGATGGCTTGTAGATAAACCCTCACATATCTAGACAGCCGTGACCGTATGGTGAGATGGATTCCATTTCATTATACGTAGCTGGCAATGTCCGCCCCCGCTCTCCAGTATTCTGGTTCTGGGGCGTGACAGTAACTTCAATCAAGCCTCCGATTACAACCACTCTGAAACTTCTAGACTGTACCGCACTGGCAAATCGACTAGAGGATTGTAACTGGCTTGGGATTTGAAAAAGAATAGCTCAGAATACTTTGGAAGAAGTAGTAGGCTTATAGAGAAGAGATATGAAAGTGAATGAGTGAGTTGAAATGTTCGAAATCCTTCTATATTTATAGTTTTTTCAAAGGCAGAATTCTGACAGAATTCGGGCAGAATTTGGACAGAACTCTATGAGAAAATTTCGTTGGGATCCGTAACTGCAGGAAGACCAAGTTCAAAAAGCAACGTTCACTAACCGAACTCTGGCCGAATTCTAGCCGAACTCTGGCCAAATTCTGTCCGAGTTCTGTTGGAGTTCTGTCAGGGTTTTTGCAAACTGGTTTTTGGGCTTTTTGAAAAGTCAGGCAGTTAGGAAGTAGTTTGGGCTTTTGTAAGTGGGCTTGTTTTCAAAATGAAAGGGTAGCCTATTTGCCAGTACGATACAGTGTACATCGTATTCCTAGACTCAATAAATATGAAAAATACATTGATGAAATAGGAAAACCAAGAACCCTTTGATGACGCCTTTCTTCAAATATTTGAGCAGACTTGAAGACGCCTTTTTTACTTGACGGCAGTCGTCCAAAGATAAACAGATCTGGAAATCTGAATAGGCGGTTCAGAGAAAGCTTCTTGTATGACGTCGTCTTTGGCCCATCAATAATTCTCTATTGCATATGTCCTGGTTTGACAAAGCTTGATTATGCTTACTGCATGTCTACAAATACATGTTAGAAGAACAAAGCAGTATGATGCATTATGATACAAACATATGATGTAGAATAGTAGGACAATTCTAATATTAGGACAATGCTAAGTTTAAGTAGCAACATGATAGTGATTACATGAATATTAGTGATGTCATTATAGTAAACTTAATTGATTAGCCATATTCAAAAATATGATATAATCATTGGGCTAACAATCTCCCCCTTTTTGATTATGGCAAATCCTTTAAGTTTAATATATACAATAGATGCATGTATCACTAATAAACACATAATACGATGCATGTATCACTAATAAACACATAATACTAGAATATTGTGTACTAACTTAAACTTATTTCTCACTTAAACTTATTTCTCCCCCTTTGACATGATCAAAAATAAGCTCCCCCGTAATTAAAGCTAAGATGATCTCAAGCATAAGTAAATGAGGAAAGCAAATCATGATCAAGGATTAGGAGAACAGTGAAATGCCAAGATTAGAAAATTACATAAAATGCATAACTAAAGAATAAAAACTTGTCAAAACACAACATAGTTGGTTGAACTATAACAAAGAACACTGAAATCAAGCAATACATAGTTTACCAACTAGAAAACCAAAAATGAAATATGTTTTGAATGTCATTTGACCAAAAAAAATCTATCAATATAGTAAGAATCAATCATTGGTCATAAATAAATCATGAGGAATAAAAATTCACAGATCTAGTATATATAAAAGAATCAAAAATATAATGAGACTATTAACAATGATCACAGAAAAATATGATTCATAATTTGCCCATACAAATTAGTGAATCAATTCCATAAAGAGTATAATCATCGAAAAGAGATCAACATAAGTATACTAGAATCTATGCAAAATCTATATCAAAGTTCATGCATTTGAATTCAATTACCATAACATGATATATGTATATCCATTAGATAAACATGAAGGTAATGAAGACAAAATACTTGAGAAGGAGAAATTCAGTCGACTTGAATGCTCCCCCGCAAAGTATGATCAGTCTAAATAAGATAATCATGAACTTTGAGATAAAATCTCAATAAAAAAATGCCAAATCAGTTTAAACTCAATCAAATAAGAATAATTAAATATATTTTTGGCAAGATAACTTTTAGAAACTCGAATGAGAGAATTAAAAATAAATAATAATAATCATATATTCTCTCATCTAATACAATCCAAATATCATGAACAACTCAGGAAGATATTTTAAGTAAAAGAATATATATCCATAATGAACTAGGAATACCACATACTAAGGGCATAAAAAAATTGAAACAATTAATTTGCTCCCCCTTAAAATATGCGTATATAGTTCAAAAATAATTTATATGCATAAAATAGATAAAATAAATAATCACAAGATCTAAGGGATATCCAAGATATGCATCTTTTCTTTCCTTTGATCAAATGCATATAAAATTCCAAACTCAAAACAAATATCATCTTTAGGCAAGAAAAAAAAATTCAATAAATAAATGCTTAAAGATGAACAAACAAAATATATCTCCAATATATATATATATATATATATATATATATATATATATATATATATATATATATATATATTTTAAGACATTAAAAGATTTTGAAAACTGTCTTTAATAATAATATTTGAGTACCGGACAGATTCAATTAATCAAAAAGAAATCAAAAAGACTTTTCAAAAATGTGAAATTTATTACGAAAAACTGTCTTAGTAAATGTTCGAATGCGTCCATTTAGTCCTCAGACTGAAAGCTGGCAATTCGAATCACGAAAACAATTTCCATAATAAAATCCATAAATCATAAATAAATCCATTTGAACAAATAAACATAACTAGATAAATATCCAAAGAAAAGTTTATTCTAGATATATGGCATGTCAAGGGGATAATTGATTTAAAACAATTAACTGCTCCATCTTTACATGGCTATATCCAAAAATAATAATATTGACAAAATTTTAAAATAAAATTTAGAGACATATTTCCAGAAGTAGAAAATTAATCCAAAAATATTATGTCTTCTTATCAAAGTTCATTTCTTCCCTTTTAAAGGCTTAACACGGTGTCCACCTGACAATCGTGAGGTTAAAGAAAAGAAATGCTTTGAGAGAGAGACATTCAATATACTTGACATCTCCCAGCAAAGAATTACTGTTGTAGACAGTAAGTAACTTAAATAAGAAGATAATAATATAAAGCTCAAAATCATTGAATATTACGAATATTACACAAGCTAAAGATGAAATCACAATACCATAATATTCAATGAGTAGTCACGAATACGAAAAGCAATCATCTTTAGACAAAAGAAGAAATATCCATTAAATGAACATTTAAAAATAAAACAATCAAAGGATATTTCAAATTAGCATGATAAATAATCGTATAAGTCAAAAGATGACATAAATTGATCTATGCTATAGAATCTCACAATCGACAAGATAGATCAACATATGCTACCTTTTGTGAAAATATAAAGAGAGAATATTATCCATCAAATCTAAAATTCAAAATCCATCAGATAATAATTGTAACTAGATCTCAATAAATCTTTAGTTTAAAAAGCGTCGATCAATCTTGGGTTAGCTGTAGAGGTAATGTCCCAGCTAACGGAGGTTCACCGGGGAACACTTAAGTACCGCTTCGCTTCGACCGTAGTCGTAGTGACAGACAGACCTTTTGTAGGCTTGTACCCAAAATAAATCTCTTCTTTAATAATCGAGAATTTAAAAAGAATTAGTGCAATATGAAATAAATTATATTCTATGGACTTGAAAAAAAATCTTAGAACAATGTAGCATACGACATAAGATGTATCAATTACATTTATCCATATGTGCTACAAAATCATTGGGTAACAATAAAATATAAAATATTTGTAAATCAAAATGTAGGACCTAGATACGTTGATGTATTCTGGAGTCTAGGAGACTTGACAGCACCTTGGATCCAGAACTAGATAATAGTTGCAAGTACACCTTAATAAATTTTAAGTCTATAAAGTATTGATCGCTTCGGGTTAGCTGTAGGGGCCGGTTCCCAGCTAGCGGTAGTCTGAAGACTAGTGCACCGTGTCGCTTCAGGCTATTTACACCTGTATGACAGAAGGACCCTTTCGGCTTGTTCCCAAAATGATCTCTACTTAAGAACTTAGATTCAAAGAAATATATGCAGTATCATCGAACATCCTCAAAATCTAGAATTCCTAAAATATAAAAGAATTAAATACCAAAATAATGGTTTATCAAGATCAAGAAATTAAAAATATCATGTATCCAAAATGTCAACCAAAAAGCCAAGAAAAATATACATCATTGAAAGAGGCTTTAAGGAAGAAGCTAATAAAGATAAGAACATAAATTTGTTCAAAGTAATAAATAGCTTAAGTATGAGATAAGTACAAGTTTGAAACTACTTTTCAAAATAATATAATATAGAACTTGGACTTAACTCATATATCCCCATAAAGATATTTGTACAAAAATATAAGAAACATGAGCAATATATAAATGAAAATGAATTATTCATGTATCCTTAATAAGCATAAAAAATATCACAAGATCCAAAAATATGCATAAATAAACTTTATCAGACAAAGATGTAATTAATTCATAAGAAGTTAATCAAAATAAAATATGAGAATCAATAGTGAATATATTATGCAAGCACAAGATTAACATAAAAGTATATGTATATACTTTTCAAATAAATTGGAGACTTGTGCTAAACATACATACTCACAAAATATCGATCAAAGTAAATAAGACATGTTAAAGGCAAATCGATAAGAAGTGACCATTAAAAAATATTAAATACAGAGAGTTAAAAACATATTAACCAAAACAAAATTAAGCTCCTATGCATGCTTCAAGAATAAAGATTAAGAGTAAAGAGCATACATAGACAAATGTGTCACACTAATAGAAAATAAATACTATATAGTGTGAACTAAACATTTAAGCTAAACAGCTAGTCATGCTAAGATTATGTCTCACATTGATTCAAAAATAATAAACACTTAAAAAAGATATAAATGAGAGCTAGTAGCAAGACATCAACAAGAACATGCTAGATATTAAGAACTATTTAGAAAGCATGTTACCGAAGTGGTTCTAGTGACCACACTTATGTTGGTACAATTGCTTGGAAGATGACCTTTGTAGCTTTGCAATCACCAACATGTTCCATGGTTCTATTTGATACGAGAAGCTTCACCTGCAATATTAGGTGAAGACTTTGGTATCCAATACTTGGATCCACATTTGTTAGCTTTGGGAACCCATTTGCACAAGTTCATATCAACTAGTTTTCTAATCTGACAGCGATTAGAAACATGTCCATTCAAACCACAATAATGACAAAAAGTATTAATAGTAGTGCTATGTGCGGTAGTATGAGAACATACAGCAGTGTGATATGATGTGCGTGAATACTTGTAATAGAAAGCATGGTTATGTGAAGCTTTAGCTTTGCTTGCTTCCTTTCTAGATGATCTGTCGTGTGTGACTTTGTGATGTGCTAAGTGACTTGTGTTAGACTGAGTCGTAGGTTGTATTACCTGCTTCCCAAGTCTAATCTCTAACTTTTTAGAGTTAGCACAGATATCATCATACTTAGCAGAAAGAGCATCAATTCTACATGAAGCAATAGAATACTTCTTCTTTTCTGATTCTAATTCCTCCTTAAGTCTAGCATCATTCAATAAGCAAGTAAGCTTTTCAATCTCACGCTTATAGGATAGAATATCCTTTCTAGCTTGCTTATATTTATCTAATACTTTCTTGTGTTCTTCTAACAGATCACTGAAAGCATCAGATAAATCATCATAAGAAAATTCACTCTCTCCAGAAAAAGAATTATTTTGTACCTCGTTAGATAATGCCATTGAGCATAAATTTGCAGCTTGATGAGGTCTCTCTTCTTCTTCTTCTTCTTCTTCTTCTTCTTCTTCTTCTTCTTCTACAGAATTACTTGCTTCGCTTTCACACCATATGCTCGTGCTAATGTGCTTGTGAGATGATGATCTTCCTTCATTTGATTATTCGTAGTGACTCTCCTTTCTAGTAGTAGTACAATCTTCTTGGATGTGGTCTATCTTCTTGTAGTTGTCATATATAAGCTCTTTTTCGTATAAGGGATTGTGTTGTACCATAAATCCCAATTCTATCATGCACATATTTGCATCATTAAGAAGACTATCATCCTCTCTGGAATCGCTAGCTTTGCTTTCATACCTGCACTCATAAGTAGCCTCAAGAACTTTCCAAATTTTATGAGATGTTGTGCAAGTATTAATAAGATTAAATACATTTGTGTCTACAGCACAATAAAAAATATGCATAGCTTTTGCATCAAGGCTAGCTAACTTCTTCTCTTCCTCCGTGTAACTATAATAAGGCTTGTTGATTATAGAGGATGTGAGAATAGAAGTGATAGTAGGCTTCTTGTAGCCATTGATAATAATTGACCATAAGTCAAAATCTAGAGACTTCAAGTAGAAGCTCATCCGTGTCTTCCAATAAGTGTAATTTGTACCATCAAATGTGGGAGTCTATTTGAGGATTGCTCTTCAGTTGTGAAGTACATACTTGCCATATGTGATACTGTGATCTATGTAACAGCTATAATAAATAAGAATATAATAGCAGTATTACCTCGCTTTACCTGTATAACCCGATATGATAATGAGGATCTGCTCCAAGGATGTTAAGCCAAAATAATAGAGTCCTTGCTAGTATACCAATTGAAGGAGCAATTGGTATAAGCAATAATATCTCTATAAGGAGCACCTGCAATAATATCTCTAGAAGGAGAACCTGCTCTGATACCAATTGTAGGACCGATTGTAGAAACGAGTTGTAAAGCGTAATACTCTAGAGGGGGGGTGAATAGAGTAGGCAGCAAAAATTAACTATTTAAAAATGTTAGTAACAAGATCACAGATAATATATCACAGATATGTAAATAAAAAGTAGAGAGTAGAGAGCAAACGCAAACACAAGGATGTATAATAGTTTCCCTCTTGTGAGAACTAGTCCAGTCGGAAGAACTCTAGCTTCCAGTTGAATCCACTATAAAAAATCACTACAAGTTTTCATCCGAAGTTCTTGTAACTTCTACAACGTGAGCTTTGATCCGAAGTACTCGACCAACTTCAATTGTGAAGTGTGTAACTTCAATCAAGCCTCCGATTACAACCACTCTGAAACTTCTAGACCGTACCGTACTGACAAATCGACTAGAGGATTGTAACTGGCTTGGGATTTAAAAAAGAATAGCTCAGAATACTTTGGAAGAAGTAGTAGGCTTATAGAGAAGAGATATGAAAGTGAATGAGTGAGTTAAAATAATCGAAATCCTTCTCTATTTATAGTTTTTCTAAAGTGTCATACTCTTAGTATTATTATTATTATTATTATTATTATTCTTATTTGTTGAAAAAGGAAAAAAAAAAAAAAAATTTTGAATGAGGAAGATTTGAGAAGGAGAGGTGTCCCCCATGTATTTAATAGGGGGGGCACCTCACCATCTCACCCTTCTATATAAATCTCCCCCCCCTTAACACAAAAACACACACACACAAAACCCACACCCCAACAGCAACTCACCCTCTCTCTCTCCCTATTTATACACACACACACACTTAAGAGAAGGAAAGGAAAAAAAAAAAAACAAAAACACTCACACCTCCCCACACTCACCCGACCCCCTTTTCCCTTGCTGCTGCCCGCTGCCGCCGCCCGCTGCCGCCGCCCGCCGCCCGCTGCCGCCGCCAGCCGCCCCCGGTCACCTCCTCCTCATCCACTCCATCTTCACCTCCTTCCCCCTCTACTCCAACTTCCCCAAGGAGGGAAACCTAGGTAATTTTTCCTCTTCTTCCTCAATCCCTATGTTTTAGTTCAATTCCAACTAGGTTAGGTCACTAACAAAGTAATTTTTTTGCTTTTTGGGTTCTAATTAGGGTTTGTGAAGAAGTTTGGATCATTCCCACCCAAGGCAAGTCCTCCTCTCCTTCTTCTTCTCAATATTTCCATCTAGGTTAATGGAACTCATAATTATTCTTTTATTATCATGTTAAAATTCTGAAATTATAGCTTCATGAATAATTTGGTAATACCAGAAAATTGAAATTGTAGGGTTTAATCTTCAAAAATCTGAAATTTCATATTATAAGTTTGGAATATAATTAGTTAAGATAGTATCCCTGAATTTTGTTTAGTTAAATTCTGAATTGATAATATTTAAATCAAGTCACGATATATTAAAATGATGCAAATTCTACTTTCTAGTGAATGTTTAATTTGATAGATATAAACAAAAGTGTTATACATTTATGGTAATATATTCCGAACAAGTGGAAATCAAATAGTCACAAATAAAGGAATCAATTTTGAACACGGACTCTGGACTTGCGATTTTGGACATGAACTATTGGACTCTTCATGAACAAACAAACACATGTGAACATATGGACTCTCCCGGGGTAAGTCTGATACACATGTGAACTGAACAACAGAACCATTCACGGGAAGGTAAAGTATGAGGACTTGTTATTTTTCTACGTTCTTAATTCCTTTATGTGTACGCTATCTATATATATATATACATACATATTATATATTGTATACTACCTATATAATATATATATACATGTTGTATATAAACTATCTACAAATACATCTATACACATTATATATATATGTACTATCTACATAATGTATATATACATACCCATTATCTATATACATGATATATGAGTATATGCAAATATATGTATAGTATCTACATACTATCTACCTAGTATATAAATATATATATATATATACGTATATATATATATATATATATATATATATATATATATATATATATATATATGTACATGTTTTCATTTTAAGTCTCTACTTGCAAAGGAAAATTTTGGCTATCATTGTATTGCTTGCTAATTGCAAAAAATCGCCTTCCGACTGATTGCTAAAGAAAGGTAAAATATGCTTGTTCCCTCGCTTGCCAAAGGTAAAAGGTGTCTAATTAATTATCCTTCTTTACTTTTTATATAAACTGCATGGTCCGGTGTTGAGAGTTGCTCCACCGAAGGGGTCGGCGAGCCCAATTTTTATTTGCGTGGTTCCGGTGTTGAGAGTTGCTCCACCGAAGGGGTCGGCGAGCCCATATTTTCTTATCATTTATATATGTTTTCTGTAAATTTGCGGGGCTCCTAAATACAAAGGAGACTCTGCCAAAATTTTTGAGAAATTCTAGAGATAGTTAAATTTCTGACTTTTGGAAAATTTTAGAAAGTTTCATATATAGGAAGCATTGGGCGGGGAGAACAACTGAATATTCCTAGATATCCCGTAACATAATAACAATAAAAGCTGATCAGTATTTCGGAAATTCGTACTTCTATTTTCAAATAGAGAGTACTAGCCCAAGGGAGGCTCGGAAATCAATGCATCTATTTCGACAGTAACATCAAATAGATGGTTTAGCCCAAGGGAGGCTCGGAATTCACAGCCTGATCCCAGGTTAACGGGATTGTTCACGGGAAGCATCTAGAGAATTATTCAGATTATTGTTCTCAATTGCATTGTATTAGATTTCATCTTACTCCAAAAGTAACTCATACCTACTTTGGTAGGCAGTTTGCTCAAGGGAAGCAAATCTTACAGAAAGCTCAAGGGAAGCTCGGAAATCTCACAGTCCCTGGAGTAGGATGATGGTTACATGTGTCATTTTAGTAAAATTAAGGGTATATATATACATATATATATATATATATACTTATATACATACATATATGCAGTTGCACAAGTCTTTTTAAAGAAAACCGCATATTTCAATTTTATTTATTTATATTTCATCGCCCTTGACCAAGGACTTGCTTGTCGTTTCTAAACGACCTAGTTTTGTTCACTAGGTGAAGAAGAAGACGTCCCTGCTGAAGTATCGCCGTAATACCTCAAGGAGTGAACCATTGCTTATAGCTAGAACGAGTACTTCTCAGTCATTATGCAATTTGCTTTTGTAATAAATCTGTATAAGAATTGTTGGGAAAGTTCCCTGTACAATATGCTTAATGTTATGAAATTTCTGGTATTCTCCATTTTGCTGATATTACGGGCGACAATCGCGATTTCGGCGCGTAGCCTGGAGATGTGTTCCGGACGTCACCCTTCCATCCGGGAAGCGGGACGTGACACAAAGGCAGAATTCTGACAGAATTCGGGCAGAATTCGGACAGAACTCTATGAGAAAATCTCGTTGGGATCCGTAACTGCAGGAAGACCAAGTTCAAAAAGCAACGTTCACTAACCAAACTCTGGCCGAATTCTGGTCGAACTCTGGCCGAATTCTGTCCGAGTTCTGTTGGAGTTCTGTCAGGGTTTTTGCAAACTGGTTTTTGGGCTTTTTAAAAAGTCAGGCAGTTAGGAAGTAGTTTGGGCTTTTGTAAGTGGGCTTATTTTCAAAATGAAAAGGTATTTTGAAAACGTTTCTTGGGTAGCCTATTTGCCAGTACGATGCAGTGTACATCGTATTCCTAGACTCAATAAATATAAAAAATACATTGATGAAATAGGAAAACCAAGAACCCTTTGATGACGCCTTTCTTCAAATATTTGAACAGACTTGAAGATGCCTTTTTCACTTGACGGCAGTCGTCCAAAGATAAACAGATCTGGAAATCTGAATAGGCGGTTCAGAGAAAGCTTCTTGTATGACGCCGTCTTTGGCCCATCAATAATTCTCTATTGCATATGTCCTAGTTTGACAAAGCTTGATCATGCTTACTGCATGTCTACAAATACATGTTAGAAGAACAAAGCAGTATGATACATTATGATACAAACATATGATATAGAATAGTAGGACAATTCTAATATTAGGACAATGCTAAGTTTAAGTAGCAACATGATAGTGATTACATGAATATTAGTGATGTCATTATAGTAAACTTAATTGATTAGCCATATTCAAAAACATGATATAATCATTGGGCTAACAAGCCTAGATTGTGCTCATGCAAGGCGGGTTCCATAATGGCCGATTACAGGCTAAACGACAGGGTCGTCGCATAGAAGTTCCGAAGCAGAAAATATTGAATAAATAGTATGTCGCCAGCGGAAAGTTGAAATAACACAAGTCATATAAATAGCTCTTTATTGATTCTGAGGCAAAGATTACAAATGTGGCACGAGGTTAAGAATACAAGTGGCTCAAGATCACTTTCGCTCAGAGTACAATCACTCAGCTCTCTCTTATCTATCAATACAAAAGTTCAAGGCTGCCACTTGCGGATACCTCAGAAGGCGATATCCATACATTATGTCCCGTATAGGTGAAGTCTTCAATACAGCCGCACGCCTCGAAAATGCTAAGGAACTCCATACCATAGCGCATCCAAGCGAGCTCCACCTCGACGAGTAAGTACCTGTTACCTGCTCATGAAAACTGGTAGGATATCAGTACACAACCGTACTGGTGGTGTGAGCTCATCGCCCACCCATACAAACCCAACACGTTCATTTAGTTTGTGCAATTATTTCCTTTTCCATTGTCTTTTTATTCTTTTTTTAGGATCAGTTTTAGGACATTGACTCCTGGCTTATTTTGTGCATCAACGACATAGTGGTGCCATAATTCTTTCATGTACCATAATCAAGACAGTGCCTCACCACTTAGTAACTTATCCAAATTTTGTATCGCCATATAGTAGCCGTGCTCCAAAATCTTGTAATCATACTACCAAACTTATTGTGCCAATATCATGGTCGTGCTGTAATGTCCATTCGTATATCATCATCGAGGCCATGCCTCGCAACATAGTGTGTCTTACTCAATACTTGTCCTACGGCCTTTATCTCATTTTATCTCCGGAAATGGCTTATTCATCGACTCCTATTTTGTCTCCGAAAATGGCTTGGTCATAAACTCGTGAAGTTAATGTCAATAATTCAATTCACGACACTACATCTCATTCCCAAGTATGTGTTTCTGTTATAGCCAATATTAGGCTCAACCGTTGTATTGCATATTGTGTTCACATTTTTTGACTTATTTGTACCGTGCAAACACTCCTTGACTTATATAAGGCATGCACGCGGATCGCTACTAATATGCCGACTCATCTATATGAAATGGGTCACTAGCACCACAAGCTATCTTAGACAATAGCCGAGCATAGACGGTGACCCTTTCAGTGCAGGTAGCGAGCCCCACTAAAAGTTTTCGAATAATCCATCTGAGTGTTGTATGCCAATACGACTATTTTATTTTGCTCCGCCTAGGTTCGAAGTCAGTACCATCTCCGGGCACTGTTCGAAGCCATTTCTTGTGCACAAGTTGTCTAATAACCATGCAAGACTCAATTCAATTATCATCATACATAGTCATTACTCAATCGACACATTTCCATACTTTTCTTTCCTTTCCGTAGCACCCATTGTTTCAGGGGTTGCCTCGATGTATACCCATTATTTTAGAGAGCCTTGGTGTGATACAATTCTGAGAACTTCCATTCATGTTTTCATACCTTTGACTCACTCAGAAATGACTACTTGTGAGCCTCCTGCATATTCAACTTGAACCAACTGTATTCCATATCAGTGTCACGACTGTGCCATAAACCATGTAATACATCTTCACCCGTGGGACGAGCAAAGGCTATGCCAAACCTTTCGTGGAAACATGTGGCTATATCCAGTCGTAAAACTGTGGGACCGTGCACGTGCTCAACTTGAACAATCGCGTTCTTTGAGCGCCTTAATTCGTGGCACCTTCTATAGGACTAATTGTGAGACCATGGAACGTTGTCACGACCTGCACCCGCTTTTCGGACGCAAGCTCGTGAGCAAGTCAGCTACGTATCGAGCGAACTCTAGCCCGACTCGAGTACGTATAAGCTGTCAAGATCATGGCATCATGTCTAATCTAAACTATATCTCAATCCACATGAATCATGTAAAATACGAATGAACAAGTATGGGTCATGGTCTGCAGCCCATTATTATATTGTCCAATTAGACTACAAGAATGATATGAGTCTATAAAATAAGCATAATATAACATGGTACGGAATATAAAGCACGAGAGGATAATAAAGAAATATCACAAGCAAATACCTGTATCATACATCGCAATCCTCTACCATCCCGCTCTACTAACTAACTCCATGCAGTCGCTAAACCTGAAGAGATTATCAGGTCCTCAGAGGACTAGCAAGATATATAAAACATACCTATCTAACAATTTAATCATGCAAAAACAGGGTATAAATAGGAACTAGACATGAGGCTGACATGTGGCTACTGACAGGTAGCTATGAACACGGATACGGGATCAAGTATGCATAAATGAACTGCCGGAAGATCAATGGAATACCAACCCTCACCCCGAATATGGCCTCGCAGGTCAGTTTCAAGACAAGTCACCCTCGCCCCGTGTGTGGACTCGCAAGTGCAAACGGACAACCCTCGTCCCGTGTGTGGACTCGCAGGTTGTGGGAAAGACAAAGAAATAGCAGTTCACTCATCCATACTTGCAGACACGACTCAGTCAAGATACATGTGACGACACGGTACAACTCAGTCATGACACAGGTAAGGACAACTCTAGCATGATCCATGACGTAAACAAGCCTGGTATAACTACACTATCAAGTTATGAAATACTGATATACAAGCCAGACAATAAACTGGTAGACGCGGTATCATATAAATCTATAACAACTCAGTTAAGTAAAAAACATACAACAATAGGTGTACTATAAGCATGAAAATAAACTGTAGAGGGAGGTAAGGTATACTTGCCTGGTGGTAGCACGAAGAACCAATAAGATACCGTCAACTGGTACGCCATAAAGTCCAAGTCATCACAACTGTCTCCGAAAGCTGAAACAAATATTGCCAATATTCTCAGAATAGTCAAATTATCAAGGATTGCCTGTCCTTAAGTCCAATTATGGACACAGGGGCAAAACGGTAATTTTGGACAAAAACGGTGTCTGCCGTTGGATCTGCTTTGCACCGAAAAGTGTGCCAGAGTCAATGGTCTCTAAAGTCATCAAACTATATGTCAATAAGTTCGGTTTCTGATACGAACCCAACCGTATGTTCAAACTTAGATTTCGGTGGGCCGTGCACAAAATCGCCCGTTGAGTCAGACCGTGGGGCCCACAAAACGGCGATCTGATCAACTATCTCAGAATCGGACCAAACTTGGCATGTAAGACCAGAAAAATGATACGGTCCTGTTGGCACAAGTTTTGTCTCGATCTGACGAGCGTGCACAAAGTAATTAAGGAATTTGTACAGAGGCCGATATGGTGAATTTCGACGGATACGCATCAAATTCGTCGCGCACACGCGACCAATTTGAATTCCGTCAAAGCCCACACGTCCGCAATACTCGTACGCGCCTTTCGATATTTACGGTCTATAACGCCCCAGAACCAGAATACTGGAGAGCGGGGGGCATACATAGCCAGCTACGTATAATGAAATGGAATCCACCTTACTATACGGTCACGACTGTCTAGATGTATGAGGGTTTAACTACAAGCCATCAGTCTCTTACGGTCATGAACAAGCCTATTGTCCCAATCTCAAGCAAGTAACAACCTTCACAAGATGTTAGAGCATCAAATATACAATAGTAAGGCGTCCCATACATTACATATTTGGATGATAATGAAGCTAGTCATTACAAAATGTAAAGACTAGCAAGAGTTTTAGTCATACATGATCAATCCTAGGATTTGTCAATCATGTTACAGCCCGTAGGCAGATAGTAAATAAAATGCAATCGAGCTAAACACGTGCTCGTCGGCTAAACGTCTCAAAAGAATATTTTATAATAGAGCGGGAGAGCCAAAGTAAACCCACTCGTTGCCAAGGTTCCGTCTAGTGGTCACCATCTGGCTGGAAGGTCGGTAGATCCTCTGGAGCTTCTCCAAAATATGGCCATACAAAACCAGCTGGGTCAGATCCCAGAAAGAGCAAGTGCCACAAAAGAGAATTCACTTAAGAACTAAAACCAACAATTAGCACAAGAATATAAATAATAGTAAGAACTGGAAATATGAAAAAATCAGGATGATAAATGATGGAACTATTCAGATAACCAGGTTACAACCCGTAAACCAAACAAGGACCGGGGTTGTAACCCTTCATCTGAAAGGAACTTGGTTTTCCACCATTTATCGGCAAGATAATCATAAAAAAGCAGGTCATGTAATTATCTTGTGCAGGATCAAGACAAGACTAGACTGATTAGACTTCATCCAACATTCACGTCCAAGTAATAAGTACGGCTTGATACTTTAACTAACTAAGGTTATCACAGGCCTAGTTACTAGCAAGATGCAGTAAAATTATTCCAACAGCCACAAGTCCTGTAGACCATCCAGGTTATCCAGGTCGAATATCTTGTTCATAGAGGGTGCAATACATGGCAGTGTGCTGGAAATGTGCCCTACTAATCGACAGCTACAAGTCCACTTGAGCGCCCAGATAATGGGATTGCCTGTAGTTGGAAATCTCTTCATGACTACTGGATTATTCTAGTTATTAGCCTTAGTTGAATTCAGTAGGTACCCTGACCGTGGTATTCAGGGGTCCCTGTCCTAGACATGATGCAAGACAAGACTAGTTCATTTATACAGCACAATCGTCTACGGTATCAAGAGGAGGATTACTAGCATGTCGATATAGCCGTCGCAACGGCGTTCCAGATTACTGTCATGTTTACTTGTCAAGAGTGCCAACGATGGGCCACTATCATGTTCTATCCTTACATAATAATAAATAAAAAAACTTGCATAAAATAGCTAATAACTGCTCTTGAAGCCAAGAAAAGATCTACCACTTTCATGTTGGGAGTTGGGAGAAATTTTGGCCACAAATCGGCCAAATAGGGCATAAAATAGCCAAAAATAGCCAAAATAGGCACTATACGCACTATTCAGCACTATA
>JANAVB010026799.1:27428212-27633212 GCA_029216955.1 Iris pallida
TTAACTCGCACCGTGTGCGATGAAATCTGAGTTCCAAGATCGAGAAAATCTCGACCTTTGGGCATTAGAAACTGTTCCAACACCCTATATTTACTCGATTTACGACCAGGAGTTACGGATTTTGAAAATCTATTTAAACAAGTTAAAGACACCTAACGAGATCAAAACTCAACTTTTAGTTCTGTTTTTCGTTATATATTGCATGATTAACCGTTGACGAAGTCACCGAAAAACTGTTTTCAAAACTAGAAATTATCCCACGACGTGCGTCCCGCCAACTGGCGCGTGGGCCGCGAACGAAGGCATCGAAAGCTGCATAATGGCTTCTTGGTCGTGTGGGCTTTGACGGAATTCAAATTGGTCGCGTGTGCGCGACCGAATTTGATGCGTATCCGTCGAATTCACCGTATCGACACTTTGTAAATTCTCCAATTACTTTGTGGCATGCTCGTCAGATCGAGACGAAACATGTGCCAACAGGACCGTATCGTTTTTTTTGGTCCTGTACGCCAGTTTGGTCCAATTCCGAGACAGTTGACAAAATCATCGTTTGGCGGCCCCGCGTTCCACTCAACGGGCTTTTGTGCACGGCCTGCCGAATCCAACTCTGGACATACGGTTGGGTTCGTATCAGAAAACTGGATCCGTCGACATATAGTTTGACAACTTTAGAGACGTTGACTCTGGCACATTTTTCGTGCAAAGCGGTCCAACGACAGACATTATTTTGGCTCAAAATTACCGTTTGCCCCTGTGTCCAATTGGACTAAGGACAGGCAATCCTAGCTAAATTGACTATTCTGAGAATATTGGTAATATTTATTTCAACTTTCAGAGACTGTTGTATGGGTTTTGACTATTGTGGCACATTGACTAGTTCAGACTGTCGGTTTCACCAGCAGGGCCAAGGCGATTACAGTTATTGTTTGCATTCGATATTAATCTTTACTATATTTCATTGATTGGTCATTGGTTATGTGATTTTTATACTCATTAAAATTGTTGAGTCGGGAATGAGAAGTACCAAAGATATATGATCCGACCGTAGACCTCGTTTACTTTTATGCAGTAGATCTCGTAGACATTGATTTCTTTTATGCAGTAGATCTCGTAGACCTTGTTAACTTTTATGCAGTAGATCTCGTAGACATTGATTTCTTTTATGCAGTAGATTTCGTAGACCTCGTTTACTTTTATGCAGTAGATCGTAGACATTGATTACTTTGCATAGATCTCGTAGACATTGATTACTTTATGCAGTAGATCTCGTAGACATTGTTTAATTTCTACAAGTAGATCTCGTAGACAGATTTATCTTTATGCAAGTAGATCTCGTAGACCGTACGGTGTAGTGTCCCAGACGATCACATATCAAGGCATTTCTAACAGTTGGAAAAGTATTTGGTGTCTATTTATTTACTATTGGTTTTCCGTATTTCTTATTTATTTTCAAAACTCATGATTGAGTCTAACCTTTGTTTTAGTCATTTTTTTATTTAAAATGCATCAGTGAATTGTGCTCGTTCCATTCCTGACTAGAACCAATATTTCAGGTAGCCGTGGATTCACTTAGCTGGGGAGTGACGGGAATACTTGCAGACAAAAGCCTAGAGACTAGCTAGATAGTTGAGTGGGATTGCATTTATTTGTACAAGTTTATATTTTCTACAATGTAAAACTTGTGATCATTGTAAATTAAATTAATTTTGTGAATGAGCACTTATTTGTGATTTGATCTTCATGGCCGTGACAGCGTTCACCCCGACACTGCGGCGTAGGCTGGCGTGGACACGCCTCGTATCCGTTTAAAAAAAATGGGTACGGGTCGTGACAATGTGAAGCTTCCAGATCTAAAGATTCAGAGCTGGGGACAAGGACTATGAAGACGATCTTCTTGGGGTTATGCCGAGAAGAGTGATGCTCGGAGATTTATTGATATTGATTCAAATCTATCATCGAATCTCACGATGCTTGCAAGGCACAAGAATATTGTTCTACGGATATACCGGAGAACAATGAGGGTGTGCAAGAAACTAAGTTTTTAATAAAGAAGTAGTCCAAGAAGATGTTGTTGTTGAAACAACGGTTGAACCAGAACTCGCTGACCGCCACAAAGCGATGAGGAGGTGAAGGACTTCGGAAATGACTTTGTCATCTATCATGTGAAGCAGATCCGCTTACCTATGATAAGGTGATGAAGGCCAGAGACGCAATTTTCTGGAAGGAGGCGCTTGACAATAAATGATTCCATCACCTCAAAATCACACTTGGGTGCTGGTTGACCTTCCTGAATGAGCAAAACCCGTCGGATGCAAACGTCTTCAAGAAGAAGATGAAAGCAGACAGAACTATTGACAAGTTCAAGGCTAGGTTGGTAGCCAAAGGATTTTCTCAGAAGCAGGGGATTGACTACTTTGACACGTATGCTCTGTAGCCGGATGGCCACCATCAGAATGTTGATTGCTCTCATAGCAATACATAAAATGGTGATACATCAGATGAATGTGAAAACAGCTTTCCTAAATGGTGAGCTGGCCGAAGAGATTTACATGCAAAGCCAGAGAGATTTGTCGTAAAGGGTCTTGAAGACAAAGTCTATAAGTTGGTGAAATTCTTGTACGGTCTTAAACAGGCTTCCAAGACGATGAGAAATTTGACAGGGTTATAAGGTCAAATACTACATGGTCAGCGAGACGGACAAGTGTGTTTACACAAAGTTCGCTGATGAAAGAGGTATGATCGTTTGTCTGTACGTGGACGACATGCTGATCCTAGGTACGGATATAGGCTGTGCACGGAGACAAAGAAGTTCACCTTGAGCAAGTTCAGTATGAAGGACTTGGGGAAGCTGATGTGATCTTAGGGATCAAGATCATCCGGATAGACACTGGACTAGCGCTGTCATAGTCTCATTATGTTAAGAAGATGATCACTCGTTACGGGTATCAGGATCTTCCAGGGATCGATACGCCGTACAGGTGTGATCTGAAGCTGAAGCCTAATTCAGGGAAATGCGTCAGGCAGCTGGAGTATGTAAGCGTAATCGGGAGTTTGATGTATGCCACTACTATCATAAGGCCTGACATAGCTTTCGCCATAGGAATGCTAAGTCATTTCACGAGCAACCCCGACATTAAGCACTGGAAAGCTGTGAAACGGGTTATGAGATATCTCAAGAAGACTCAGACATATGCACTGTACTACAGCGGATATCCGCCAGTATTGGAAGGCTTCAGTGATGCCAGCTGGTGCCCAGAAGTGGAGAGCGAGAGGTCCACAGGTGAATACATTTTTACAATGGGTGGAGCTGCTATATCATGGAAATCGAAGAAGTAGACTATGCTCTCGCAGTCATCCATAGAATCTGAGTTCTTTGTACTTGATACCGCAGCGAAGGAAGCAGAATGGCTTCGGGAGCTCATGTATGATCTTCCAGTAGTTGAGGCACAAATACCGAGGTTACCGATATACTGCAACAACTAGGCAACTGCGGCGGTGGCATCAAATGACCTCTTCAACGGTAAGAAGAGGACTGTGCGGTTGAAGCACAGGGCAGTACACGATCTCATCAAGAGGGGTGTTATTGCAGTGATTGATGTTCGGAGTCAGGAGAACCTAGCAGATCCGTTCACCAAGGGCCTTAAGCGCCAGCTGGTCGATGATACAGCTTGTAAAATAGGCTTGAAGGCATTCTGATATTGTGTTATTACATTCATACCATAAAGTTTTATGCTATTAGTTCAAAGAGAAATCTACTAGGCATCTAGCTTCTGGTTCAAGGGAGGACTATTAACTGAAAGAATATTCGGAAAGGTGGGTACTTGTCCTATGTGGCATGGAGAGGTTATTGACCTACACCACTGTTGTCTGCTGTTGTTTTCTATAGAAAACGGATCCTGTGGGAAGGTTGGCTTAAATGCCTTAATGAGTTCTCAGAAAGAGTGAATACCTAGAGTGCTTTACATGAAGCACGGTAGCGCAGCACTACAAGGAGTGTAACTCCATAATATAGTGGGGTGACTCCACTATGAGGTTCTCGGTTAGGGGTAATGCCTCGGCTTTGTGAGCCAAGTCATAGCAGAGTAGCACCGTAAATAGGCAGGTAGCCAAATGCTATATGATAATCATAATAAAGAGAGGTAGATAGCACTACAAAGAGGACGATGTCCTCATGTTACAGTAGCGTAACACCACGAAGAGGTACCAGGTAGGGTAAAGCCTCGGCTTCGCAAGCCATGTCATAGCGGCGTAACACCGCACGGAAGCGCAATACTTCATGCAGGGTAGTTTAGTACTATAAAGAGGCTTGTGACCTCATGCTATAGTAGTATGACACTAGGAAAAGGTACCCAGGTGGGGTAAAGCCTCGGCTTTAAGCCATGTCATAGCGGCATAGCACCGCAAAGAAGCGCAATGCTTCATGCCATGACTCTTTATAAAGAACTCACCTATAGTGTATGGACAGAAATATCAGGCCGTCTCTTGAGGGTAAACTTGTAGACGCCCAAAACTTATACACTAAAACCAGGCTGGCACAAGGCCTTTAATGTGCAGCCACAAGCACAGTTGATGTCATTATGTGAGTAGAAAGAATTGTAGTTATGGTACAGAATTCAAGGCTTAGTCCATTCTTGTATCATGCTGTTATTTAACCTATACGGAAAGATTCAAGTCGTAGCGACATCTCTCCTAATACATGATGGGCAGTGGGGAATGCTCAACCCATATATTGAGATATGTGGGGGATTATTGGTGGTTTTGTCTTTGGACTAGGAAAGATAGTCCTACATCGGCTACACCAAATGGTAAGTATCTCAATATAATATATTGCTTGTGTTGAGGTGTGCACATGAGGTGTGGTGGGGCACAAGTGTGTGTCATGTGAGAGTATTTTTCTAGAAGGAAAAATGATTAATTCCAACAAAGATGTAAGTTGATTTTTGTTTTGCGGACTCGAACATGGACTCTAGGATGTCTCGTGCATGCACGGGAGTGTTCGGGGGGTAGGTATGGACTGGCACACTTCTATGCTGATTGTGGAATGATCTAAAATATTAACTCTATTTTTGAGTATTGGTATTTTAGTCACACATCAGATAGGAGAAGAGGTGAAGTCTCACTCTACTCTATAAATGGAGCCCCTTGGCCTCATTTGAAAGATGCACCAAGAAGAGAGTTAAGGGAGTCCGTAAAGTCCATAAAGCCCGTTCAAGTCTCAAATATTGACTGACGAGCGTTCCAGAAGTTCTCTAGAACTTGGTGGTTCCTGGAAGCGGATCGTATATAGGCAAATATTACTTTGAGCAATGGTGATCTTATCACCCCAGCAAAGCAGCCTTTCTCTTTCTTCTTCCTTCTCTTCTTCTCTGATCTAATCAGATACTTCTTGTGGGCTTTCGTCACTGCTGCTGCTAGCAACTCAATTTGTACCTTCCTAAAAGAAGCTCTACTTTCATTTGTTGTTGTAACGAAATCCCTTTAGATTTCGTTATCCAGAATCCTCCAAGGATCTCTGTGGTGTACCTTCTTTAAAGTGTTGCTACGAAACGTTGTTACTATTGAGACAACTATTTCATTTCTCTGTTTTCCATCAAAATTATGCCTCGGGAGTAACAGATAGACATGTAAGAGATTCCAAGTTGTGACTTGTTGAATTCCTATTATGAAATATTGGATTTCAGTCATATTTTAAAGAGTTGGAGAACTTTTGGTGAGTCCAAATTCATGGAATAAAAACTGAATAGAAATAGAGTTGAGTGTTGAATGTCATTGATGATTTTATTAAACCGTAAAACTATGACAATATCAACGCAAATTAAAATTTTGAATATAGAGAGTTGATTACCCATTTTGGAGATTATTCATTCATAGGATCGATGTTATTGTTAATTAGACGTTGAAGGGTTGTCATGTATATGATCATCTTTTAAACTACATCTATTGTTTTATTTTTCTAGTTATAAGAATTGCATGTTTTGTTGAATTCTGCTTCGAACTCCTCATTCAATTATTTGATCATGATTCTTATCGATAAACTGTATCTACCCCCCTCAACCCTACCTATCCTAGTTATTCCTATATTTCGAGGACGAAATTCTTGTAAGTTGGGTAGGATGTAAACCCCCTAAAATTTTCCTACGTTATTCATTTATCTATTTATTTAAATTGGCATTGATATTTTGTTTTTCGTACTTGTACATCGCGTGCAAGATTGCGAGGTAGTATATATTTTTTTACACAAAAGTTTATTAAAAGATCATTTTCCCATATAGAAAAATAGTTTATTTTATAAAATTATTAGAAGGTATTTCTATTTGCTTATAAAGCATAAAATGCGTCCTGACGAGATTGCCAAAACTTTATGTAGTTTATTTATTTATAAAAAGACTAAAATATTTTATTATACAAATATAAGTAGCAATTTTAGAGAACTATATTTTATGTAAATATTCTATTTGCATTGAGGTACATAAAAATTTATACATGCATATATTTAATTTTCAAAAATATTTATTATTATTTTTAATGATTCATAAAAAGATTTTTTGAAACTTGTTTAATTGTCATGGTGATTTAAATTTAAAATTTCGATTTTTTGAATTTAATTTAAATAGTCCTTATTTAAAAGATAGGATTATCTAGATTTGAATTAGATTTCGATTTAATTGATTTAAATTAAACAAGTGAAATATCTACCAGGGGTTTAAAATATCCTAATCCTTATCCAATTTGGAGCCTTCACCTCCTATATAAGGGGAGCTCCCTTACCCTCCTTCATGAAAATTCATAATCAAATTCTTCGTCACAACCAAAAGTGTTGTTTGCATCGTGTCTGTGTCCCCCTTCACATCCACTATATTTTTTTTCTTCTACATATACAATATTTTTCATCCCGTGTTCGACAATTTCAGACATCCAACCTGTCGCATCGGACATCCAACCCTGTCGTGTCGGACAGTCCCGACACGACATAACCTATCCCGATACCGACAATACATCAAACCCAGCACCTGACTTCTCAACTTCGACTTCCCGGCCATAGTAACATCGACCCGACCTCCAGACTATCCACCGTACCACTGCCATCCTTTCAGCCAAGCAACACCACCTCCGTCGCTATCACCACAACAAAACACCGAACCCACCATCACCATCCGCCATCACAACCACCGCCACCAGTGTCTCCACCGACCTCGAAAATATCCCACAATTACGCCAGACCCCTACCACATCCCGTTCACACCCTGGCCACTCCGACCAACCCGTTGGGAGGCGTCACCACCATGCCCGTCATCGCCTCAGCTCCGACCCCGTCTATCTGACCATCCTTCCACCACCGTACGGTTGCCATCACCGCCACCTTCACCATGTTCTCCATCATGGTCGCCCTCTTCCCACCACCATGCCGAATTTTTGTCGAAACACCCAACCCGCCACAGCCATTACCACTACCATCAAAGATACGCCACCACGGCCCCACTGCAGCGATCCGGCAGCCTGTCCCCGACCAACCCAGGTCGCCGACCAGCCGCAGTGCCCGGCGCCATCGTACCGTCCAAACCCACCAAAGAAAGACCCCCAAAATTAAACACACCCACCACCATTACATAACTCCGCTCCCGCCATCACAGTCCGACCCCTCTACTGGTACGCCGTATCTGGCCGCGCGCTACCGGAAGCTCTGTCCGTGCCGTAGAACCCCTCGGCTAGAGACCGCCCCCGTTCGTAAAAATCTGCCACCCGCTCTAACAAGACCACTCCGGCGCCGCGACCCTCCGGTTCTCCGCCTACAAAGCGCCGATCGCCGGTTCCCGTTACAACCCTCATCCGGTCGACCTCCTGTGCGTCGGGCCGAGCACCACATGGCCGACCTACATCCTCCGTATGGAAGCGCCGACAGCCTTCGTAAGACCCTTGCTCCTGTCTTCTTCCCCTCTCTGCGCTTACTTCTTCATTTTCCCTATCGCAATTTTGTTTTGCTTCTGCTTTGTGGGCTTCTCGAGGAGAAGCAGAGGTTATCAAAGTTTCCTATTTTTATCATACTTTAGTTTTGTTATTATACCATTATTGTTATTGATAATTATATGTTTTTTATTTAAAAGAGGAGCAACTCTCCTTACTGCCCTCTCTCTCTCTCTCTTTGATAGGTTTGTCCTCCTCGAAGGAGGAGACCAGCAGAGGTCTTATAAGATTTTGGGGATATTATTTTATTATTTTTTAAATACGGTATAATATATAGTGTAAATTAATTATATGATTAGTATATTTGCTATAAGTATTTACTATTATTGTTAATTATTATTATCTTTGTTATTATAGTATTAGTTATTGTTATTTTACGTGTGTTATGGATTTATTATTGAAATTAAAAAATTTTATGGAAATATTGGTATACTAATCACTAGCTAATTTCAAAGTGAGCTTTAAATCCCAAAATTTTCTTTGTTTAGATATCACTACATTAATTTTGAATATAGATACGGCTTTTACCTAAAATATTTGGATTAATTAAAAAGTGCTTTCGAAATTGTTATATATAGTTTCAAGAATTTTATTAGTAAATTATAGTTTTCAAAGTAAAACGACTTTTACTACTTAAAAATATTTTGCGATAGTAGAATATAGCTTTTAAGTATTATAAATAGTTTTTAAAAATCGTATATGTATTATTTATCCAATTTCTTCGATTTTCTGGAGCTCATCCCATTATTTATATTCTCTCGCCAATCCCGTACCTCCTTATGTCAACCCTAACTAATATGACCTTTTTGGACCCAATGGAATACTCCGTGTCATCAATAGAGGCCATCTTGCGTAGTTGTAACACGAAAGCCATATTTTGTGCCAGCATGATCATCGTACCATACTAGGCGCTACACCAAGCAAGATACCTTGCTCTTACTGTTTAATTCTTTGCTCATTATATTACATGCATTATTTATTTAGTATTTATTTTTTGCAAAAATAACTTGTTCTTCTCAATAATGGATAGATTTTATTGTCTAAATTCTGTCTTTCATTATTTACTTTTATACATACTTGACCGAGAAGAAAGAGACTGCCTACATTTATTGGCCTTGACACATGTATGCTACGAATCACGAGTCACATATAGATCTCGGACGTGTGTACTGAGTGGCTAGCGGTACATATTGGACGAGCGTTAGGCTATGACTACTATTAGGATTACGTGATAGAAGACTAGTAGTTATTAGAGTTAGAACATTGGGTGGGAAGAATACAACTGGGCGTTGACCTCCTCCCTATCTATCGTAGACTCGCTCGCTACTGAGGAACGATAGGTAGACTATATACTATAGACTCGCTCGATACTGAGGAATGGTATATCGTAGTTAGACTCGCTACTGTGGTCCTGTTTATTTTATCTTGACTTGACTTGGAGGTTATGCGACCATGCCCTATTCTCGATTGCATTACACCTAGAGTGGTTAGGTTACCTTATCCGTTAGGTATATGTACTTTTGGTTTATGTACTTATACCTAACCATGACTTAGAACATTATTTTGTCGCAGATTAGTTTGCCACATCTTGTCCTTGTTTGGTTGTAGGTGTGGTTCACTACTTCGATGACAAGATACTGAACCATGTTATGGCCCAGATTATTGTTGAGCAGTTTTATATTCAGTTTATGGTATGTTCTTCATGTTTCTTATTGCGTCTCTCTAAGGACCTGGTAATTTCTCCAGGTATGTGTTTGTGAGTTTCTGCAGGTGCTCTAGCCAAGGACATATTTTACTCTCTTCCTTCGAGATGATTGCTTTGGATCGTCTTTTGCTTCGCTCGACCAATACTTTCATTTTTTATGTATTCTTCTCTTTTAATAGTTGGTAGTGGATTTGTCTCCGTCCAACGTCTTGTACAAATAATAATTTATAGCTGATTTCTTTCATCATTCCATTATATTTGTGGATGATATTTAGTGTGTCATGGTTTACTATATTTTACAGCTTATGTATACATACGAGAATTCCATATACTTCATATGTAAGCAGTTGGCATGTCTACGTACTTAGTCCTAAGTATTTTGGGACTGGGGCGTTACATGTTTTTGTGGTGGCCCATACATGTCAAGTTTGTCGTTTTCTGTTATCCAATTCATGCGTTGACTTCGTGTTAACTTAGTATCATTATCGCTCTCTTCGAGCGTTGGCGTGATTGCTGTGGAAGGAAGATTTTATCAGGACTTTGAGATTGGATATTTTGACATTTGTTTAGTATCCAGTGGATATTCTTGTATTAATTCATCTCCTTTGATTCTGGACAGTTCCGCAATCATGATTATCTGTTTCAGATATTATTTTGATTATAGATATATTTTCTATATAATATGTTTTACAAGGATTTTGAATTTGGAGTATTTTCCTAGGAAACTACCTTGTGATTATTATTGAAGGTGTTTTTATGTATATTATGATCGACCTAGATTTGGATTTTTATTATTTTCCTAGGACTGTCTTGTTATATCGTTAGATGTTTTATAACTTTAGTGACTAGGACATTTGGGTTATGGATCTGATTCATTTTGGAAATTTGTCAAAGTGACCGGGTGACCCTAGTATACATTGATTGCGTGGTAACGAAAGTTGCAGCCGCTCGATTATAGTGCCATGGTTAATATTTTGCAGCTATTTCGGATTTTGCAGCCATTTCGGATGGCGTGGCAGAGAATGACCGTGACATACCGTATGATCGGATATAAGGAAACTACTGTCGTCGGTTTGAGACGAATATCCTGGATTTTATGATTTTTGTGGATTTTTCTGCAGTTGGGATTTCAGGTTTTCTAATACTATTTTGATATTTTGTACTTATTTTGACTCATGAGTTATTTCGTGCATGTGAGATTTTGATTTCGACATTCTTTCGGTGCTTTGGATTGACTTAAAATTTGATTTGTGTAGCTAGACATTGTTCTCTTTGATGTTTTCATATTGAGATTTTATTCATTTCCAGTTATATTACTTGATTTCTGTAAGGTGGGAAGAGTTTTCATGGCATATATATATATATATATATATATATATATATATATATATATATATATATATATATATATATATATATATATATTTTGCCATGAATATATATATATATATATATATATATATATATATAATATATATATATATATATATATATATATATATATATATATTTTGCCATGAATATATATATATATATATATATATATATATATATATATATATATATATATATATTCATGGCAAAATATATATATATATATATATATATATATATATATATATATATATATATATATATATATATATATAATTATATATATATATATATATATATATATATTTTGCCATGAATATATATATATATATATATATATATATATATATATATATATATATATATATATATATATATATATATATATATATATAGATACTAGTTTTGAAAATCCTATTTTAATAATTTTAAAATTTCGAGGATGAAATTTTTGTATTGTGGGTAGGATGTTACCACCCTGTTTTGAAAATATGTATATGACAGTATTTCGTATTTCAGTGATCTTAAAATCTTGTATTTGTTTAAAATTTATTTAGTTTCTTGATCTTGATTTATCCTTAGTTGTTGAGGCATGGTTCTTGAGTTGTTGGTATTATTTTATTATTGTTGGAGTAAATTTTATTTTCATAATTAGGAGTATAGCTCTTTCTAATATTATTACTGTTAATATTATTATTATTATTGTTGTTATCATCATTATTATTAGATTTTATTTTTCCTACATATGCTACCCCCCTCTCTTTCCTAACCCTAACGTAACTCACTCCCCCCTTCTCTCTTCTCGCTCAGCCGCCAGCTCTTCCCTATGACCTAACACTGACCCTAAGCCCCTCTCTCTCGTTCTCTCACTCTCTTCACTCTCTTTCCCCCTCACCCTCTACCGAGCACAACCCCTCTCCCTCACTTCCCTCTTTCTTTCTGCCCCTTCCCGCTCTTCCCCGTCCAGCCCGGCCCACATGGCTGCCTCCAGCACCATGCCTCCACCATCATGGTCGACTCCCTCCCCCACCATAGCCTCCGCGACCACCACCACTACTTCCATCCGCCGCCACCGACCTCCAGCGCGACCCCTTCCTCTGCGACCACCGCCACCACCATCTCCACCACCCCCCTCCAGTAACCACTGCCACCATCTTCTCTGCCTCTTCCACTTCCTTTTCCCTTTGGCCGCCGTACGGTCTGCTGTCGCGAGTCCCAGCGCCGCCGCTGCCATCGCCCCTCCGTCGGGAGCCAATCCCGACATGGCTGAGGCTTCATCGACGGCTTCCACGCCTCTCTCCCCATCTTCTTCTTCCAGCGGCCAGCGCTACTGCCTTGCCTCGAGGGCAGCATCGCCTCGAGCAGCGAGACGCCTCGAGCCCGGCACTGCTCGAGCAGTGAGCCAGCGTCAGGCTACGAGATCCTTGGTTCATGCGCCTCGATGTGCGTGCGACCTTGAGCATTACGCAGCTCATCCGGTATGTTGCCTCGATTTATGCATCCTTATTCTTCGTGTACCCCGATTTACGGGTACCTTCGTGTGTATACTATCTTGGTTTTCGTGCACACCAATTCACGAGCTGCCTTGGGCAGCGGGATGCCTCGAGCCCTGCGTTACCTCGGACACCGTGCCATCTCGATTTATGTATTGCCTTAATTTTTGTGTCTTGGCCTTTGTGCCTACCACGTAACCCGTGTCGCTTTGATTTGCGTACACGTATCGATTTGTGTGTCACTTTGGACTTCGTGCCATATTGATTTGCACGACGCAATGATTTGCATGCCGCATTGGTTTACATGCTTCCTTGAGTCTCGTATCATCTCGATTTACGTGCACAAACCAATTTCTGTACTGTATTGATTAGCTTTTTATATTATATCTTGCATCGTCTCGATTTACGTACACATCTCGATTTACGTGGCACGATAATTTGTGCGCCATCCCGATATTTGTCTCGATATTCGTGTTATCTCGATTCTCGTGCGCATCTTGGTTTATGTGTCCTTATCGATCCGTGCGCCTCAGTTTTTGTGCCAGATCCCTGTACTACTTGCAAGACCTACACGGTATAGCCTTCTGCCATCCTTGTGCTTCTGATATTATTTTATTATTTAATTCTAACAATTATTTATTTTGTGTTCTTAGGACCACGATGGACATGCTAGCTTGGATCTTGATCATCAAAGACTTGCTTACCTAGACGAGCCCTCTTGGCAAGTATCCCTTGTTCATCGACGGCTCTTGCCCTCTCTCCTGGATTTTATTGTATTTAGTTCATTTGTTATTGTAAATGTATAACTGTGAGTAGTGTAGCTTAGTAGTCGAACTGCCATGGTGATAACTTAGGATAGCTTGGTTCGATACCGGATCAGGCCGTATCGGATAACTCAGACATGTCATCTACACCTTCGAGTACACGAGCACGACCCACGTGCATGGATTGTCCCCATATGCCCCGTGTCCGACTCACGGTCGGGTAAAGGCTTTGGCTAACTATGTCTGTGACTATGCTTGTGGCTTAGATTATGACTGTGGGTCCGTGATGCGCCCTGAGTTGCGATTCTTGTTGCATGTATTGGCTTTGTGCCCAGTACGCATCGTAGTGCTGCTGGAGGCCGAGACTTAGTATTCTCGGATATGGTTTGGTTTCCAGTACGCATTATAGCGCTGCTGAAATCTGAGACTTGGTGTTCTCAGCATGCAACTCTGCGGCGGGTTGCGTCGAGTGGATTTAGCCCCCATTCGCTGGGAGCTCCCGTCCAAAATACAAAGAAGACTGCCGAATTTTTCTAGAATTTTCGATCAGGAATTTGGTTCGAAGATTTGGGCAGAATCGTTTCTTTGGTTTGTTGAACAAGACGCATGCACGTTTATCGTAGTATAGTTAATTACCTGACTCCAGTACCTGCTAGGTAGACTCACGACTAGATTAGTCGTCTAGCTACTTGACTTGTCTTGTCCGTCGGATAGCGTGAGGAGCGCGGTTCCACTCGAGGAACGGTCTGCAACCCTGGTCCTTGTTTGGTTTAAGGGTTGTGGATCTGCTCCAGAGCGGTTCATGCAATCCTTGCAATTTTTCTGGCGACATTAATTAGTATATTCCTGTCCCCTGACCATTCATTCTACGAGTTATCCTAGTCTAGCTAGATAGGGTTGACAGTTGTCCTATGTATCGGGATTTGACCTTGGATATGTCTAAGGATTAAGTATTATGTGGAGTATGCTTCCCGGGATATTGATTTGATAGACTCATATGGACTCTTGGATAGTGTTGCCATTTCTTTTAGATGACATTTATTCTGATCAGATATGGCTATTTGATTCCTGGATTTTGATGATTGTGCAAGTGTTTCGTGGAACAAAAAGAATATAGAGGGCATCAATACATTATTTTTTACTCGACTTCCCAAACGCCCAAAACCTGGTTTGATTTCTATATCTTGATAGCTGTTAGACTTGTTTGCTGATAGCTTGTGGTCATTGATTTAGAGGATTCTTGTGAGCCAGAGGGCCTAGTAGTGTTTATAGTGATTAGCTTGGTGTTTGGTGATCGTCCTTCCTGACATAATATTTATTCCATCTTAGATGGAAGAATCCTGATAGATTGATATGGTGGATAGATCGACTTGAGGATTTGAGCTGTAGGCTCCATGTGTACTTGAGATGCTAGTCTAGTAGAGATCTCGACCATGTACCTGACCTGATATCCATGCCACGATGTGGGTAGATGACTTCTTGTGACTGACAGATTTGTCCTTATTCCTGACATGACTACTTGTATCCGTGCTATAAGTCCAGCTTACCCTTTGAGGTAATGGCCCTGATTTTGCACTGTGGTGCTCCTTGTCTACTGGCACTTTGAGGTGCTACTTCCATGATTATATGGCCCTGCGATGCCATCGTGATATTCTAGCTATATGATATGATTACCTGTACGGGTACCCTGGTAGTTGGCCTGTAGTCTTAGCGTGGTTAGGATTGCTTGCTTAATTGTTGCATAACACTAAGAATGAATCACAAATGGGACTATAGCTGCCGAAGTTGATTCTTACTTAGTGTACCCGTACTGAGGTACGACATTTAGGAGGATGATCATGTGACCACGGCATGTGATTTCGGATAAATGTATGGATAATCTAGGCAACTTAAACTGGTAGAAACATTGGGAGGGAACGGAATCTCGAGGTCGTGCAATACTAGTCCACTTTACTTTGGCTGGCCGCGACGGATATTATTACCGTCCGCATTAGAGGATAGCAGTATTCTGCTACTTTATGTACTATATACTACATGCTTGTCTTGCTCGCATGGTGGCCTTGCGAGGGACCAGTGCTTATCTAGTCTTGTTATATCTGGCCTCGCTAGCCAGGCTGGATCGGCATGATTTGAGGATTCCTATCTTGTATTGTTGGGGTAACCCAACCTCCATATAGAAAGTCGTAGGCATTTGAGTGGTCGCTTATCCTCCTAAATTGTTTGTCTTGTTGCTTGCACAGTCGACTGATATTGAGTTCCAGTTGGCGATGCAGGTATTATTGGATGTTAGGGAGATTGTGATTATTGTTGGTTATTTAGCTACATTAGTTGTGGATTGTTATCGTGCGTTGGTACCGCACGATCATTACTCTCATTTACTGTTCCTTTATGCTATTCCTATCTCATTTTATCCTGCTGGCTTTTCCTCGCCCGTCCTTGAGCCTTCATTTCTGGTACTTGCTGTGGTTGGCCTGACCAACCCTAGATTGTTCCCAGATTGCCGGTGACCGACCCTGTGGATCATCCAGACTTGACTTGAAGGATGTGCTTCAGTTCCAGACCATGCTAGGAACTGTGGGAAGGTATACTCGTCTACATTATTATCCTGTACTGTAGATTTCCTGATTATCATATGACTATTTTCTGCTTTCCATATGATTCTCTCTTGCTTATTATTTCATTATTATTGCCTGTGGATATGAGATCGGATTTAGGCCATAGATTGATTGCATGCTAAGATACCCAGCAAGATTGACAGCCGTCATTGTCGTATAACGTCTTCATACCTTATACGGTGTAGCTGGACGACGTTCGTCCCCGTATTCCGGTACTGGGACGTGACATGTAACAAGATACAAGAAACAATATGCCATAGTAAACTGAATATATATGTCACATGTCACAAGTAAAGTAAAATAGTCCCAGTCGTAACAAGGCCCAATATCTCATCATCGAAACAATGGACTACCCCTACAACCAAAAAAGGACAAGGGGTAGCACACTATTCTGTGATGCGACATTGTCCCACGCTAATGGAACAGGGGTGACATGACATTGACTAGGGTTACCTAACCATTCTAATGTGTTCATGCAGTTAAGAACAAACCTTAAGTCGCAAGGGCCCTGGCTATAAATAGGATCTGGTATAGTCCCCACTTGGGCACCAGTGACCAAGCGCATAACGTTCAAAAACGTCAGTTGCCAACCTGAGGGGGTAAGCATGACCGTATCTCCGGCGGAGCTTCCGGGTTACGAAAGGAAAGTATAATAGTAGCCCATACGATAAGAAAATCTTTTTTCCACCCAATGTACCTATCTAAGTCGCATCTACGACCATGTATCTCTACTAACTGCCACGTCACCTAGCATGCCTCTATTGACAGTTAGACCTAACGCATGCACACGGGTGATCAGCCAACACGCAAGGACCTCTATATGCTACTCATCTCACACATATCTCGTGGTACAACTGTGTCAAGGTTTATGTAATACACTACAGATGGAAGTCCCTTAACTCTAGCTCCATGTATATGCTACTTTTGTCTATCAAACACAAGAAGAAAATAAGACTAGAACTTGCATCATGTATAACGGAAATCAAGTAAGTAAATCAACTAGAAGAACTAGAAATAAGCAGGCAGGAATATGCAATAACTAAAGAAAAAATGCAAACTAAATTTAAGCAGTAAATATGGCAAGGTATCTTGCCTGATGTGTCGCTTGGTGTGATGCGATGTTTTAAAAAGTCTCAGTTTGTCCAATAGCCATGGTCGATATGGAAGGGTCCAAATTTGTGAGAAAATAGCAGTTACGATTAGTGATGATCGATGATGACAACAAGAGGAATTTGAGTAAAAGCTACGTATATTATTTTTAGAAAATATTTAATATAATTGAAACTAAAATTTATTAGTCAAAAATATATTTTTAGATAACACCCAAAAATCTAAAATAAATTATTTTAACTGAAACTCTAAGTTTGTAGCATATATAAAAACTATATTTCCTTAGTAATATCTAAAATACTAGATAAATTATTTTTTTGTTGTAAATCAACAGTTTATGAAATATATATTTAAATAACCATTATATAATCTAAAAAAATTATTTTTGGTGTTAAACTAAATTTTGTAAATATATATAAAGTGATAAAATAGAATGTAATAATATATTTTATTTTCATAAATACTTAAAATATTGCTATAATTATTTTATACCATTAAGATTTTAAAAAAATTTTGTTTCTAGTAATAACGATGGCAAAATACCCATATATTATTTTTAAAAAATATTAATAATACTACTGTTATTAATAATAATAATAATAACAATACTATTAAAATATTAGCTATAATCTTTGTATATATAATATATATTTTCATACATATCTTATAACATGTATTGGTCATCATAATGATATCATAAAAGTAATATTAAAACTGAATGACAGTGCTGTCAACTTTCCTCTTTCGAGAAATCAAGGGAGCAATCCCTTTTTAAGAAAGGGTGCAGCTATCTGCACCCCATGGACTACTAAGGACACCCCATGAAAAAAAAGAAAAGAAATTGAAATTTCCTATTCTACCCCCATCCCGACCCTGACCCCGACAGTCCGACCCCCCTCCCTCCTCCTCTCTCCTCCTCCAAACCCCCTCCCCTCCTCCTTCATCCTCCTCCGACACCCCTTCTCTCTCCAGCTGCTCCCCCGACCCCCCCTCCCCTCCCCCGCTACTCCCCCGACCCTCCTCCTCCACCCCCCTCCTTCTCCCTCCTCCTCCGAACCCCCTCCCCTCCTCCTCCACCCCCTCCTTCTCCCTCCTCCTCCGAACCCCCTCCCCTCCCCCACTACTCCTCCGACCCCCCTAGAGGGAGGAGGAGGGGAAGGGGGTTGGAGGAGGAGGGAGAAGGAGGGGAAGGGTGTCGGGGAGCAGGAGAGGAGGGGGAGGGGGGTCGAAGGGGAAGGGATAAGGAGTGGTCGGGGAGCAGGGGGAGGGGAGGGGGTTAGAGGAGGAGGGGAGGAGGAGGGGAGGGGGAGGGGGCGGAGGAGGCGGAGGGGTCGGGGTCGGACCGTCGGGGTCGTGGGGGGGGGGAGGGGAGGGGAGGGGAGCATGGGGAAGGGGGGTAGTGTAGAAAATTCAATTTTTTCTTTTTCTTTTTTTTCATGGGGTGTCCTTAGTAGCCCATGGGGTGCGGATAGCTTCACCCTTTAAGAAAGTAAGAAAGGAAGTAGAGGAAGAGAGGAAGACTAGAGCAGAGAGGACGGGTTAAGTGCGGGAGAGGGAAAGTTCATCAAAAAGGAAAGGTGGAGGAAAGGAGCGGAAGAGTCGGGGATTACCAAAGGGGTTCGACGACTTTCGTCGTGCAGCAAGGGGCTGACCGTAGTGGCATCCGCACAGATGGGCGGAGAAGTTCGGCACCGGACCTAGGTGGCTCGACCGAGATCGGCGCCAAGCGCAGCTGCGGCGGTACACTCGGGCGCGGCTGACCGGAGAGGGTGGCTCGGCAGAGGTGAAGCGGGAGGCAGGGAGACTCCTTCGCACGGTGGTGGTGATGCGACCGTTCCTGGCGGCGCATAAGGCTCCGTGGAGCAGTTCTAGGATTCGACTACTGCACAGCGCAGGCACGACTCCTGGCGGCGGTCGTGGCTTCGACGATGGCGTAGAAGGGCTCAGGTGAGGGTTTTTGTCTTTTTCTTTCTTTTCTCCAGTGGTGTGGTGGGGTTTTGGGTGGCTGCGGCCGGTGGTTTGGGGGTTCTGACATTGGTGGCGGTGGTGTTTAGAGATTCTGTTGGTGGTGTCGATGATGATGAAGATGGGCTGACAGTGGTGATGGCGTGAAGATGGTGGTGCTGTTGGTTATGACAATGGTGGTTGTGAGGTGGCGTCAGGTGGCTGGGAGCGGCCTCGGCTGGTCGCCCGCGATGGTGGCGTTGGCAGGGACGGTTATGCTCGGTGTGTTTTGGTGTTGTTGATGGGGTTGGGTTTCGGCTAGGGACTGCCAGCGATGACGAAGATGATGCCGACGGTGGTGATGGATCGGGACAGGATCTTGGTCGGGATAATGGGGGCGGCCGATACGGAGGTGTTCGAAAATATCGGACACAGGATGAAGAAAAATATATTTGTATAAAAAAATTAGTGGATGGGAACGGGGCACAGACACAATGAACATCTGGTTGTGGAATTGGTTTGGTGAAATTTATGTGGAAAAGTGAATCAGAAGCCTCTCTTTGTATAGGAGGTGGTGCTCCTAGTTGGATAAGGATTTGGGATGGTTTAAATTCCCCATTAGATAATGTCATATTTAATTTAAATCAATTTAAACTCACTTCAATAATATCTTTCCAAGATGTAAACTAGATAATCTTATATTTAATTCAAAACCATTTAAAAATTATTAATAAGATCAAATTTTTTTTTAAACCACAATTGCTACATTTATAATACTTTTTCATAAAATTTAAAATAATAATAAGAATAAGTTTCGAAAATCAAATTAAATGCATGAAAGTAGAAGATATATATAAATATAGTTTTCTAATTTATCAATCAAATAAAAATAGTCTTTTTATAATAAGGGATAAAATAAAGTTTTGGCAGTTCTTGATGCACTTTAAGCAATGAAAAATAAAAATATTTATCACATATTATTTTGAACCTATACTTCTCCTATATAAATAAAATCTATAATAAAAATATTTTCTAAAAATATGTACCTCACACATATTCGCACTCGACGAACAACGACAAATAAATAATTAAAAAATAATAGAAAAATAAATTAATTTTTAAAAAATTGTAGTGAAATTTAGGGGTTTTACACATCCCGATGGAAACTTTAACACGAAAGAATAAGTGAACTATTCGGCCAGGGATGAGATTTCCTGTGGGGAGAAGGAAACTGTTATGTTGGCATCATCCAATAGAGGAGGGGCGGGCGTCAGCAAGACGTCATTGATGACCGAGGTATTGCACCCAGCCCTAAGAGGACGTAGTAACTCCGCAAAGGAAGGTTTTGACAAAGGGTTGTCAAGTATCACGGGGGCGGGTGAGGCTACTGGTCGAATTGTAGAAGCATGAAAAATATGTGGTTCATGCGGGTCACAATTTGCCGCATAAATACTTTAGGCTAAACTGGTCCGCATAAAGCAGAGCCGCATGACAGATTCAGCACTCTATGCGGCCCGTCTACAACCAGATTGATTCATGCCGCAGAAGAAAGATATGCGGCCAAGTTGATCAGTCCTTTTGATAAAGCTGACAAACTCTGTCAAAACTGACAAAAATGATAGCTCTGACACTCTGACAAAAAGATAAGACGTGATCAGACAAAATGTCATGTCACTAAAAATAGGGTTTATGTGCTTAGACATAGTCATACGGCCAGAAGGATTGCTACCCAAGCCGCATGAACCTTATGCAGCTCAACATATGCGACCCTAAAGTCTCTGAGCTTCTTGCGGCCAAGGGTGACTGTAACCTAAGCCGCATGAGCTTTATGCGGCCCAAAATACAGAATCTATGCGGCTCGAAAGTCCTTAAGCTACATGTGGACTAAGGGAGACTACGACCTAAGCCGCATGAGTCTTATGCGGTCCAGCATGGCCGAAAACTGAGAGACTCATGCGGCTCAAAATAATTCCTATCCTACGATAGGATACGTGGCAGGCTGACCAAGTCTCAACCACCCAAATTTGCTGCAACAAAATCCTAACAAATTGCCAGCTGGCGACCAAAGAGTGGGTCTTTACATGCTGATTAGCCACGTGGCCACGTGCCATCTATGCGGCTCAAAACACATATTACTATAAATAGCAGGATGCCATAGCCCTGCAAAATGCTGGCAACCTACGAAGGATAATTTCTTCAAGAGCTAAAGACTGTGTCGGATAGTCCAAGGAGTAAGGCAGAGTTGAAACATTTTTCCGAGCCTCCACCGTCACCCCCAGAATAAAAAACTAAACAATTGTACTTAGATTGCCTACTAGGATTTCTTTCTAGGCTTTTCTTTGTATAAGCGAGTTTGCAATCAATTTTAGTATTTCTGTAATACCTGTCTTTGATATTAATGGCAAACACGATGGCGACTCTGCTGGGGACGTCCTTCTCCACTGATGAGAAGCTGGTGACGCAATCCGACGCGTCCAAGTTCGCTCTACGCAACAAATGCTTGTGGTTCGTTTTGACCAACAAGTCTTCGAAGAAATGCTCTCTGAAGGGAGCGCTAGACCGTCACAGAAGCGAGCCAACCCAAAGAGAACTCGCAGGACGTCGGCACGCAAAACTGTTGTCCCCGACCAAGTTCTCGAAGAAGCTCCTTCTGCGGCCCAAGACGGTGATCGAAGCTTTCCTGTGGCTTTGCTTTCGACTGCAGAGGACCCCGCTGTCCCCAAATCCAGCAAAGGAAAATACTACGATGCTGAGTTTTTAGGGGCACAAGGAAAATCCATGCGAACAAAGAAGAGGCCGCATAAAAGTAATGGACAGTCTGTCCATGCGGCAGCTAACTCTGGCCGCAGGCAGACGACCCATGCGGCTGCCAATTCTGACCACAGGAACATGGCCCATGCAACAGATCTGGCCACAGAAAGACAGCCCATGCGGCAGCCAACTCTGGCCGCAGAATGATGGCCCATACGGCAGCCAACTCTAGCCGCAGGAAGATGGCCCATGCGGCAGCCAATCCTGGCCTCAGACAGGATGTCTCATGCAGCCCTATCAAAAGCTCTATGTTCGACCGTCTCTCATGCGGGCCCGACTCTATGCGGCCCATTGAGAATGTGGAATATTCCAATCAGGACTCTTCTTACTATGCGCCTTCAGGCGCTAAGTTGAAGAAGTCCAGGATAATACGGGCCCAACAAGCCCAGTCAACTGTCCAAGCTACTGACCGTCAGCGGGCACCGTTAACTGTTATACGGGCTCCTGATGGAAACTTGTACAGAACCACCCGCGTCCAATCCCCCAGGGCTGACAGACAGGGTGGGTCTTTAAAGTCTCCCTCCAACAATCAAGAGCAAGTGCTTTTACTAGCCTCGGATCTGGGAGCAAACATGATACCTACGCACCTGTGTGCTCGGGATACCCGAGTCTACAAGTTTGATGCAAAGGTAGATCAGCCTGCTATCGACTTGCGTGAGGTGATTACTCACAAATGCAAGGAGGCAACCTTGGCATGCGATGAGTCCCTCTCGGGACTTCATTGCACCCAAGTCATCATCAACTGCTGCTGCGACAAGCTGGCAGCACCTGAAGATCGGCAGTCTATTTTCCAACGACTGTAGCAACCAGCACCTGTCCGACAACAACTCAAGAAACATATGCAAATTCCGGGAGACGAGGAGTTTCCTTTCGTCTCCTGTAATTCAACCCGGAAGGTTCCTCCCGGCAAGGGGGAAGAAGATAGGCTCTTCCAGCTCGGCAATCTCAGCTAGCACTGCAAGGAAACTCTCATCTGGATGGTTGCCATCGACAGCCACACGGGGGTGTCTATTTAGGCACTCGATCCAGAAAGAAGCTTCCAACATCTAGGGGTGCATCTTCGGCCGCCTTGGGAGTAGATGAAGCTGGGGGTAGCAGTCCCCTCAATGTATGCGATAACCTGGTGTACCAAGAGCATACATAGGGTAGAGATTCCCCGAAATTACGTAACAGACTTGGACATCCCTGAGGGCGACCGCCCTCGCCAAGACGATGCGGCTTTCTGCACAGGAGGTAGCACCCCTTCCGAGTTCGAGGAAGATGACATTCCGACATTCCTTGACGATTTTTCTGTACGAGAATACGACAGGTAAAGCACCTCTGCTACGGTCTCTTCCACCTCTACCCATATACGGAAAGTCTTTATGGCCGACGATGATCATGAAGCGCCTACTAACCGACAACGTCTAGAGGTACTTGAAGCCATGCTCTTGTCCTTGGTCAAGTCAGTAGACGAAATCAAAGCTGCCTTGCCAACTCAACCTGCAAGGATGCCCGGACAAACAAGCTTGGGACCCGCAGTCAATGCGGACACCAACACAACCGCCCCTCCTTTGGGTGATGATCCTTTAGGGGCATCCATTCCTTCAGCTGCGGGCGAAGCCAAGGAGGCAAGGAGGGAAGTCCAGGAGCTTCGAGCAATATTTAATGCCCGAGACTCCTCCCGAGACCTCAGGATACGGTAACCATAACCCGTCGCGGTAAGAGATGTTCCTTTTTCCCCACGCTATAAACAGTTACATATATATTCATATGACGGAAAGACCTCTGCTTGTCGGTACATGACTTATTTTGAGGTCACAATCGACCACTTGCCGCATAGCGACCCCATCCTCACACGATTATTCATCGGAGCATTGGAGGGGATCACGTTCGACTAGTACCGCAACCTTCCAGACAACTGCATCCATTCTTTTGACGGCTTCAAGCACATATTCCTGGATATATTCTATGAAGTGGGACATGATGTGACAATGTCGTCTCTCATGGACGTCGTTCAGGGAGAGAGGGAGCTAACAAGGAACTATATCGAGCGGTTCTACCAAACCGCAATGAGATTGTCCCAAGGCAATCCCGAGAGCTCCTTGATTGAAATCTGCTAGAAGAAGTTGCTCCCCGCAATTAGCCTCTGGATGGGGGACGATCAGTTCAGGGATTGGACGACCTTCTTCATAAGTGCTACCAATGCAGAGGCAAAGTTGAAGAAGTCTTGCCAGCTGGGATTACACATTCTAGATAGAGATGATAAGGGCAAACGTCCTGGTTCTACATCCAGCAACACAACAGTGGCGGCACCTCCAACCGGAATAATAAAGGCAAACAAGCTATGATCGCTGATGCGACCAAGAAGCCTGAACAAAAACTGGCGGAAATTCAGTGGCCGAGGATGAATTATTTATTTGAAGATAGTCATGTCAAACCTATCTTCGATATACTCTTGCAAGGGGGTAGGATCCAGCTCCCTCCACCAAGGTGCGAGCCCCAAGCGACAGAAATAGAGGATCCAAAATATTGTCACTTCCACCGCTATGTCCATCATTCCACTCATGACTGCTTCCAATTAAAGCGGTACATCCAAAGTCTTATTGACTCCAAAGCTCTGTCGCTAGACTTTGAAGAGGATACCGTAGCAGCGAACATGGTGTTAATTCAGTTCCGCAACTTCCCTCCAACAAGCACTCCAGACGGGTAATACCTGTCCCTCGGACAACGATGGAGGTTACCAATCTTCCACCCATCTGAAACCAGACATCTGGATTGGTACCTCTCACCACTTTACGAGGAGAGATCATGTGGGTGCATCCAGACTTAGTGCCCGAAGTTACCCAGGCGGTGTCATCTCCTACCAACAAGAAGAAGGGCAGGAAGTCCAAATCCTGTCATACAATTTCAGTCGAAGCTGAGGAAGCGGCAGCCATTGTTACCCGGTCTGGGGCACAAGTCCAGCCCACTCCGGGTAGTTCAGTTGAAGAACCTCAGCCAGCAACGTTGCCAACCACTGATGTTTTGGGGCCATCTCAGCCTCCACCGGCGGACAGGTCCAAGCCGAAAGAAACCTGCTTCGACAGGCCGCTCCGTAAAGATGTACCTTAGGGGTTGGAGAGACCTTACAACTTTGATATATTAGCATACTTGGCTAATACACCGACAAAGTTGTCGTTATACGAGCTCCTAAGGCTCTCTAAGGATTTTCGTGTCGTATTAAGCGAAGCACTCCAAATGATGACGCCTACTTAGCCCAGGTCAAGCCTCCAGGGGAAGACCCGTCAGCAGATCTCCAGGGCAACGATTGCGCAGATACAATGCCCGTTATCGTATTTAACCCACAGGACATGTTGATCAAGTCCAACTTGCATGATCGCCCCTTGTACTACACTGGATACATAGGCGACATCAAGGTAGATCAGATGCATATCGACCCTGGCTCGTCGATAAGCATCATCGCAAAAGCTTGCTCCAACCTCTGGGCATCCTTATGCACCGGCTAGCGACGACCAATACTGCCAGTAGCGGTTTTAACTCAGGAAGGAGCTATCCCCTAGAGAAGATCCGCTTGAAATGTCAGATTGGTGACCTGAAGACAGAGGTTACCTGCTACGTCATAGATGCAGACACGTCCTACAACATCCTTCTGGGGCGTCCATGGATACATGACTACATGATCATGCCATCTACAATCCACCAGTGATTCAAGTATGTCAGTAAGCTTGGCATCGTGAAGACTGAATTAGCCGACATCGATCCCTTCAAAGGGGTCGAGTCTTATTACTCTTCGGAGGCCTGTCTATACGAAGAATCCAAGCAGCACATAGCTGACGAACTGGAGGCCATCACAGGGCCAGAGGAACCCTTGAGCATTCATCTCCAGGCCCGTAAATCGGGCAAAGCTGCACCCCTTGTCGCAACTGTGCATAAAGAGGTGCCCGGTTCTCCTACCTCACCTCCACAGTTGGAACCAATGGTCATCCGCCTCCCGAGATCCAGCCAGGAGCCAAAGCCTTCCATAGGGCCGATGGTGATCCGATTGTCAAAATCCAATCAAAGGCAAGAGGAAGATGCGAGGTCCTCTGTGACGCCGATGGTGATCCGGTTGCCTAAATCTACTCAAAGGCAATCGAAAGACATAAAGTCCTCTACCGAGCCGATGGTTATCCGTCTTTCCAAATTGAGCCGACAACCAAGTGTTGATCTGACACCCTCAGGCAAGCCAATACCACGAGCCAAACCCTTGGTGGTCAAGTTGTCCAAGACAGCATTTCGACCTCTGGGCTCAAAAGGGTAGTCGAAGAGGACGTAGAACTCGCCAAGTACCTGGTGGCACAGGCGGATAGTCCCTCTCCAGATGATGTAATCCCTGTGGACAAAATTCCTTATTTCATCAATAAGAGGCTGCCGTTGGACTAAAAATAAAAAAAAGAAAAAAAAAGAAAGAGAATACTGCCTAGAGTGTCGAGTTATGTACATCAGGTACCTCTGAACTTACACTCTATCCCCTCCGAGGGAACTCGCATTGCATCTCTCCGAGCGACAAGTCATGTATATTGATACCTCTGAACTTCCGCTTTGATGTTTTGATTGTCATATATCACGTCCATATTACCTCTGATATAAACAATCTCCTAGCTTAACACATGTACCCAACCCGGGATAAAAGGCATGGTATTAAGACCGTTAAACCTATCATGTCCATATTACCTCTGTTGGATTTTGTCTCAAAATCTATTACTCGTACCACCAGTGCGCAGAAGAGTAATAGGTTCATCAAAAATCATTCCTGATTATCAGGTGTCACGTCCATATTATCTCTGATACCGATAGTCTCCCGACTTAACACTTGTGTCCAACCCGGGATAAAAGACATGGTGTTAAGACCACATAACCTATCACGTCCATATTACCTCTGTTGGATTTTGATTCTAATCTATTACCCGTACCACTAGTGCGCAAAAGGGTAATAGGTCAACATAAGTTTTTCTAATTTATTACTCGCACCATCGGTGTACCAAAGAGTAGTAGGTCCACAAAATATCATTCAAATCTATTTGCTCGCATTTACAGATGCACAAAAGGACAATAGGTCCACAAAAAGTCCCCCAGTGGATGTCCTTCATCAAATACAAATGATGTATTAGACCCTCTAGTACAAGCACCTCAGATACTACAAATAAAGAGTGAAGTGAATGTATTTTGCTTAATCAAAATCAGTTACATTCATAAGACTACATCTAAAAAAAGGAAATTCACTACTTATCTGCAACACATAGCTTGATGAGAATGTCTTCCAGCTGCGCAGTTGAACGCTCAATTCTCAGTCTGGCTCGGCGTTCAGCTTCCTGAGATAGCTTTTCAGCATCCTCAAGATGTGCATGGGCCTGCCAATTCTTCTCTAATTTCTTTAGGGCACCCTCTAGAGCAGCAGAGGCTCGGGTGACCTCATCAGTCTCCTTGCAAATCTTCTCTCTCTCCTGACGAGTGGCTTGGACCTCAGTCCCTAAAGATGTCAGCATGGCCTGGAGCTGGAGGAGTTATTCGTTAGTTTCGGCCATAGCATAAATGGTGATCTCCTCGCGAGTCAAGCAAATCTCTCCCTCTCGGCTTAGCTTGTCATATTTAAGAGACAACTTATGGAGGTCCTTCTCCAAGGTGGGCTTGGTCGTCTCCTGAACATTCTTCACCTTTTCTGTAGCTGTTATAAGGAAAGCACGTTCCTGCTCCATTGCAACAGACATATCAGCTCGCTGCAGTTTTTGCAATTGGATTATACACTGATCAGCCTCTGCCAGCTTGTGCTCCAGAAGGACGGCCACCCCTTCTCTACTCGAAAGCATCTTCAGCAGGTTAATCTGGCCTTGGGCGTAGTGACGGGCTACGGCAAATGAAGTCCCCCTCCTTGAAGTAGCTTCAACCCCTCGTTTTAGATGACGGTAGAAGCTCTCAACTATATCCCTCGACAATTCGTCCAGATTCTCCAAAGATGACGACGTCGAAGGAATATCAGCCAAGGAACCTGAAGGTGTGTGAGAAGAAAGTATAGCGGAGCTTGACGACCCTGTCAGAAGGGAAACAAACTTCGAGCGATGAGACTCCCTACAGTAGTAATCTCCTCTTCTGCAGCCCGAAGGAGCTGAAGACTAGGTAGAGTAGAGAGTTCAATCTCCGGGGAAGAGGCAGTTTCAATCAACCCTGCATCAACCGATGCTGGTATAGGAATCACCGCCTCTACCATCGGCACTTCTGGTATAAGCGGCTCTGAACTCGGCTAAGCGGGGTTCTTTTCGATTTGAAGGAGAGAAGGTCCATTTCTTCTCTTCGGCAAGAGGTCCGCTCCGACTTCATCGGCTATCTCCTCCTCCGTGGCTATGTACACCAATGGCAATGAAGAAGCACTACCTATAGATCCAGAACAACCGACAATCAGCTTGACTCAAAGGATGAGAAGAAAGAGCGAATGAACCTCCTTGTCGGTAAGAATATGGCATAGCTTACCAGGGGAGGGCGGTGTAGACCGCGGCTCGCTCTGGACAGTTATAATTCCTTCCACTGCTCCTATATCCTCCTCTACAGCAATATTCGAATCTCCTGCACCTGTCACTCCAGCCCTGGTCGACCCGAAAGGAGGTATAGCAGGGTCGACTGCGACCAACTGAGACCCTGCAGCCTCGATATTTGATTCTGTAAGGCTGGCACCTTCTTCGACCAGGGTGCCCATAACTGGAGGAATCTCAAAAGTAGCAACGGGCTTCGGAGGGTTTATGTCTTCCAAAGCCTGCACAAAGGAAGAAGAGAGAAATAATAAGGTAAAATCCCAAAAGTAACATGGTGGTCGGTCGAAATGAAATTTACCTCCGGGAGGGTTTCGGCATCACTGCCCTCTTTCGCAAGATCAGACCCTCGATTTCTAAATGTAACCCGTTTATGAGAACGAGGCCTATCGGCAACGGAAGGTCCATGCTTACTTCGCTTGGGCGAAGGACTCGGCACAGGAGAAGGCAAGCTCGTCACCGGAGTACTTGCAGGGAGCAACAGATCGTTGTATTCATCCTCCTCTTCCGTATCAGTCGAATCGAAGTCAAAGACTTCAACGGCCTTTGCCTTCCCTATCCTGTTCCTCTTTTTGGGCTTCTCGCGTTTCTCTGCCAACTTAGTACCAGTTATGAAACTGGTACTCACATCGAAGTCGCAAGGAGGCCCATTCACGGAGACGTGGTAGAGGGCCGCCATGTACGAGATGCTTATCGAGCCCCCTGTATCGGGTAAAGAAAAGATGGTTTGGGTACAGACGACACTGTAGTAATGCCAGGCTCGAATACCATCTAGGACGCCGCCCTCATAACCCAAGCAGGGACTTAGGTTGTCCAAAAACAACTGACAATACCCAAATTGTCTAGAATATCGGCTGGGCAAGTATGGTTCTAAAAAGACAATATTACGGTTGCAGTACACCAGATGTGCAGGACGAATATTCTGCAACCACCGGAACATTTTCTCGGATAGAATCTGGGGTGCGACACTGCCATCAAGATAAAGACGCCTCATTTCCTCATCGGTGAAAGGCGGGACCGACACAAAAAAGGAGTAGCTATCCACCCGTACGAGCGCAACACGAGAATCAAACATGGTCGAATAGGTCCAAGGCATATCATGATACTGATAGATGAATGCATCGTTAATCGTCGGATTTCCCTCAGGACCAGGTCGCATCAGGGAGGGGTAGTGCATTAGTAGCTACCCCATCAGGTAGTGGTAGGGTAGCTCAATGCGATTGACATCCTTCGTAACGTCACGAGCTATAGTTCTGGCCGTAAAGATGCGAAGGCCCCGATGGATGCTGCACACCATAGCTGGGAGTAGAGCTAGCCTGCCTCCAAAGACTAATTTTGACAGCAGAGAGAATCAGGTTGTGACTGATTCTATCAATAGAACCAGAACCTCTCGAGACCACACAGATCCTCAGCCAGATCATCAGAAATCTAGCTAAGATGGCCTTATTGGAAAAGGGTTGGGTATCTTGATAGAAGTAGCTGAATGTGTCGGATTGGCTCCCAAATCTGTCGCCAGAAGCTTTGGTTCTCTTGGCGCTTTGCACCTGAGCATCCACCCCTGATTGAGTCTGAGGGCTCCGAGGGACAACCCGGTCCGAGGCGCCAAGGTCGAATAAGTAACTGACCCAAGTTTTGGTGTGAGGAAGGGTCCCCTCAGAACTCTCATCTTTCTTCTTCGACATTTGTTGACAAGTGCTATGATGACATAACACTTCCCTGTAAACGACAAGGAACTCGGGAAACCGCCGCTCTAATTCCTCAAACTCCTCATTCGTGGGGGTATACTCTTTATAAACTTCGTCTCCCCTAGGCAACTTGGAGACATCATACATCTCGTGAAGGGCGAGCCCCATCTCCCCAGGAGGTGTAAAAAAGGTCCCCGTACGACGATTGTACATCTCAAGGAGCGCTATGAACAGCCTTGTGTTCATAGGAAGACCATAGCAAGTGCCACTTATGGCATAGTAGAGGCCGAGCTACTGTAAAGTATCCCTATATATCGACAGAATCCAGAATGTCAAGTTGACCCACGGAGGGGAACGACACATCCAATTCTGCAGCGACAGTCTGCCCGTGGGATATGATCCTTTGTGGGCAATCTGGTTCAGGAAGGTGTCGGCCTCAGATAACCGGTTATTGGGCCTCAGTTCATTTATAAAACTATCGGGGGCTAGTCCGACGATAGAACAACTGACCGATTCCCTGGTCGCAACCGCTGACCGCACTCGTCTATTATAATGGATATTGCCTACGAAGATTGCTTGTCGGTCCTAAGTTATAGGGTCCACCATTCTCCTATCGATAGGTACCATGTTGAAGCTTGACAGAGAGAAATGGCGTTCCATCTGAGGAAGGTGAATCGATATCCCGTTGGAAAGGAAATCCCAACTCTCAGATAGCTCCAGGGTGTGGGGATTCGAGACAACTATAGGATCTCCGAATAAGAACGCGGGCTTCAGATGAATGTACCCTAGCTTCCCAGAATTCATCATAATGAGTAAGTAAAAAAATGATTAGTTCCTAATCTCCCTTAACCTGGCCTCAGGTTGATTCCGGGTGATCTGAGTCGACACACGTTCGACTATCTGGTCCAGTCTCATACCCAACGTAGATTGGGCATATCCTATCAGGAGCTCCTCCGATGGAGCTACGGGTAATTTCACTACAAAGGACAAAGAAGAAGTTAGAAGAAGTTCATCCTTCAGCTATGCGGCTGAGCCAGACAGAACCTATGTGGCCTAGTTATGAGGGATGCATGGGCGGCTTAAAGAACATGAGACGCATGTGGCTCGGTCATACAGTGCTCATACGGCTCATTCATAAAACACTTAGGCGGCTCAGTCATGAAGTGCTCATACGGCTCAGTCATGAGGCACTTACGCGGTTCATGCGGCTCAGTCATAAAGTGCTTATGCGGCTCAGTCATGAGGCACTTATACAGCTCAGTCATGAAGTGCTCATACGGCTCAGTTATGAGGCACTTATGCGGCTCAATCATAAAGTACTCATGCGGCTCAGTCATGAGGCAACTATGCAGTTCATGTGGCCCAGTCATGAAGTGCTCATGCGGCTCACTCATGAGGCACTTATGCGGCTCAGCCTATGTGGCCCTATCATACAGAACACATGTGGTCCAAATGAGATAGGGCATGCATCGACCAGGCTTAAAGCACAAAGGCGATATATGACAGGCCCGCACATAAAATATGCGATATGGCTATTCAAAATTTTAGTCGTCGTCTTTCTACCGTCCTTACCCTTGATAGGGGTTGCACGTTGGGATGAATGGAAGGAGAGTCTGCCACTCTCGACGGAGAGGCAAGTTCCTTCCCTTTGGCCGCAGTACCAGTCGACTTGGAAGCTATTGGAGCCATGGCTAAATTGAGACAAAAAGATGGAGATGAAGGAGGAGAAGGTGAAAGAGAAAACTCTCTCTCTGAATGACCCCTATTTATAGAGTTTCTGAAGAGTGCCGCTTTGATTCTCGAGATCATTAAAGATAATAACGACGTTTTGGGATTTTATCCCTAGTAACCGTCGGCTCTATCTCAAAAAGAGAACCCAAATCCAAAATCGAATCAAGAAATTAAATGCAGCAGTGACAGCTGGCAGGCTGGATGGGGTCTCTCTGCGGCTCAAGATTTCCCTGTGGCTCGAGATCTCTCTGTAGCTCAAAAATTTCCTGCGTCTCAAGATCTCCCTACGACTAAAAGACTCCCTGCGGCTTGACATATCTACATACTTCTTATTCAAAGTATTCCAAATTTGCAATTTAAAAACTTTGAAGGGGGTCTTGTAGAAGCATAGAAAATATGGGGTTCATACGGGTCACAATTTGCCGCATAAATACTTTAGGCCAAACTGGTCCGTATAAAGGAGAGCCACATGACAGATTCAGCACTCTATGCGGCCCGTCTGCAACCAGACTGATTCGTGCCGCAGAAGAAAGATATCCAGCCAAGTTGATCAGTCCTTCTGATAAATTGACAACCTCTGTCAAAACTGACAAAAATGTAGCTCTGACATGCTGACAAAAAGATAAGACGTGATCAGACAAAAATGTCATGTCACTAAAAATAGGATTCATGTGCTTACACATAGTCATGCGGCCAGAAGGATTGCTACCCAAGCCGCATGAACCTTATACGGCTCAACATATGCGGCCCTAAAGTCTCTAAGCTTCATGCGGCCAAGGGTGACTGTAACCTAAGACGTATGAGCTTTATGCGGCCCAAAATACAAAATCTATGTGACTCGAAAATCTTTAAGCTACATGCGGACTAAGGGAGACTGCGACCTAAGCCGCATGAGTCTTATGCGGCCCAGCATGGCCGAAAACTGAGAGACTCATACGGCTCAAAATGATTCCTATCCCGCGATAGGACATGTGGCAGACTGACCAAGTCTCAACCACCCAGATTTGCTACAACAAAATCCTAACAAATCGCCAGCAGGCGGCCAAAGAGCGGGTCTTTAAATGCTGATTAGCCACGTAGACACGGGCCATCTATGCGGATCAAAACACATATTACTATAAATAGCAGGGTGCCACACCCCTGCACAAGGCTGGCAACCTACGAAGGGTAATTTTTTCAAGAGCTAAAGACTACGTCGGATAGTCCAAGGAGTAAAGCAGAGTTGATACACTTTCCCGAGCCTCCACCGTCACCCCCAGAATCAAAAACAAAACAACTGTACTTAGATTGCTTCCTAGGATTTCTTTCTAGGCTTTTCTTTGTACAAGATCTTTGTGATATCAACGAGATCGAGCTACCTGACATCGACCTCCCCTTTCATGTGATATCAACGAGATCTTTGTGCCCTTCTTGGCTGACGAAATCACCTCTCTGTCAGTGACTTTCACTCACACCTTTGTCCTTAAATTCTCATCAGGCTGCCCGAAGCTGTTGCGGGTTCAGGAAGAGAGTGCCAGCTAGGGCATCTCATCGGGGTACAAGGTGGCACCTATGGACCCTAAACACATGTATCTCCATCTTTCATCAGAATTTGACTACAAGAAAGTCTGGATTAGAGGAACGGGCAAGATCGACAATCACTCATTGAAAATCGTAAAATAGTCTTCTGATTTCGACACATCCGAAGATTCAGTGATAGCCTCAGCGTGGGTGACTCTCCCAAACCTCTCCCTTATCTGTTTTGCTCCAGCAGCTATGAAGAGGTTTGGTAAATCCTTCGGGACGTTCGTGGCTATGGCAGAGGAAACTCGAATCCTCTCTAAGGAAAATTATGCCAAAATATGCATGGAACTAGACATATCAAAGGACCTCCCCAATCAAATTCAAATATCGCTCGACAGTAAGATGCATACCTAGCAAATAATATACGACAACAACATCATCTTCTGCAAACACTTCCACAAGAGAGGACACCTCACTGACCACTGCTTTAGAGCACACCCAGAGCTAAAGAAGAAGAACATTCGGAAGGCTGCACCCCCCAAATAGTGTAAGGCTAGCCAACAATCCCCCATCTTACCTCCTTCCAAGGCGGATAGCAAGGATACCTACACCTCCAAAAAATAAAGCAAAAGACGTTCCAAAGAGGCCACAGCCATGACTACTAGGTCAACAGCAAAACTCATCAAATCCCCCCACATCACTCAATGCTTAACATTATTTCTTGGAATGTTAGAGGCCTCGCGAACAAACCTACCTTGACAAGATTAAACAGCCTCAAGAGAATTCACAGAATCAATATCTTAGTGATAATCGAACCCAAAATTCCCCCAAACAAACTCAGGTCAATCTAGATGCAGTTAGGTTTCTTCTCGGCCGTCGTCGGCTGCCATGATATCTAGATCCTCTACACTGTCGACGTGAAGCTTGGCATCATCTATGACTCGAGATAGGCTCTCTCGTGTTAGGTGGAACATCCTATGCTCCATTCCCGTTCTTTCTTGTCTGTCGTGTACGACAGCTACGACATCCTCGAACGCAAACAGTTGTGAAAAGACTTGCAGGACACCCAACTTAATTACCCCAATTTCCTTTGGCAATATTTTGGGGACTTTAACGCTGTTACGAGTAGAGAGGAGAAGTGAGGTAGAAGACCTCCTCTTCAGTCGGCTATCCAGGACTTCAACAGCTTCATTTTTAGCACCAACCTATCTTCTCTTCAATTCGTCGGCAACGCATGCACCTAGTACAATATGCAGGAAAGTGACCGACGACAGTATTAATGACTAGATCATACCCTATTCAACTCAAAGTGGTCATACATGGAGATTATCTCTGGCCTCTCGTACTTCAACGTGATAAATCAGATCACTCCCCTCTCCTCATTGAGATCAGCAACAAATTGAACCAGATCAAGAAACGTTTTTGCTTCTTCGACTTCGGGAGCCACCACCCCCAGTTCATGAACAAAGTAGCCACTGCTTGGAGTAGCAAGGATGCCCTTGACCGCCTAGTTCGTGTAGCGAACAAACTAAAAGCCACCAGGAAAGCTCTCACTATTTGGGTAAGAATGCTTTTGGCGATATTTTCCAGGCTATCCGCATGGCTGAGGACAACGTTACCTGAGCAAAAATTTTATTCGTAACCGACAGATCCCCCACGGCCCGTGCCTCCCTTAACCTTACCAGAGCGCTGCTGAATTTTGACTAAAAATTGAGGCAAAATTCTAGAAACAGAAAGCTAGGCTGACCTGGGACAGTGAGGGAGACAAAAACTCTAGCTACTTCCACTCTTGTGTCAAGGGACGCAGACAACAACTTAACCTACACCAATCACGGATTAGAACGGTTACATTATCAAAGATCAACGAGGTATCCAAGCGGCTGCAGCTAATTTCTATTCATAACTGTTCACCAAAGAAGCCATCACTATGGACGTGAGATTACTAGCGGAGATCCCACGCCTGATAGAAGATAGAGACAATATCCAGCTTCAGCTTTCCCTTCCGAGCAGGAAGTCGAAGAAGCCGTATGGGCTCTGAACAAGCACAGTGCCCTAGGACCCGACGGATTCAATGGTGTATTCTTTAGATCCTGCTGGGATATTATCAAGTCGGACATCCATGAGGCGGCCGTTGCATTTTTCCAAGGAGCCAGGTACCCCAGATCAATTTTCCGTGCTAACCTTATTCTTATCCCTAAGCAGAAAAACCCTGAGAACTTCAAAGACTTCCGCCATATAAGTTTGTGCACCTTTACCAACAAAATCATCTCGAAGATTATTTCCAACCGTATGACCGGGATACTCCCCAAGATTATTTCGGAAGAACAAAGTGGCTTTGTTCATGGCAGGAACATCTTAGACAACTTCTTGGTGGCCCAGGAAATGATCACATGCATGACATTACCATCTAGGGGAGGAAATATTGCTATCAAGCTGGACATAGAGAAGGCGTATGACACGCTCGACTGGTAATTCATGATTTAGGTTTTTCGGGCTTTCAGGTTTTTGGAAACCTGGACCAACATCGTGTGGAGATCGATCAGTAACTTATGGTTCTCCACAGTTATCGACGGCTAAGCGAAAGGTTTCTTCAAATCTAGTCGAGCTATTAGACAAGGAGACCAATTATCAGCCACCGTCTTCATTATTGCCGCTGAAGCTCTGAGCAGAAATCTGAACAAAATGGTGGGCTTCTCCCACTTCCAATATTTTCACACCTCCAGCGGCTGCCCGATCATCACTCACCTCGCATACGCTGACGACATCCTCATCTTCTCTTTCGACAACGTAGGGTCTATGGAAGTGGTTCACAATATGCTGCAGAGATACGCCAAATGCTCTGGCCAGCGCATCAACCCCAACGAAAGTGTCATTAACATCCACCACAAGACCAACAGAGAATAATCCTCCTCTCTTACCAACATTACTTCCTTTTCCATGGCACACCCTCCTTTCTCCTATTTAGGGTGTCCTCTGGTGTACGAACGAGCTAACGAGGGCATTTTTGAAGGTTTGGTGAGAAAAATTAGGAAAAAACTTGAGGGTTGGCACAACGCGATCCGTTCACATGGCGAAAAGATGATTATGATTCAGCATGTGCTCTACTTCATCCTATATACACTCTAGCTGCCTGCTCCCCCCCGAAGAAGGTGCTTTCCACTGTTGAAAACATCTTCGCTAACTTCTTCTGGGGGCATAGCGACAGAAAGGACAAGCATTATTGGGCTAGTTAGTAACTCCCTAGTCCCAAATACTTAGGACTAAGTACGTAGAAAGGCCAGCTGCACACATACGAAGTATACTCCAATATATAAAATCCTCGTATGTATACATAAGCTATAAAAATGTATTAAACCAGGACACTCTAAATCTCATCCACAAAATAAAAGAATAGTATATAATCAACTATGAATTGTCTTTTATACAAGTTATTGGGCGGAGACAAATCCACTACCAACTATTAAAAGAAAAGAATGCATAGACAATGAAAGAATTGTCGAGCGAAGCAAAGGTGATCCCAAAAGCAATCATCTTTGATGGAAGAGAATAAAGCATGGCCTTAGCTAGAGCACCAGCAGAAATCACAAAAGCACATTGAGAGTTCACCAGGTCCTCAAAGAGATGTAACAAGATACATGAAGAACAAGCCATATAAACTGATTATAAAATATGCCATAAAGTCACAAAGTAAAAGTAAAGTGTTCCAACCATAACACGGCCCAATATCCCATCATCGAAACATGGACTACCCCTACAACCAAACAAGGACAAGAATATTACACTATTTTGCGATGTGACATTGTCCCATGCCATGACTAGAATGAAGTGTGATATGACTGACTACTACTGACGACAACTACATGGGTAGCACTCACGCGAGTCGCTAGCATAACACACGGGTAGTGCTCCAGAGAGTCCCTATCAATACACGAGTAGTGCTCAAATGAGCCACTAGCAAGCCCGACTCCAACCGACACGACTTGACACAACATTACCCAAGCGTATAGTATATGTCCTCCCTATCCAATGCTCCTAACCATGTTGTATCCACAACAGGTTTATACTAATAACTACTGAGTCTTCTATCATGCAATTCTATCAGCAGTTATATCCTAACGCATGCGTACGGGTGATCAACCAATACACAAGTACCTCTACATGCTACTTATATCTCCCACGTGACAAGGGTTATGAAGTACACTAACAAATGGTAGTCCCTTAACTTCTAGGTCCATATGCATAAATTAGAGACAAGTAAGGAAATAAGGCTAGCACTTGCATTGAGCATATGGGAAGCAAGTAAATAAATCACGAACAGCAGTCAAAGGTGCAAGTGGAAATAAATAGACAATAAATATACAATATCTAAAATAAAATACAGACTAAATATAAACATAAAATATGGCAAGGTATCTTGCCTAGTATGAAGCCTTGTGTAGTGTAATGATCCAGTAAGTCCTAATTTGTCTGATAGCCATGTTTGATGTGTACGGGTCCGAATTCGCGAGAAAATAGGAGAGCACGAATTAGTCACGATCAAGGGTGATTGTTTGAGGATAATTTGTGGAGATAGATACTATTTTGAAAATATTTATAGTCTTTGAAAATAGTTTAATACAATACTTGGAAATATAAAATTCATTTTAGGCTAAAGACTAAGTTTATGTAAAATAATATTTTAGGTCAAAATCTATATTTAAAAAAAATACTTTTAGGTAAATACAAAATAATCCTAGAAAATTTTAAGGCAAAAACCTAACTTTTGTTAAGATATAACATTTTTTTTGTCAAGAGTCATATTTTCAAAAAATAATTTACTAATACTAATGGTATTACTTGTGATATATATTTGTAATACTAATTACTCTAAGCCGGTTAATAATAATAATAATATAAAATAATAATAATAATACACTTATACTGATAAGTGATAATCTCATATACTAAATATCTAATAACAAAACCATTAATGAAACAAATAACAATAATAATAATAATAATAATAATAACAATAATAATAATAATAAAACAATTACTAAGACAACTTACTAAACGAAGGAATGCTACAGCAGTAGCTGTTCTTATCACCCCCTTTGGGAAAGTGAGAGGTCGGTGAAAGCTTTTTTTTTTAGAATGGAAGAGGGAGAGCGGGAAAGGCGGAAAGGCTCACCGGAGGAGGATGCGGGCGTGATGCTCTGGCGCGACAATGGTGTGCTCGGCCTGTAGCGCTGGGCGAAGGGGTCTCGACCACGCCGTGGCGGCAGCGCGGAAGGCACGGTCTCCAGATTTAGCTCGGCGTGGAGGAACCGAGGTGGCGGTGCTCGTTCTTACCGCTGATTGGTTGAGGCACGGTTATGGAGGAGGCTGTGCGAGGGAAGGAAACGCGGTGGAGGAATACTGGGGGATCCGGTCGGGCGGTAGATCTTGCGACGGACACAGTGTTGCTTGCTGGGGAAGGAATCGACCCCCAGGCGGCGCTTGACTCGATGAGTGGTGTCGGGGTGTTTATTTTTATTGTTTTTATTATTTTTTTGGTGGGGGTGATGGTGGATGATGGTGTTGTAGGTGGAGGCCATAGAGTTTGACTGGGAATGAGCTGTGCGCAGGCGATCAGCGGTGGTGGTAAGCCGAAGACGTGGTAGCAGGGATCGATGGATATTGGTGATGGCATCAACGGTGGAAGGATAGGTTGCCGTAGGAAACTTGGGGTTTCGGTTGTCAGGGACAACGCCAGGATGGTGGCTCGATGGAGGGCCTTAGGAATTGGATGGCGAGATCGATGGTGGTGGGTTGCTGATGGCGGTCGGGCTGTACTGGGATCCAGCGATAGTGTGATGGATGACGTGGATGGGGGCGCACGGCGAGATGGTGGTAGAAGTTGGGTGGCTTGTCGAAGACGGAGAGGACAAGGAGGAGAGCGACCAGAGAAGAACGGCGCTGGTGGCTAGATGGGTTAGGTTAGGATTGGGTGAGTTTGTGTCGGGGAGTGTCCGACACGGCTGGGTGGACGTTCGGGTTGTTGGACGGAACGGAAATATTGTATTTGTAATGGAGAAAATATAGTGGATGGAAAGGGAGCACGGACACGATGCACGGGTTTTGGGTGTGGTGGAAAATTTTGGAAACTGCAAGGAGTCTCTCCATATATAGGAGGTGGTGCTTTTAGATGGATAAGGATTAGTAGTAGTTTAAACCCCCGATGGATAATTCCATCTTTTAGTTCGAATCGATTTAAACTTTATTCAATCCGATCCGAATCAAATCTAGATAAACCTTCATTTAATTTAAAGTCTATTTAATATAAAATCTTTTCCAATTTAAATTGTCATATTTAATCAAATATTAACTCAAACAAAATTTCAAATATCATTTTCATAAATAATAAAATATAATAATAACTAATTTTGAAAATCATGATAAATGGTTAAATATTTGAAATATTATTTTGTAATAAAATAATTATAACTCGTTTTCGTAAGCTCAAAGTAGTCATGAAATGAATTTCATGTCACTCGCACACAAATAATATATTTACATAAAACAATACTTTTCAAAATTACTACTTATATTTGTACCATAAAATAAAATAGCCTTTTTATATTTAATAAATAAATAACTTTTGCCAAATCTCGACGCGACGCAATAAATCAAAATAAAATACATAATTTCTATATGAAGAAATCTTTGAATAAAACATTTAGGTATAAAAATATATACCATCTCGCAAATTCGCTTGCGACGTACAAATACGAAAAACAAAAATCGATACCAAATTTATAAAAAAAATCGTAGTAAAAATTTAGAGATTTTACATCCTATCTAACTTACAAGAATTTCGTCTTCGAAATTTAGGAATAACAAGGGTAGGCAGGGTTAAGGAGATAGGAAGAGCTTATCGATGAGAATTTGATCAAATTATTCGACGAGGAGAAAAGTATACACATTCGGTTTAACTGTAAATTTGAGTAACTAGGAAAGATAAGTTCAAAGGTATATTTAGAAAATATATCATGACAATCCATCATTAACGAATTGGGTCCTCACTACCATCCAACAACAAAATATATAACTCATGATTAGGTAAGAGTTTCCACCGTCTTCCAAATTACAATTGCTAACTCAAAATCTAACTTGTGTTTGATATCGTCATAACCCTTGACATGATCATCAATGACTTTCTATATTCTATTATTCCATAATTTCTTTTGAAACCTTTTTTTTTCTTTCCTTCCTTTCAAATTGATAGTTAACCTCCAAATTTTCTCACTAAAATTTGGAATTCTGACTATATTCATATATCTAAATCTAATATCTTAAAGATAGAAATTCATTAAGTCCAAAATTTAAATTCAATAACCTTTTTAATCTACTTCTCCCAACATATCTATACATAATATAAATATTTTTCTCAAACGGATTTTTTCATCTTTCATAACCTTCTTGATATTCTATAATCCTTCAACTAGTTTAGTCCAAGGTATAAATCAACCATATCTCAATTTATATTCCTAGTTATTATGGAAGTCAATTCTCACAGCATCAAAATAAAACGCTCACTCCATATTTGTGTAAATTATTTCTTCTTCGGGTCCTCTTTTTTTTTGCAAAGTCTAGTTACCTTCGTTTGTATTCATCCTATCAATTCAAAAATCACATTTCAACTTATGTCCAATCTCGTAATTGCATAATCAACTATACCATGCATCTCCTCTATGAGGTTTTCCTAATCTAGCCTCGTATACTGAAGGGTATCAAAATCAAATTTTATCTTCGCATAAGGGAATCATAAGAAACAAGATTTGCATAAATCGCAGAGGTATAAAAAACAAATTTCAGAGGGTGAAGCAAACAATTTGGTGGAAAAATATGGTTAGGCTTAATAATTATGGTAGGGTTTGGGTAATAAATAAGGGTCGCTATTTACTATATGAAGAGTATAAGATGTTATGGGTCTAAGTAAATCAAGATAAGGCACGAAAATAAAAGGACAAGGGTTAAGCGATTAAGATTAAACCATAAAGTTAAGCATTTTAGGAATCAACTAGAATAGAATAAAATAGGTTAGAGACTCATGAGTCATGGTTCCTATTGAGAAGATAGTCTCCTAGGTAAGGGTAGTGTCAAGAGGAACGATTCTAATCATTCTCAGGTTTCAAATGATTAGAGATTACGAGAATAGATCTAAGGTTTGATGGAAAAGGGTGAGTAACTCGAGTTGAAGATATAGTCACATGGTTTGGTCGATGACTATCTACACTTGTGTATATACAACTATCACAGTCATGGGTGATATGGCAACTAATGGAACACTTCCATCTTATTAGGGTGACCTTAATAAGATCTAAAACTATAAGTTCGAGTTCCTCAAAAGTCTCTCAATATAATTCTCAAAATAATCTACCAAAATTTCTTAACAATTCTAAGTCGTCAAGCATAATCATAAATTAGAGTTTCAGTTCCTTTAATCAATCTCAAAATAATCCTCATCGTTTCATTAATAATTTTTTCCCAATTTCTTTTAAAAAATATTATCAATCCAAACTTTAATCTCAAGATTTTAAATAATCTTATCAATCGTGAATCATATATATATATATATATATATATATATATATATATATATATATATATATATATATATATATATATATATTAAAATATATATATATATATATATATATATATATATATATATATATATATATATATATATATATATTTCAAATCCCAACTAAACTACCACTTTCTAATCGGCTGGGATCGTCTACAAAATCATAACTTAGAATTCTAAACTCTTTAATAAATCTCGAGGTAAACTTTAGCATATTACAAATCAATCCAACTTAAACTCAACCGTAAATCATGCGACACAATTTAAAACTAAGATATTTCTCAAATTGATTTCATATCCCAATAAATCATAACTATTTCTGTCACGACCCGGTCCCAATTTCTTGGGTCGAATCGGATCATGCCCAGCATGTACCGTTGTTGAGACGGCGGCAGTAAGCTGTATCACTCATGCAGGTAATCAACAACACAGACTAATTGCCACAACTTTAATATTCCGATAATTAAAACTTATCCAACAAAAGTTATAACTGATAAAAGAAATAGTCTTTTTCAATAACAATAACTGAAAGTAGTAAATGACAACAGCTAAAAAGTAGACTCGTCATCTCCAAGTCCAGTATCATCTGGTAGCACAACTGGATACAACTCAGGATCATAATAGCTACTAATCAGTAGCTCTGCATCATCAATAGGACCTAAAAATATAGTCTCCAGTCAAGAGGGAGCAAAGTACAATTCATGATAATTTTAACAATTGAAATAATAATGGAATTATGCATTTTAAAACAATTTCAAGTAAATAGTTTTTCTAGCAGTTTAAAATATTGTGATGTGAATAGGCAATGAATATGACCGGATTGGGTTGTACAGTTGTATCCTATTGATACGATATGGCTTATCTCCGTGTGTATGAGGGGTAAGCTAACACAGTCATTATACTATTTTGGATGTGGTCATACTCATTACACTACTCCCCCAGTACCCAACAGTCAAACAGTCAATGCTCTCAGAGAGAGTTCCGTGTTGCCTCGTGGTTTAAATTTGCAATAAAACTATTACTAAATAATTGTAAACTACCACAAACGGTACTTGCCTTTGATTATGACTGGATTGGGAATGTCTCCGGGATTGAATTCAGACTTGTCCTCGAAATCCTACAATCGAGAAGTCTGTCTTAGATTTCCAAAATTACCATGCTAGATGTGCTAGTTACAATCTCTAAATTTGTCCTAGTCAATTTTTAATCTTTATTTAAACTAACACAAACAAAACTCGATTATCTAATGCGTTACATTTTAATTGTGATGGAAAGATCATTTTATATTTAATTTCGGAAAAACTTTGTATTTATCGGTTTATTGGCAAAACTTGGTATTTTTTAATTTATATAATAAAACTATATTTTTCTTTAAATGAGAGAAACGTGAAATTTGTTTAAATTAATAACTTGTAATTTTTCCTTATTTATTTAATATAAGAAAACAATATTGATTTTCTATAAAAATAGTTATTTTACTATTTTTTATGTGTTTATGTTAACCACAATCGAAAAAGAATAAATTTAACTAATTTATTACAAACCACAGAAATAATAAAACTGGGCTTATGCCCTTTACAGACCATTTTACATTAATTAAAATAAGAAGGAAAATATTAGTTAGTCCCTAAAAATCCTATAATTTAATTTTAAAAATAAAACTAATAATAAATTAAATAGTGAGTCTTAGATATTGGTCCAATCATCATATAGGCTAATGCCTCAACGTCCGGGCGAAACCGGTTTCGTTTGCACTTAGCTAGGGCCCATTGACCAATACGGTCGTCGCCCAAAATTTCCAAAATAACATTCTTTCCCGAAAAACCATTTTAAAGTAATTAAATTTTATAGAAAAATCCGGCAGCACTTCCTCTATTTTCGGTCAACCCAAAAACTGGGAAGTATGCCATAAACACCATTATAAATCCCAAACCAGGGAATAACCACTAAGAAATTATTTCCACCATTAATATTAAAATTCGAGAATAATATCGAACCCGAGCATGTTTCCGGTATTCAAAAGAAACCCAAAAATTTCACAGAACCCGAAATTTATCACAAAACAAAGTTAAAGAATATATCCGAAATCAACTCAGAATTTCCGAGAAACCATAGGGACAAAATCCACAGAACCCAATAGTTTCGGAAATTCCGAACAAATCAACAGAACTCAAATTCTCCAACCACAGCACAACCAAAGAGGATTTTGAAAATTTTTCGAAATCGAACTCATCTAAACCGAATCCCGCAACGGAATCGGAGAACCAAAATCATCATCGACTCGGGAGGGACACGGGGACACGAGATATACCTCGGGTTTCTCGGCTAGAGCTCTCAGGTGAAATTCAGAGAAAAAGAACACACGGACAGTGTCTCGGCCTCGGGTTAACGCCTCACCGGGGTTCGGCTGCGTGTACAGCACCCGAGCTTGGAAAAGACAACAGCGGGGTTCCGCGGAACAGCACCAGAGAACGTGGAAGCGTCCAGAAGAGGGGCCAGAGACTCGCGGGTGGCGCCGGAGCTCGGGGGTCCGGTGGAAAGTCGCTGGTCGGCCAGGCGTGGAGGCTGGAGGGGATCGGGTCACCGAGGACCTAGGGCACGGGGCGCGGGGGTCTTCGACGTCGGGTCGGAAGAAACTTCGGGAGGTGGAGCTCGGAGCTAGGGCACAAAAAATTGGGGAAAGGGTTTTGAGAGTGGTGGTGAATGGTGAATGGTGAATGGAGGGATTTTATAGGATGGAGAGGGGAAGAGGAGTTATGGAATGGGAAGAGATAGGGCGGCCGACGGTTTCGGGAGGGGAGGAGTCGGGAGGTCGGCGGCCTGGTGCCGAGGGGTCGGCCAAGGAAAAGTTTCGGGTGAGAAAGGAAAAGTTTCCATTCCAAATAAATGAGAGTGTGAGAGAGAGATTTAATGAAATAAAAGTTTAAGGAATTCCTTTCTTAATGGTGCTGTAAGGGTGTTGAAATGGGTTTTGGGCCTTAAATAATGTTTAAAGAAAAATAAGTCATTTTTAATGGGTTTATAGATTTATGGGCTGTTGAGCCTTAACATAATAAAATTATGATTATAAATTCATGAATCAAGTTTGGGTCCAAATTCAAAATAGATCAAGACGGGTCCGGGAAAAGTTCGGGATGGTCTGGTCCAAATTTAAAAATCCAGAATATTAATTTATGAATTATACACGAAACCGATCTCGATTTTCGAAATTGATTCCGAGTCGGGTTTCGAGAATGGGAACGGGTTAGGGTCTGGCCAGACAATCAAAAGTCCAGAAATTTATATTCTTGAAAAATAATAATTTTTAATCTAACTAAAACACAATATTAATTAATTAATTTAGAAAATTACGGGTTTTGAAAAATTTCCAGATTATTAATTTTCTAAAAATGCATATTCCTAAATTAACAACTAATAATGATTTAATAATTAGCTAATTAAATTATTCAAATAATTATCTAAAAGTTACGGGTTTCACAACCTTCCCTCCTTAAGAAATTTTGTCCTCGAAATTAAAGGATAGGGTTAGGAATTACCTCAGGTCTCAAACAAGTACGGGTACTGCTCCCGCATCTCATCTTCTCGCTTCCAGGTAGACTCGCCTGGGGAATCGTGCCTCTACATAACTCTGACTATGGGAGTCACCGAAGTTCTGGTCCTCTTCTTGCCACTATCCAAAATCGCCACAGGCTTCTCTGGCTCTGTGAGGCTCGGTCCAATCTCCAGCTCCGAATAATCCAGAATGTGATTCGGATCCGGGATGTAGCGTCTGAGCTGCGAAACGTGGAAGACGTTGTGCACGCCCTCAAGATTAGCTGGTAGAGCTAACCGATACGCTACTTCACCAATTCGTCTCAAAACTTCAAATGGTCCGATATATCTGGGACTCAGCTTTCCAGCTCTGCCAAATCTGATAGTTCCTCTGGTAGGAGAAATCTTCACAAAGACACTATCTCCTTCTTCAAACTCCAGTGGTCGACGACTGCTATCTGCCCAATGCTTCTGTCTGTCTTGGGGCAATTCTGAGCTTGTCTCTAATCACCTTTACTTTCTCTGCTGCATCAGTCATAATTTTTGGCCCCAGCAGTACTCTTTCTTCTACGTCGTCCCATGCAAGTGGAGTACGGCAACGACGTCCATAAAGAGCTTCAAATGGTGTCATACCAATGCTAGCTTGGTAACTGTTGTTGTAGGAGAATTTCACCAAATGCAAGTGGTCCTCCTAAGATCCTCCAAATTCCAAGATGCAAGATCTCAGCATGTTCTCTAGCGTCTAGATGGTCCTCTCCGATTGTCCGTCAGTTTGGGGATGGTAGGCTGTGCTAAACTTCAGTTTTGTTCCCAAGCTGTCATGCAAACTCTTCCAAAAGTGTAAGGTAAATCTAGTATCTCGGTCAGATACAATACTTACCGGTACTCCATAAATCCGGTAGATGTGCCGCATGTACAGTGCCGCCAACTTCTCAGTGGATAAACCAACCTTGAAGGGGATAAAGTGAGCTGACTTAGTCAGTCGGTCCACAATAACCCAAATAGCGTCCTTTCCTCCTTGGGATCGAGGCAATCCTGACACAAAGTTGTAGGCCTCAAAAATGAAGTCACGCTGAGTTGATCAGAACAAGTCACGCAGAGTGATCCGAGAAGCAGCACAAAAGATACGCTAAGTTCTGCCTGGCCATCTCCTTTAGAAGTCACGCAGAGACAGCTCAGCCATACGTCAGAATCATAATGACTGACAACACAACAGTCGAGAAACGTCTCCTCGTATGCCACGTATGCACAGAACTCGAGAGATCACAGCCGTCTTTCGCAATCTTCCTTAGCAAGACTCACTCTTCACCAAGTTGGCGTGACTTTGGGTCTTATCTTCATTTAATGCGGCTGATAATATAATCAATGTCAGAGATTTTGTGTCAGACGAAGCGTGCCAAATCAAGACAGCTGGCGGTTTGCGTGAATTCTGAACCTTCTCCTTCCTCAAAACATTGCGTGACTTTTGAGTTATTCTTCTCAAAGCCTGCATGAATTCTGAAGTATTCTTCTTCAAAGCTTGCGTGGATTTCGCCTTCAACGAATCTGCGTGGATTTTTGCCTTCAGCAAGTCAGCGTGGATTTTATTTCAACTGGAGTACGTGGCAGCCATGCCACCGATCTCTCTCTCGCGTGCCCAGTAACTTGCACATGACCCATGCACTGATGCCATGTGTCCAACAGTTACGGGCCACGTCCAGTAACTACTCACTAACCCTGCGTGTATTTAGAGTCTGCGTGACTTTTCAAGTGCACCAGTAGTGAGGTAGTTATCTTTTCAGTTATTATTTTTGACTCTATAAATAGAGTTCTTTTTCTCATTCATTGTACAGATACATTGATATCTACTGTCAAAATTTTGAGAGCTTTTCTTCTTCGCATAGTCCAAGGGATAAAGCGATCGTCTTCTAGATCGGATTCCTACAGTTGTAATTTTCCCAGAAACACAACAAATAAAGAAAATTTCTTTATGGAAAACAAAAGTCTATTGTTATATGCTCCCACTTCTACTCCGGAATGTCCAGCGGCTGTAGAAGTCCTGCGGGTCTCTGTCTGTTAGCCTTCACTTGTTGGCAAATCAAGCATCTAGCCACAAATCTGGATACATCCTTCTTCATTCCATACCACCAAACGATGGTACGCATATTCCGATACATCTTATTAGCTCCAGAATGTATGGAATACTACGACTGGTGCGCTTCTTGCATCAGCTCATTCCTCAATTTGCCAGATGGTACACAGAGCCTCGTACTATTTTTCAATGCTCCGTCACTGGCGATAGAGAATCCTTCAAGTATTCATGCCAGCACTTAATCTCTGAGTTTGCAAAGCGTCTCGTCTTGGAATTGTGTCTCCTTGACTTTGTCCATCAGACTTGAACGCAATTGTAACTGCATCATGGTTGAGTCAGCTCCAGGTACAATAGCTTCTCGCCCCAGTTTCTTTATCTTTTCCTCAGGCAGTACAATCTCCAGTCCAAGCTTCTCTATGTCCTCCAACAAGTGCCGCTCCTTAGTTAAGAACATCGCCACTGGGTATCGACTAAGTGCATCTGCAACCACATTAGCCTTACCCGGATGGTACTGTAGGTTGATGTCAAAATCCTTCATCAGTTCCAGCCATCTTCTTTGTCTCATGTTCAGCTCCTTCTGAGTGAAAACATATTTCAGACTTTTGTGGTCTATATATATTTCCACTCTCTCTCCATAGAGATAATGCTTCCATAGCTTCAAAGCAAAGATGACTGCAGCAAGCTCCAGATCATGTGTGGAATAATTCTTCTCATGAGTCCGTAATTGCCTAGATGCGTAAGCAATCACTTTTCCATGTTGTTGAAGAACGCAACCCAGTCCTTTTTTAGAGACATCACTGTAGATTGAGAAACCGTCGGTACCTGCGGGTAGCACAAGTATCGGTACTGTTGTAAGTCTCTTCTTTAGTTCCTCAAACGATGCCTGGCAAGCTTCCATCCAGATGAACTCTTCATTCTTCCGAGTGAGCTTCGTCATCGGTTCAGCAATCTTGGCAAAATCCTTCACAAACTTCCGGTAGTAGCCAGCCAAGCCCAAGAAACTTCTGATTTCAGCATCTGAGCTTGGGGTAGACCACTTCTCAACAACAGCTATCTTCTTAGGGTCCACCGAAATTTCTTCTTATGTGACAACATGGCCAAGAAAATCTACCTTCTCTAGAAAGAATTCACATTTGGATAGCTTACCATATAACTTCTCTTTCTTCAAAGTTCCCAGAACTTTCCTGAGGTGCTCTTCATGCTCCTCCTCAATTTTTGAGTAGATCAGGATGTCATCGATGAAAACAACGACAAACTGATCTAGGTATTCATGGAAAACCTTGTTCATAAGGTTCATGAACACAGCAGGAGCATTCGTCAGTCCAAACGGCATGACCAAGAATTCAAACTGCCCATACTTGGTGTTAAACGCCGTCTTAGGAATGTCCTCCTTCCTAACCTTGATCTGATGGTAGCCGAATCTGAGGTCTATCTTCGAGAACACCTTGGCTCCACTGAGTTGGTCAAACAGGTCATCGATCCGGGGCAGAGGGTACTTATTCTTGATGGTGATATTGTTCAGCGCCCGGTAGACGATGCACATCCTCACAGTCCCGTCCTTCTTGGAAACAAACAAGACAGGTGCTCCCCAGGGTGAAGCTCCGTCTCGGATAAATCCTAAAGCCTTCAGTTCATTGATCTGATCCTTCATCTCCTTGGCCTCCTTCGGGTTGACTCTGTAGCATCCCTTAGAAATAGGGGAAGAGCCGGGAACTAGGTCAATGGTGAACTCTATGTCTCGATCTGGGGGTAACTCGGGAAGACTATCAGGGAAGACATCCATAAATTCTGCTATGATAGGATGGGGAGGTCCGGGTTCTTCTGTGATAGAGGTGTAGGTAACACACTCCATATCCTCCGAAGTTTGAGAGATTTCAAACTCTGGCTCTCCAGGTGGGCTGAAGACTATACATCCTCTGTGACAGTCTATCAGCGCATGCTGCTTACTCAACCAGTTCATTCCTAAGACTATATCATAGTTGGGTAAGGGCATCACAAGCAAAGGTGCTATGAATTGGTGGCCTGATATGGTGATAGGGCAGTTACAGGTCTCCGTGATGGGTAAAGGTCCTCCACCGGTCATGACTCTACAGATCTTCTTGCTAAAGCATGTAACTATGTGGTGTGCAGAGATGAATTTTGTGGATATAAAACTATGTGATGCACCCGAATCAAATAAAGCTAAGGCAAGATAGGAATGCACATAAATAAAACCTGCGATGACATCAGCAGTTAGTTCCTGCTCTGGTTCTTGTTCCTCTGCTGCTAGGGCAAAAGCTCGCCCAGTCTTCTGTTGATGCTGCCCAAATTGTTGTTGCTGAGTGGGAAGAGGACCTTTCTGCTGAGTAGTTCCAGTCCGGTGCATCGACGAGGGGCAGTCCTTCACTTGGTGGGTGGCAGACCCACAGACTAGGTAGTGTCCTAGCCTCTTCCTGTAGATGTTAGACTGGTGCCCTGGCCTCTTACAAAAATCACAGACAGGGATCTGCCTCTGAGGTGCTCTATTATTGTTCCTCGCCTGTTGGTTCTGCTGCTGGTGGTGAGGAGGCTGATTGTTGTTGTTGTTGTTGTTGGGCTTCTTCTGATTACCCTGGAAGTTGTTAGTTCTAGGATAATCCCTCTTTGAGCGAGCGGGTTGACTCTTCTCTATATCTTGAGCTCGCTCCAGGATCCTTTTATAAGTCTTAGCACCGCCTGAGATCACATGGGTGTGGATCTCCTCTCTCAGCCCATATCTGAAACTTTCAGCATGATCATCAGGGTCAGCTACCAAGTTCTTGGAAAAATGGCTGAGTTGGCCGAATTCTGCCGCATATTCTCCAACAGTCATATTTCCTTGCTTCAGGTTCTGAAATTGCCTCTCCATCTCCCGCAACTCTGATGTTGGGAAGAACTTCCTCTGGAATAACCTCTTGAAGGTGTCCCAGTCAAGCTGCTTATCCTGGAGTTGGGGTTCATTCCGATACCAGGTGCTTGCTACACTTTGTAGTTGGAGTCCCACTGCTTCAGCCTTGAGGTCTTCTGGAAGTCGAGTGACGCTTAGGAGACGCTCCATGCTATCGAGCCATTCGTCAGCATAAACGATTCCCTCGGTTTCCTTGAAGGGTCGAGGGTTCTGCTTCTTGAAACTCTCAATATCGCCCACCTTGGCAATATGATCCCCATTAATTTAAATGGCCTTAATGTTACATAAATTAATCCCTTAGAAATATGTTTACCTTGGCAGGCCTTGGTTCAAGTTGAGCTGCTTCTTGTCTTCCCAAAGCAATCATAGCCACGTTATGAGCATTCTCCATGCTTTTCCTCATAATCGTGGTTTGCTCTTGATGAGCTTCCGTTTGAGCTCTATGGGCTTCTAGCACTCCTCGTAGCAGACCCATGAGGTCGGTGGGGTACACAGGCACCGGTGGGGCAGCTGGAGGGGGTACTACCACAGGGGGCTGCATCTCCGTCTGGGATGATGATGGATCCACCGTTGTATTTTGGGGACGGTCGGCCAGCTGCCGAGGTGTAGGATCCGGACTTGGTTGAGGAGGTGGGGTGTGTTCAGGTGAAAATACCCCATCGCCAACAGGATTTGTGGCCATATTCTGGAAGGTTTAGGATATAAACATAAGCAAGGTAGTCTACCAGTCTATAATCAAACAAAAATATTTATTTATAACATATTTCGGTCCTATGTTGTGACAAATTTATGTTCTAGTGTTCTAAATGTTTCTAGATATTTTCCTAAGTTGTTGATCGGACCTGCATGGACCACCACTAAAAACATGTCACGATCCGGTCCCAATTTCTTGGGTCGAATCGGATCATGCCCAGCCTGCACTGTTGTTGAGACGGCGGCAGTAAGCTGTATCACTCATGCAGGTAATCAACAACACAGACTAATTGCCACAACTTTAATATTCCGATAATTAAAACTTATCCAACAAAAGTTGCAACTGATAAAAGAAATAGTCTTTTTCAATAACAACAACTGAAAGTAGTAAATGACAACAGCTAAAAAGTAGACTCGTCATCTCCAAGTCCAGCATCATCTGGTAGCACAACTGGATACAACTCAGGATCATAATAGCTACTAATCAGTAGCTCTGCATCATCAATAGGACCTAAAAATATAGTCTCCAGTCAGGAGGGAGCAAAGTACAATTCATGATAATTTTAACAATTGAAATAATAATGTAATTATGCATTTTTAAATAATTTCAAGTAAATAGTTTTTCTTGCAGTTTAAAATTTTGTGATGTGAATAGGCAATGATTATGACCGGATTGGGTTGTACAGTTGTATCCTATTGATACGATATGGCTTATCCCTGTGTGTATGAGGGGTAAGATAACACAGTCATTATACTATTTTGGATGTGGTCATACTCATTACACTACTCCCCCAGTACCCAACAGTTAAACAGTCAATGCTCTCAGAGAGAGTTCTATGTTGCCTCGTGGTTTAAATTTGCAATAAAACTATTACTAAATAATTGTAAACTACCACAAACTGTACTTGCTTTTGATTATGACTGGATTGGGAATGTCTCCGGGATTGAATTCAGACTTGTCCTCGAAATCCTACAATCGAGAAGTCTGCCTTAGATTTCCAAAATTACCATGCTAGATATGCTAGTTACAATCTCTAAATTTGTCCTAGTCAATTTTTAATCTTTATTTAAACTAACACAAAAAAACTCGATTATCTAATGTGTTACATTTTAATTATGATGGAAAGATTATTTTATATTTAATTTCGGAAAAACTTTGTATTTATCGGTTTATTGGCAAAACTTGGTATTTTATAATTTATATAATAAAACTACATTTTTCTTTAAATGAGAGAAACGTAAAATTTGTTTAAATTAATAACTTGTAATTTTTCCTTATTTATTTAATGTGAGAAAATAATATTGATTTTCTATAAAAATAGTTATTTTACTATTTTTTACGTGTTTATGTCAACCACAATCGGAAAAGAATAAATTTAACTAATTTATTACAAACTATCAGTGAATGTACTCGCCTGTGGTCCTAAGCTGATAAGGTGAACAGACGCTCAGAGTGATCACAGACCTAAAATAAGATACTATGAGTCAAACAGGGCTTAATACTGAAAAAAGAAACTAATACAATCCATGAATGCAAGTCTAAGTCAAAACTAGGTCAATCTAGGTCAAATTGAGTCATACTAGGTCATACTGGTTCATACTAGGTCACACTAGGTCACTGGAAGTCAATCCAAGTCAAACTAGGTCAATCGGGGTCAAAGGTTGACTTACAGTTGACTTTTGGTCAAAAAGTCAACTCTGGTCAACTCTGGTCAACTCTAGGTCAACCCTAGGTCAAACTAGTCTAATGTTGACCAACTGTTGACTTTCAGTCAACTGGTCAACTATGGATTGGTTTCGGTCAAATCGGGTCGCTTAAAGACTAAGTTGACTCTCGGTTGACTTTTGTTGACTTTTGGTCAAAAAGGTCAACCGACGTCAAAACTAGTCTATGAGCACCATATTTGATCATTACCAACCACGGGAATCAAGTTCTAACCCTATCTTAGACTTCTAACACAATATCCTATTTCTAGGCAAAACTAGTATTTACCCTTCTAAGGTAAATCCCGATACCTTGCCCAATCCCAAGAAAACCTCGCAAATATCCATGGTACTAGCCTAGACTTCTTAGGGTAGCTAGGTATCAACCTATCTAAGGTTTACCTACCAAGAAAAATGGGTATCCTAGGTATCTAGGCTATGTTAGGACACATAGGTATTGGTTTACCCTATTTCTAAACCATATCATGAATTTACCCTCAACACTCTCACACTCAACCACACACAACCGTCTCACATGATACCACACTCTATTAGGCTTCTCTATAGGTTTCCTAATAGTTTAGACATAGGCTAATCTATGTGCAACTAGATTCACTCATATAGCTCTCAAACACACACTCACACAAGCTCACAAACACACTCTCACACAAGCTAAAATGTGGAATGACATGTCGTGCAAAAGTGGACTGATTTGTCATGGTTCATGGAGGAAACTTGAGGGCTGTCAAGTGGGAAAAGAGGACAGCCATGTGGGGGTGTTTTAAGGTGTATTGGACAGCTATCAATGGGGTTTTTTGTGGATTATTGGGGTGAAGTATGGACTGTTTTTGGATGAAGGGGACATCCATCAAATGGCCTGACTTGAGGGCTGTTTTGGGCAGCATCTAGGGGAAAATGTGGGCTGTGTGGACAGCAAAAGGATGGGCAAATTGGAGGACTGTTTTATGGTGGTAGGACAGCCACTATGGGGGGAGAAATGGGGTTGTTCTGTGGTTTTTGGGGGCTGTTTTTGGACAGCAGGAATGGGGGAGTTTAGGGGACAGCCATGGGGGTTCCATGGGCTATTTTGGGGGAAATATGACAGCCAAGTGTTGTCCCAAAGGGGCTGTCCTATTGGTTTTTCCTCCCCTCCTAAACACTCAACTCACTACCACTCTCTTAAACTCCTCTACTTCACACATCTCTCTAACACCCATCCTCTCTCAACCAAATCACTCAAACATTCCAACAAACACCACTCCTTCCTAACAAACACACACACTCAACCCCTCCCTAGGCCGAACCTGTCAAGTCCCCTCCCAACACAACACAAACACCACACCACATAGTATATACACTAATATATATATAAGCCATATATATATATATATATATATATATATATATATATATATATATATATATATATATATATATATATATATATTACATATATATATATATATATATATATATATATATATATATATATATATATATATATATATATATATATATATATATATATATCATTCTATATATATATATATATATTACATATATATATATATATATAGAATGATATATATAACCTTATATATATACAAATAGATTATAGGAAAATGATACATAGGAGAAATCATTCCTAAACAAGGCAAAAATCTGGAATAATATTAGAACACACCAAAATCAATGCACAAACAATATTCATGTGTCCAAATAGGGAGTTTTCCTATTAGGACACGATCCTACATATTGGACACCTCTAAAAATGTCCAAATGGACACAAAATAGTCTCTAATGGAGACACAACCATGGGAAATATTTCTATGGGTTCCTAACCATTCTATATGCAAAGGAAAACTATTTTATGGAAGAGGTTTACCTATTTTGGAGATTGAAAACTATGGTGGAGCTCTCAAAAATGGCAAGAACCTTTGGAGAAGAAGAAGAAGAAAGTGGATGAGAACAAGTGATGCCTTTCTCTCTCCTCCCCACCCCTACATGTGGCCGGCCAAACATGGTCCAATACCCCCTTTTCACTATTTACAAGTTTGCCCCTCTATTGTTTTATTAGCTCTATACAAGTTTGCTTAGGGTTTGGGGGTTAAAAATGTAAATCTAAAGTTCTAATTAGGTCTAACCTAATCCATAGGGTCATGACTAATCCCTCTAACTTTTGATGGTAATATTGTGGGTCATGGCTAACTAGTGTGTGGGCCCGCTAAGGTCAAAACTACCCCGGGTCCCCGAAACAAGTCGAAACAAGTCGGAATGAGTTGAAATTCGAACCCGACTCAAATAACCCCAAAATAATACAATAAATAAATAAATAATTCCAAAATAATTTTAAAGTGGAAAATTACCAAAATACCCCTGTTCATGAAAACTGGGGGTGACAAAGCCCCCCACTGATGACACCCTCATGACCCTTGGATTCAGCTTAGCTTCTGCGTGTTATTGCTGCACTACGAGACAATCAGAAACTATTGACCACATTCTTTACTCTGGAGAACTGGCCGAGCAGGTATGGAACGCGCTCTCACACCGATGTAGACAGGGCCGGGACGGTGGAAGCTACAACGATCTTCTAGCCACTTTGGGCAGCACTTCTCATGGCCACCAGATCGTTGCAGCCACTACCACTTTGGTCATTTTAAAAAAATCACAACATATTCAGATATGAGGGATACCAATACTCGTCATACCAACTAATCTAGGAGGTTATAAGACAGACTTTCAAAGTTAGCAGGTACTGCAAATATGGACAGGAGGACCTCTGGCAATCTTTGCTCACCTAATTTATGGATTGATGAGCGGGAGGCAACCTCTTGCCACTTTCTTTTTTTTCGTCTTACTTTTGCGCTTACTTGTAAAGGCTTCGACATTTTGCACCTTTAAGAATAAAATTGGGGGTTCTAATATATATATATATATATATATATATATATATATATATATATATATATATATATATATATATATATATATATATATATATACATTATATATATATATATAATATATATATGTATAATGTATATATATATATATATATATATATATATATATATATATATATATATATATATATATATATATATATATTAGAACCCCCAATTTTATGCCCATCCTGCACCGTTGTTGAGACGGCGGTAGTAAGTTGTATCCACAATTGCAGGTAATCACAATAACATCTATATATTTGTCACAACTCAATATTCGAAAATTTAAAACTTTATTCAACATTTGAAAAGTACAACTGGAATTAGAAAGACTGAAATAAAATGCTGAAATCAAATTAACAAAATTCTAAAATAACAAATCTGGAAACAGAAAATCTAGCTAAGCGTTCGGCTCGTCGGCCTCAGGTCCTGCGTCCTCCAATGGGGACTCTGGCAATACCACAGGGTACAGAACTGGGTCATAATAAGTGTTGTATAACAGCTCAGCATCCTCAAAATCCCCTAAAAATGTTATCTCCAGTCAGGAGGGAGCAAAGTACAATTCATGATAATCAAACAATTAAAATAATAATAGAGTTATGCACTTTTAAACAATTTAAAATAAACAGTTCTCCAGCAGTTAAAATATTATGATGTGAATTGGCAATGAATATGACCGGCTTGGGTTGTACAGTGAATGATATGGCTTATCCCCGTGTGTATGAGGGGTAAGCTAATACAGTTCTAAATTATTACTTTGGATGTGGTCATACTCATTACACTACTCCCCCAGTACCCAACAGGCAATCAGTCAGTGCTCTCAGAGAGAGTTCCGTGTTGCATCGTGGTTTAAACTTGCAATAAAATGATTATTAAATAATTGTAAACTAACACAAAATATACTTGTCTTTGTTTACGACTGGAAACGGTGTTGGTTCCGGGAAGAAGCTAGGTTCGTCTCCGAGATCCTACAGTTGGAGAACTTGACTTAGAACCATTGTGAAACCAAGCTAGGTGTGCTAGTTGCAATCTCTAGTAGCAGGTCCTAGTCAGATTTTAAGTTTGTATATTTAATCTACTGCTAACGGTTTACGACGCGTACTACGTTGGTTCTCATTTAGTTGGATAGCCAGTTTCTGGTTTTACTTGAAAAATTATCGTTACCGGTTAATTTGGCAAAAACTTGTATTTTGTAATATTATATATAAAACTACTGTTTTTCTTTCAAATGAGAAAAATGTGGATTTTGTTAATTATCAATATTTTAATCAAGTTATTTTATCGTGAGAAATCCTTATTAATTTATACAAAATATTTATCAGTCATTTTGTTACGAAGCGCCTAATAATATAAATGATAAAACCATCCAGAAAATTAAAGGAAAATCATCCCAAAAAATAAATAAAAAACCTAGACTACGCAATACAGGGGCACAGCTGACAAAATAGGAATATGGGCTTATGCCCTTACAAACTTTACATAAATTAAAATAAGAAAAAATTAGTTAGCTCTGACTAATATCCCGTATTTTTAAATATCGAAAACGAAATTAAAAATAAAATAAATAAAATCTTAGGAGTCTCAGACTTGGTCCAATTGTCACTATTTGTTGCTAATGCCTCAACGTCCAAGTAAAACCGGTTTCGTTTGCATTTCGCTAGGGCCCACGGACCGTATGGTCGTCGCCAAAAAATCCAATTAAATAAAATATTTTCCGAAAACCTATTTGAAATTTATTTCTAAAATTTATAAAAATTTGGACAGCATTTCCTCTATTTTCGACACAACTCAAAACTGGGAAAATGCGTCGAAACACCCATAATAGAAGTCCCAAACCAGGGAACACCCAGAAAATAACTTCCAAACCATTTTGCACCAAAATTAAATTCACAGAATAATTCCCAAAGCTTAATCGGAAACCCGAAATATAGTTTCGGGAATTCCCAAAATGAAATCGGAAACCACATCGCCCAAAATCCAGAAAACATATTTCGAAAAAATTTGAAATAAACGCAGAACATCACAAAAATGTCTCCGGAAAGTCCGAAGTTACTACGTCGCTCTAAAACCGAATTCTCGGGAGGGAATCGGGGACCATTATCATCATCGACTACGGAATAAATGGAACAGAACCGAAATTATACCTCGGGTTGCTCGGCTAGAGCTTTCAGATAAAGATTTTTGGAAGAAAACCCAGTTCCCGCGGAATCGGGAAAGTCCGAATACGCGGACAGCAAAGGACAGCTGCGGAACGGGAGATCGGGGTCTAGCTGGAAAGGTGCTGGCCAGCGACAGCACGAAGGGGGTTACGTCGTGGCGGATCTGGCCGGTCGGGAGGTGCTGCGGCCTCGGGACAGCGCCGAGTGGAGCCACGGGAGGAGGGCGCCGGCTAGGGCACGGCGGGAGATCGTCGGGGCGGGCGCGCCGGAGCTAGAGAAGCCCAGGGGCGCGCGGGTCCGGTGATCGGGGCCGGGCTGGACAGCGCCGGAGGCGCGCGGGGGTCTGGACGAGCCGGGGGCGGGCGGCCCGGAGGTGGACGGAGCCGCGAGGACGCACGGGAGGCAGGGGGTCGCGGCCTGGACAGCGGGGCACGGCCGGAAGTCGGCCGGAGTTGGGCGGCCGGCTGGGGAGCCGTGGGCGGAGCCGTGCTGTGGGCACGGGAGGGGTTCGAAAATGAAGGGAGGTGGTGGTTGGTGGTGTGTGCTAAAAGGAGGAGTGGGGAGTTGTGGGTTTGTTTATAAGGAGAGGGAGCCTAAGAAAGAGAGTGGAGGAGGAGGAAGTAAAGTGAGCTGGAGCTTTGCTTTGTGGGGAAAATGGTGATGCTGGTGTATGGTTTTAAGTGGGGAGTGGAGAAGTTACGTGTGGAGAGGAAGAAAAGGTGGGAAGTAAAGTAAGGAGAGAGAAGTAAGGAGGATAGGGGAAAAACGTGCGGCTGGCTTGGTCGTGGGTGACCAAGCCATAGGCTTAACATTTTTTTTTATAAAAATTAATATATAGAAATTAGAATTTTAAAAGAAAGGAAAATAAGGACGGTTCGGGCTGAGTTGGGTTTCGGAAACCGGGTCTGGTTCAAGTTCGTGGTCGGACTCCGGACATGGGGTCGGGGCAGGGCCACAAACAAAACCCAAACGATAATTTAAAAAATAATATTTTCCTAAATCCAACTAAATAATAATATAATAAATATATAATAATAATAATATAATAATATAATAATACTATAAAACCAAAATTATACTACAAACCAATAATCAAAAATCTGGGTTTCACAATCTTTCCTCCTTAGAAAATTTCGTCCTCGAAATTAAAGGCAGGATTAGGAGTAAACGCAAATCAAACAGGTACGGGTACTACGCCCGTAATCTCAGGTCCAACAATAAGAATTGCCAAGGCAGTCGTGGATGAGACATTTAGGAACAAGTTTTAACTATGTCACCATCCACGCAGAATAAGAATATATATATGTGAACCAAGGTACACGTGGTTGATCAGACCATTATGCACCAGTTATGATTAGACAATATATTAGTGAGTGCACCCAATAAAATACTGTCATGATCAAGCTCGATAAAAAAATAAGCTCGTAAAACTAGGCTAACTTAGCAGCATCAGTCAAAATATTAGAACGAAAGATAAGGTTTGCAAGAAATAGAAGTTTATGAGGCGGCACAGGGTTCTTGGTTTTCTTCTCACCTCTGTCCAATATTGCCACTGGCTTCTCTGGCACTGTGAGGCTGGGTCCAATTTCCAGCTTCGAATGGTCTAAGATGTGGCTCGGGTCCAGGATGTAGCATCTCAGCTGCGAAACGTGGAAGACGTTGTGGACGCCTTCGAGACTTGGGGGTAGAGCCACTCGATAAGCCACTTCTCCAATCCTGTTGAGTACTTCAAAAGGACCAATATACCTAGGGCTTAGCTTTCCAGCTCTGCCGAAACGGATGGTTCCTCTGGTAGGAGAGATCTTCACAAATACACTGTCACCTTCTTCAAACTCCAAAGGCCGTCGGCTGCTATCGGCCCAATGCTTCTGTCTGTCCTGGACAATCCTGAGCTTGTCTCTGATCATTCTTACCTTCTCTGCTGCATCGGTCACCATCTCAGGTCCAAGCAACACTCGTTCTCCGACGTCGTCCCAAGCAAGTGGAGTGCGGCAACGATGTCCATAGAGTGCCTCGAACGGTGTCATACCGATGCTAGCTTGGTAGCTGTTGTTGTAGGAGAACTCTACCAAGTGCAAATGGTCTTCCCAAGACCCTCCAAATTCCAAGACACAGGATCTCAGCATGTCTTCTAGCGTCTGGATTGTTCTCTCTGATTGTCTGTCAGTCTGGGGATGGTAGGCGGTGCTGAACTTCAGTTGTGTTCCCAAACTGTCATGCAAGCTCTTCCAGAAGTGAGAGGTAAATCTAGTATCTCTGTCAGACATAATACTTATCGGAACTCCATGAATCCGGTAGATGTGCCGCATGTACAGTGCAGCCAACTTCTCAGTGGATAGACCAACTTTGAAGGGAATAAAGTGAGCTGACTTCGTCAGTCGGTCCACGATAACCCAAATGGCATCCTTCCCTCCTAGGGATCGAGGCAGTCCTGATACGAAGTCCATCGTTATGTGCTCCCATTTCCACTCTGGGATGTTAAACGGCTGCAATAGTCTTGCTGGTCTCTGTCTGCTAGCTTTTACTTGCTGACAAATTAAACATCTATCCACATACCTGGATACGTCCTTATTTATTCTGTACCACCACACTATAGTACGCATATCCTGATACATTTTGTTGGCTCCAGGATATATAGAATACTGCGACTGGTACGCTTCTTGCATCAGATCGTTCCTCAGTTCGCCAATTGGTACGCAAAGTCTCGTACCATTCTTCAGTGCTCCGTCGCTGGCGATTAAGAGTCCTTCAAGTGTTCCTGCCAGCACTTGATCTCTGAGTTTGCAAAGCATCTCATCTTGAAATTGTGCCTCCTTGACTCTGTCCATTAGACTTGAACGCACTTGTAACTGCATTATTGTTGATTCAGCTCCTGGTACAATGGCTTCTCTTCCCAGTTTCTTCATTTCTTCTTCAGGCAGTACAATTTCCAGTCCAAGCTTTTCCATATCCTCCAGCAAATGATGCTCCTTGGTCAAGAATGCCATCGGGTATCGACTAAGTGCATCTGCAACAACATTAGCCTTACCCGGATGGTACTGCAGGTTGATGTCGAAATCCTTCATCAGCTCCAGCCATCGTCTCTGCCTCATGTTCAGCTCCTTCTGAGTGAAAACATATTTAAGACTTTTGTGGTCTGTAAATATTTCCACTCTCTCTCCATAAAGGTAGTGCTTCCATAGCTTCAATACAAATATCACCGCTGCAAGCTCCAAATCATGTGTGGGATAGTTCTTCTCATGAGTCCGTAATTGCCTAGATGCGTAAGCAATTACTTTTCCGTGTTGTTGAAGAACGCAGCCCAATCCCTTACCGGAAGCATCACTATAAATTGAGAAACCGCCGGTACCTGCGGGTAGCGCAAGTATCGGCGCCGTTGTAAGCCTCTTCTTCAGTTCCTCAAAAGCTGACTGGCAAGCTTCAGAGCAAATGAATTCTTCGTTCTTCCTAGTGAGCTTCGTCATTGGCTCAGCAATCTTGGAGAAATCCTTCACAAACTTCCGGTAGTAGCCAGCCAAACCCAAAAAGCTTCTGATTTCTGCAACCGAACTTAGTGTAGTCCACTTCTCAATAGCAGCTATCGTCTTTGGATCTACCGAAATTTCTTCTCCGGTGACAACATGGCCCAGAAATTCTACTTTGTCTAAAAAGAATTCGCATTTAGATAGCTTACCATAGAGCTTCTCATTCCTCAAGGTGCTCAGCACTTTCCTCAGGTGCTCTTCGTGCTCTTCTTCAGTCTTCGAGTAGATCAGAATGTCGTCGATGAAGACAACAACAAACTGATCCAGATATTCATGGAAGACCTTGTTCATAAGGTTCATGAATACTGCAGTAGCATTCATCAGTCCAAACGGCATGACCAAGAATTCAAATTGCCCATACTTGGTGTTGAATACCATTTTCGGGATATCCTCCTTCCTGACCTTGATTTGGTGGTAGCCTGATCTGAGATCTATCTTCGAAAATACTTTGGCTCCACTTAGTTGATCAAACAGGTCGTCGATCCGAGGCAGAGGGTACTTGTTCTTGATGGTGATGTTGTTCAGCGCCCGGTAATCAATGCACATCCGTACGGTTCCATCCTTCTTGGACACGAAGAAAACTGGTGCTCCCCAGGGTGAAGCCCCGTCTCTGATAAATCCTTGTGCCTTCAGTTCGTCAATCTGGTCCTTCATCTTCTTTGCCTTCTTGGGGTTGACTCTGTAGCATCCCCGAGAAATAGGGAAAGAGCCGGGTACTAGGTCGATGGTGAATTCTACACCTCGATCTGGTGGCAATCCTGGAAGACTATCTGGAAAGACGTCCATGAATTTTGCTAAAATAGGGTGAGGAGGCCCGAGTTCTTCGGTGATAGAGGAGTAGGTAACACTCTTCATATCTTCCGGAGCTCGAGAGATTTCAAACTCTGGTTCTCCTGGTGGGCTGAAGATTACACATCCTCTATGACAATCTATCAGCGCATGCTGCTTACTCAACCAGTCCATCCCTAGGACTACATCATAGTTGGGTAAGGGCATCACAAGCAAGGGTGTTAAGAATTTCTGGCCTGAGATAGTAATAGGGCAGTTATAGTATCAAAGATGGGTATGGGTCCAAGTTTGACCGATGATGGACCTCTTCGCCAGCAGGGCCGGAACGAGTGGTCTTTCCTTGGTCATATTCTGGAAGGTTTTAGGATGCAAACATAAGCAAGGTATCCTACCAGTCTATAATCAAACAAAAATATTTATGTATATAATTCGGACCTATGTTGTGACAAATCAATGTTCTAGTGTTCTAATTGTTTCTAGGTATGTTTTCCTAAGTGGTTGAGACCTGCATGGGCCACCACTAAAAATATGTCACGATCCGATCCCAAATAGTTGGGTCGAACCGGATCATGCCCAGCCTGTACCGTTGTTGAGACGGCGGCAGTAAGTTGTATCCACAATTGCAGGTAATCACAACAACATCTATATATTTGTCACAACTCAATATTCGGGAATTTAAAACTTTATTCAACATTTGAAAAGTACAACTGGAATTAGAAAGACTAAAATAAAATACTGAAATCAAATTAACAAAATTCTAAAACAACAAATCTGGAAACAGAAAATCTAGCTAAGCGTTCGGCTCGTCGGCCTCAAGTCCTGCGTCCTCCAATGGGGACTCTGGCAATACCACAGGGTACAAAACTGGGTCATAATAAGTGTTGTATAACAGCTCAGCATCCTCAAAATCCCCTAAAAATGTTATCTCAGTCAGAAGGGAGCAAAGTACAATTCATGATAATCAAACAGTTAAAATAATAATATAGTTATGCACTTTTAAACAATTTGAAATAAACAGTTCTCCAGCAGTTAAAACATTGTGATGTGAATAGGCAATGAATATGACCGGCTTGGGTTGTACAGTGAATGATATGGCTTATCCCCGTGTGTATGAGGGGTAAGCTAATACAGTTCTAAATTATTACTTTGGATGTGGTCATACTCATTACACTACTCCCCCAGTACCCAACAGTCAATCAGTCAGTGCTCTCAGAGAGAGTTTCGTGTTGCATCGTGGTTTAAACTTGCAATAAAACGATTATTAAATAATTGTAAACTAACACAAATGTACTTTCCTTTGTTTACGACTGGAAACGGTGTTGGTTCCGGGAAGATGCTAGGTTCGTCTCCGAGATCCTACAATTGGAGAACTTGACTTAGAACCATTGTGAAACCAAGCTAGGTGTGCTAGTTGCAATCTCTAGTAGCAGGTCCTAGTCAGATTTTAAGTTTGTATATTTAATCTACTGCTAACAGTTTATGATGCGTACTACGTTGGTTCTCATTTAGTTGGATAGCCAGTTTCTGGTTTTACTTGGAAAATGGTCGTTACCGGTTAATTTGGCAAAAACTTGTATTTTGTAATATTATATATAAAACTACTATTTTTCTTTCAAATGAGAAAAACGTGGATTTTGTTAATTATCAATATTTTAATCAAGTTATTTTATCGTGAAAAATCCTTATTAATTTATACAAAATATTTATCAGTCATTTTGTTACGAAGCGCCTAATAATATAAATAATAAAACCATCCAGAAAATTAAAGGAAAATCAACCCAGAAAATAAATAAAAAATATAGACTACGCAATACAGGGGCACAGCTGACAGAATAGGAATATGGGCTTATGCCCTTACAAACTTTACATAAATTAAAATAAGAGAAAATTAGTTAGCTCTGACTAATATCCCGTATTTTTAAATATCAAAAACAAAATTAAAAATAAGATAAATAAAATCTTAGGAGTCTCAGACTTGGTCCAATTGTCACTATTTGTTGCTAATGCCTCAACGTCCGGGTAAAACCGGATTCGTTTGCATTTCGCTAGGGCCCACGGACCGTATGGTCGTCGCCCAAAAATCCAATTAAATAAAATATTTTCCGAAAACCGATTTGAAATTCATTTCTAAAATTTTATAAAAATTTTGGCAGCATTTCCTCTATTTTCAAGACAACCCAAAACTGGAAAAATACGCCGAAACACCCATAATAGAAGTCCCAAACCAGGGAACACCCAGAAAATAACTTCCAAACCATTTTACACCAAAATTAAATTCACAGAATAGTTCCCAAAGCTTAATCGGAAACCCGAAATATAGTTTCGGGAATTCCCGAAATGAAATCGGAAACCACATCGCCCAAAATCCAGAAAACATATTTCGGAAAAATCCGAAATAAACGCAGAACATCACAGAAACGTCTCCGGAAAATTTGAAGTTACTACGTCCCTCTAAAACCGAATTCCCGGAAGGGAATCGGGGACCATTATCATCATCGACTACGGAATAAATGGAACGGGACCAGAATTATACCTCGGGTTGCTCGGCTAGAGCTCTCAGATGAAAATTTTTGGAAGAAAACCCAGTTCCTGCGGAATCGGGAAAGTCCGAATACGCGGACAGCAAAGGACAGATGCGGAACGGGAGATCGGGGTCTAGCCGGAAAGGTGCTGGCCAGCGACAGCACGAAGGGGGTTACGCCGGGGCGTATCTGGCCGGTCGGAAGGTGCTGCGGCCTCGGGACAGCGCCGAGTGGAGCCGCGGGAGGCAGGGCGCCGGCTAGGGAACGACGAGAGATCGTCGAGGCGGGCGCACCGGAGCTAGGGCAGCCCAGGGACGCGCGGGTCCGGGGATCGGGGCCGGGCTGGACAGCGCCTGAGGCGCGCGGGGGTCTGGACGAACCGGGGACGGGCAGCCCGGAGGTGGACGGAGCCGCGAGGACGCACGGGAGGCAGGGGGTCGCGGCCTGGACAGCAGGACGCGGCCGAAAGTCGGCCAGAGTTGGGCGGCCGGCTGGGGAGCCGCGGGCGGAGCCACGCTATGGGCATGGAAGGGGTTGGAAAATGAAGGGAGGTGGTTGTTGGTGGTGTGTGCTAAAAGGAGGAGTGGGGAGTTGTGGGTTTGTTTATAAGGAGAGGGAGCTTGAGAAAGAGAGTGGAGGAGGAGGAAGTAAAGTGTGCTGGAGGTTTGCTTTTGTGGGGAAAATGGTGATGCTGGTGTATGGTTTTAAGTGGGGAGTGGGAAGTAACGTGTGGGAAGGAAGGAAAGGTGGGGAGTAAAGTAAGGAGAGAGAAGTAAGGAGGATAGGGGAAAAACGTGAGGCTAGCTTGGTCGTGGGTGACCAACCATAGGCTTAACATTTTTTTTTATAAAAATTAATATATAGAAATTAGAATTTTAGAAGAAAGGAAAATAAGGACGGTTTGAGCTGAGTTGGGTTTCGAAAATCGGGTCTGGTTCGAGTTCGGGGTCGGACTCCGGACATGGGGCCGGGGCAGGGCCATAAACAAAACCCAAACGATAATTTCAAAAATTGTGTTTTCCTAAATCCGACTAAATAATAATATAATAAATATATAATTATAATAATAATATAATAATACTATAAAACCAAAATTATACTACAAACCAATAATAAAAAATCTGGGTTTCACAAAAGCCGATGGTAGTAAGGATATCGTCTGTGGGGAGTTTCTTGCGCGACGATCTCCACACCATACACGACCATTTCTTTAGAATACAGGGGTGCCAGAAAGGACCCAAGATTGGAGCTGGAGGCCCGTGACCGCGAATGATTCTTCTGGCAGATGCAACTGTGAATACACCGTTGGGGGTCTCTGACCACGAGAGCGCATCATCATCCGTGCCTATCTTCAGGCCGGAGTTCCGAAGGGTGTTGGCGGCCTCTTTTTTGATCCAGTCCCAAATTTTGTGCCAATTCTAATTGCCGGTATTATCCCACAATTCTCTGATCTTGCTGGTAGTCGGGGCGGCCGGGGGGCGTGGGATAAGATCTGCTCCCAACCACCTTTCAAGAAATAGCGCTAATTCACCAGCACCCAGCTGAAGGCAAATCTTTGGTTCGGCAAGGGACCGACCGTGTAGAATGTATCTCCAAGTCGCCGAGGATCTGCTGTTGCTAATAGCACTAGCCGGGTGGATGTGTTTAAAATACCTGGCCTTCATGAAATGTGCCCAGAGAGTGTGGCTCACGCAAAGCTTCCACCACAGTTTCATGGAGAAAGCGTCCACAATGTGGTACAGTCGGACGAATTCCAGAACCCGCTCATTAGTAAGCTTGGCCATGGAACCCCAGCTAGTCCAGTAGTGTTTGTCTTTGGAATCATTGTGTCCCCATATGAAGTTGGCAAATAGATTCTCGATGGAGGAGAGGACCTTCTTCGGGGGGGAAACAAGCTGCAAGGGTGTAAATAAGGATGGAGGAGAGCACATGGTTAATCAGTACTATTTTTCTGCCTGGCGATAAGGTTGCGTTATGCCAACCTTCAAGTTTTTTCCTAATTTTGTCGATGATTCCTTCGAAAATGCTCGTACTGGATTTACCGTAGACCAACGGGCATCCAAGATAGGATAAAGGAGGATAAGCGGCAGAGAAGGAGATGATGTTGGTGAGAGTGGCGGTGTGCTCCCTGTTAGCGTTATGGTGGACATATATGACATTTTTTTGGGATTGACTCGTTGGCCACAGTAGCGAGTGTATCTTTGGAGCACGTTGTGCACTACCTCCACAGACCCGACGTCAGCGAAGGAGAAGATGAGAATATTGTCCGCGTAGGCCAGGTGAGTGATGATCGGGCACCCGCTGACCGTATGGAAATGCTTGAAGTGTGGGGTCCTCGGCAACTTGTTTAGGTTTCTGCTCAGGGCTTCCGCGGCAGTGATGAAAATAGATGATAAAAGTGGGTCTCCTTGCCTGACTCCCCGACTGAATTTGAAGAATTCGTCCGCTTGCCCGTTGATCAATCGCCAAACAACACTGATCCAGGTTTTCGAGAAACTGAATGTTCTGAGGACCCAGATCATGAACTGCCAATTGAGCCTGTCGTAAGCCTTCTCCATGTCCAATTTGATGTGATGTTCCCAGCTCTGGACGGTAATTTTATGCAAGTAATCATTTTCTATGCTAGCATAATGTTGTCTTGGATGTTTCTACCTCGGACAAAGCTGCTCTGTTCCTCGAATATGATTTTAGGAAGGACGGTCACGCGAGTGGCAATGATCTTGGAAATGATTTTGTTGGTGAAGGTACATAAACTGATGGGTCTGAAGTCTCGGAAGGTCTTCGAATTCTCCTACTTAGGAATAAGAATCAAATTAGTACAGGAAATCGATCTAGGGTACCTGGCTCCTTAGAAAAAGGCGGTCGCCGCTTCGTGTATGTTTGTCTTGATGATGTCCCAACACGTGCGGAAGAATACGCCATTGAATCCGTCTGGACCGGGGGCGTTATGGGCATTAAGCGCCCAAACTGCTTCTTTCACCTCCTGCTTAGAGGGGGTGCTCCAGGTTAGTGTTGTCCATGTCGGTGATGAGGAGGGGGATCTCTGCCAGGAATTTTGGGTCCCTCGTGATAGTTTCTTTATAGAACAGATGCGAGTAAAAGTTTTCTGCCGCCTTTTGGATACCTTGCTGGTCCTTGATAATGGTCCCGGTAATATCGGCAATCTGATGTATGTTGAGCTTCTGTCTGCGACCCTTGACACAGGCGTAGAAGTAACTGGTATTTTTGTCCCCCTTACTGTCCCATTTGAGTCTGGCTTTTTGTTTCCAGAACTCAGTTTCGACTTTTAAGCAGAATTTGAGGATGGCTTTGGATATGTTGAGGGTCGATCGAGTGGCTTGGGAGTTGTCTGCCAAAAATAGGGCTTCCGTGCGGGTCACGTCATCTTCGACAGTGCAAACTGCTTGGAAAATGTCTCCGAAAGCCTGCTTGCTCCACGTAGTAAGTGCTTTTCTAGTGGCATTGAGTTTGTTGGCCACACGAATGAGGGGGTTGAGGGAGTCGGTCCTGGACCAAGCGTCTGCCACGATCCTCAGGAATTGAGGGTGGTGGCACCAAAAGTCCTAGAAGCAAAAGCTTCTCTTGATCTGGTTTAAGTTGCGATTGATTTCGATGAGGAGGGGGCATGGTCGAACTCGGTGGCGTTGAGGTGGGCGAGATTAGATGTGATGCTCATGTCTTTCTATTAAGCATTGATGAGGGCTCGATCGAGATGAGAGTATTGTCTGTGGGTACCTTCATGTATGTTACACCAGATAAAAGCGTTGCCGGTGAACTGAAGGGGAGTTAGGTGAGCGTTGAAGATGAAGTTGTTAAAGTCTTGTATGGCCGCTAGGGGAGACCTTTCTCCCATTTTCTTCTCTTTCCTAGTGATGGCGTTGAAGTCCCCAACACAAAGCCAGGGAGGGTAGGAGGTGTTGGATAGTGTCCTGGAGGTCAATCCAGAGCTGTTTGCGCTCATTGATATCGCAGCTACCATGGACAGCAGAGAGCAGGACGTGATTCGGGAGGGTAGGGTGCTCCACACAACACAAGAGAGCCTGCATGGTATCAAGCACGATACTGATATTTACATCGGAGGAGTACATGAGCCAGATGTCGTGTCTGCCTGCAATAGCGGAGTTGCAGCTGAATCGATTCGAGTCTGTTAGGGGGATTTTGGGTTCTAGGATGATTAGGATGTCGATTTTGTGAGTTTTCTTGAGGCTAATAAGTCTCCTCAAGGTGGGTTTGTTAGCTAGGCCTCGAACATTCCAGGATATGATGTTAGGCATTAGATTTGTTGGAGAGTTGGTGTTTGGAGAGTTTCGCGGCCGACCTGGTAGTGATAGCCGTGGACTCGTTGGCTCCTTTGGTTTTCAGACTTTTGTTCGCTGATCGCATGACGGGGTTCTGATTCTGCTATGAGGTTGGGGGGTCTTCCTCTGTGCTGAGAGTATCAGTTTCTTTGTCTGGGCTAGGGGGTCTTCCTCCTGCGTCGATTGCTTGTTGACAGCTGATGACTTGTTATGGGCCGATAATGGCAAGGTGTTCAGCTAGGATGGATCGGTGTGGTTGGCTCTCCTGTGCCTTTGTTTCCTCTGTGTTGCTTGAGCATGCTGCGTGTTTGTTGTACTCGGAGCACTCTTCACACCTCTGTGAACTGTTGGAGGGAGAGGTGTTTTCTTCTTGGTTGGCCTGGGTAGTAATGTCTGTGGGTGTGGGGTTGCTCTCCTTGCCGGTGGTGGCAGTGTAAATATGATCTTCTTCAGTGTGGGAGTTTTCTTCGGCCCCTAGGACGTCGAATCTGTTGTGGGTGTTGACGGTGGTACTTTTTGGGGTGGAGGGATTACTACTCAGCTTGGCGGTTTTCTTGGGTGAGTATATATATATATATATATATATATATATATATATATATATATATATATGGAAAAAAAAAATCTACCTATAGAATTTTATATCCCATGTTTTTTTTAACATTCAAAATAGTTTTTTTTTTGAATTTTTTTTGTACTTGGAAAATAAATTCGCTTTGAAACTTTGTAAAGAATATTATGTCATTTTCTACATTTCAAAGCTAGTTAAAATTTATGGTTTGAAAATAATAATCAGATTTAATAAAAAATAATTCTTCTTAAAATTTTTAGTATTTGAAATTATAAAGATATTATCTTATTATTTTAAAAAGATTGGTTTCCAAATTGAATTTGAAGATCTTAAATATATTTAAACGATAAAAAGATTTTCCAAACTATTGTTGTATAAGATTTGGATTTATAGAATTATACTTTATGTTACTTTGATAAGTATTGAATATGCTTTAAATTATTTTGATGATATGAAATATTATTTTCAATTGTAATGGTGATCAATTATTGGATTAAGATTTGATTATCAAGTTTTTGAATTTATTTGATTCAAAATTAAGGGGTAGATTTATCCATTATAAATTCTAATCCTATTGGAATCATCTCTATAATTATTTAACTTATTTTTTATTTTAACTAACCCTAATCCTATCCAAATTAGGTAATCATAATTATATCTATATTGATTGAATCTTAATCATATCCATATTGATTGAATTCTAATCACATCATAATTAACTAATTGATATCAATTATTTATACCTATTGAACGTATGAAATAAAATCATCTCTCATACCTATTTTGTTACTACCTAGCATATATATATATATATATATATATATATATATATATATATATATATATATATATATATATATATATATATATATATATATATATATATTTCATACCTATTGAACGTATGAAATAAAATCATCTCTCATACCTATTTTGTTACTACCTAGCATATATATATATATATATATATATATATATATATATATATATATATATATATATATATATATATATATATATATATATACTTATTTATTTTTTTTGCTTTTATATATATATATATATATATATATAAAAGCAAAAAAAATAAATAAGTATATATATATATATATATATATATATATATATATATATATATATATATATATATAAGCAAAATAAATAAATAAATAAATAAATATATATATATATTTATTTATTTATTTATTTTGCTTATATATATATATATATATATATATATATATATATATATATATTGAACGTATGAAATAAAACCATCATATATTTTTTTTGTTACTAACTAGTATATATATATATATATATATATGAAAATAATAATATATTGAGGAACACAATTGGCTACATAAAGAGCCCGAGAGGCCCATCAACCCAAAACGCCACTACTCGCTAATCGATGGGCCGGTGTAAAAACAAAAAAGTGCAAAAGCAAAACAAAATACTAGTGCGTTGCCTGTAGCCCGTTGCCCCTAATAACAAAAGTCAGGTCTCCCTCATCCGGGTGTCTGCATACGATAAGAGCCTTGTTAACCATCCTCTTTACTCCTCCGTCAACTGAGCGCCCTTCCAACCCTTTCCTTCATACCTACACTTGTTCCTATTCTTCTAGAACACCCAAAAAATAGCCGCAACCAGAACCGAGTGAAGATGAATGCTCACCCTCCGGCTGAAGATCCAGAACATTACTGAAATAATCCTAAACCTGTTTGGCCTGCTCCCCAATTACAAAGATGTGTTGGACCGTCTCCTCCTCTGGATATGTACACCAAGTGCATTTGGAAGCCATCCGATATCCAATCCACTTGATCACCTCGTCAGTAGGTAACTTGTCCCTAAGAATCTGCCACAAGAGAATCAACCATTTGACCGAAATACAAGAGTTCCAAACAAGATAGGAAGCTGGGTCCCGAGGCCCTTTATTCCTAGAAGACTCCCAAGTAGTAGCGGAAGAGAAAGACCTGGACACCGAAGGATCCACCAGTATATATCTCGCCCCTCTGAAATTGGCAGATCTGATGAGGCTAAGAGCTGGCCCGCCCTCTCCCCGAAGAGCTGCAATCACTTCCCGACGTCCCAATCACCATCCCGCCATAGTTCCCGGATACTCTTCCTGCCTATCTCCGTAACCAGAGGACCCGTCGCGGAGAAACACACCGAAGCGACATCAAAGTCACCAGCGCTCAAGTGAAGGCGAACCAACGGCTCCCCCATATCCCTGCCAGTTAGGATCCTTTTCCGAGCCCGCGAACTTCCCTGCTTGATCGAGAGAAGGTGGGGAGGAATTAGTTTGAAGTATTTTTTCCTCATATATATCGTCCGAAGGGATTCTTGAGATCTAACTTTCCACCAAAGTTTCATCGAGAACGCATTGATCATATCAGAAAGCTTTCTCACACCTATCCTTCCTTCTTACTTTTAGTGATGGTCTCCCAACCATTCCACCTGTGCTTAATGGCATGATCGTGTTGCCCCTAGAAGAAGGAACTGAATATTTCCTCCACTTGTGGTAAGACCTGCGTTGGGGGATTCATGTAGAGAGCATATAAATTGGCATGGATGTCAGAACGTGTCGTATGAGAGTGAGTTTACCTCCCAGAGATAAAGTCTTGTTATGACATCCTTCGAATCTTCGCTTTTTTTTGTTCACAAATGAGTCGAAGAGGGAGGTCGTACAACGCCCGGCCGTCATGGGGCAGCCTAGGTAAAAAAGGGGTAGCTTTCACCTGAAGTCCATCGGCAGCCCCCGCTTCCAACCTGGCCTCCGTCCCAACCGAATGATGCACGTAGGTAGTAGATTTCTGCCTACTAATAGTTAGACTGGAGCACCTCTCGTATCTCTGGAGAATTTTTTTGACCATCCCAAGGGAATTCTTCTCCCCTGAGCAAAAGATAAGTAAGTCGTCCGCGCATCCGAGATGAGTGACGAGGGGGCAGCCCACCGGTGTGTAAAAAAGCCCCGAGGAGGCCCACCAATCTAAAATATATATATATATATATATATATATATATAGTGGGACCTATAAAAAAAAATATATATATATATATATATATATATATATATATATATATATATATATATATATATATATATATATATATATATATATATATATTCTTGAGAAGAATATTGAACCAAAAGCCTCAAGAAAATTGAGAAGATCCTACCTTGAGAAGATTAAAACGCCTCAAGAAAATTCACAATATTGACATTTTGATCGTTGACTTATGAATCTTCTTAGCCTCTGAATCTGAAGAATGCATACTTAAAGATCGTTGACTTCTTGAGCGAGTATGCTGATATACTCCTTCAAAAGTGTCAAGGATTCGGTTGAACCGTTGTTGACTTGGAGTCCGGGACGAATTGCGTCTTGGACGTCGTCCTCTATTGATATGAGACACCATATTGACCGATGCATAGGACAACTCATGTTTTTGGTTATCAATTTGTCGCTGAGGTAAGTTATAATTTAATCGGTCGAAAACTGACCGTTTAGTAGCAGAACAGCAACATTTGATCACAATTTGGTGGCATTCACAATGATAATTTGCTTGAGGGAGTGTCACAGAAGATTTTCTGTTTTTACGCTTTTGCACAAGTAACTCGCGTAAATCAGAAGAATTGAAAGGTAATATTTTCTTTCTTACATTTGGAACAGAGAAATATTTAGTCCCTTGTGTAAAAAGAAGGTTACTAGCTTCATTGGCAGAACAAAGTTGCATATTTTTACGCGCCTGGAGTTGTGTGCGTAAATCCTGAGTTGATTTTTGTGCACAGAGAACACCATCAGGCATGCGCGTAATCCTAAGATTTGGCACTTTGCGTAAAGCAGCATTAGAGGATTGTTGGCGTAAAACAGAAGTTTTGCCAAAATTTCTTGTCTCCTTGGATAAATCAAAGGAATTGTCTGCCATAGGAGACTTGCTTTTACGCTGTACGCATGTAGGCAAATTCACTTTAGATGCAAAAGCACTATTGTGAAATTTATCTACCATGTTACCAACAGAAGATTTGCCTTTACGCGTAGAACGAAAAGCAGGAACATCTGCCACATCACAGACGGAAGATTTGCCCTTACGTATAGAGCGCAAGCCATCAGTGTCTACCACATCACAAATGGGAGACCGAACTTTACGCACAGAGCGCAACACTGAAGTAGGAACTGTCTCGTTATAGACGGGACCCCCAACGACAGTAGTGGGAAGAATTCTCCTGCCTTCAGAGACAATAGAGAGATCAGAGGGTGCTTTGGACTTAGTAATCCAAACTTTGTGCACATTTCGTTATTTTTGCACATTGGAGCAGCGAGCACTACCCCCAGTTCGGAGCATTTCTTCATAAGCAGTCTGGTCGAACTGAACGACCAAAGTCTTCTTCGTCGATCCAATTGACACATCATCGTATTGAGCAATTGCCTTCTCGTCAGAGGAGAAAGTCGTTCCCAGCAGAGTCGCCATTTTTGTTTCACTTAACAAAATGCCCTAAGGCTTTTGAGAGAAAACGAGAGAAAAATATACAAAAGTACAAGTAAATTCTGGGACTATGGAAGTCTGATCTGAGAGCGACTACTTTATTCCTTGGACCACATGATGATAATGAAGAAAAACTGCTTGGAGATGAACAACTGGAAGAACTAAGTCACCAGAAAGGTATCGACACAATTGGCACTGATGGCACAGTCGAATGCTTTCCTGCTTTGCTTCACTCTGTTCTTGAGGAAAAATTGAAGAGAAATACTCTGGAAAATCACTTTGCTGTGAAAGTATCTGGTCTCAAAAATCTTCTTCTTCTTACTTAAAAAAGAAGTCTTTATATAGACCTGTCTTCTGTGCGTAAAAAGCACCAATATTGGGTCTCTATGCAGGCTGGTAGAATAACTGTCACCCACGTACAGAAATTATCCTCTAAGCATGTTGACACGTGACCCATAGTCCAATAAAATAAGGAGAACACATACACACGTTCTTCGAGATGTGTGGCAGGAAGGCCACGTCAAAAAGCTACGTTCCCATATAATTAGGACAAACTGTGCGTAAAGGATGCTGTTAGGCTTGTCTGAGCGTAAAATAGCTCAAAGTAAGCTTCCTACGTAAAGCGGCTAAAAATAGCCTTGAGCGTAAAGGCTCAAATAAACTCTACGCGCAAAAAAGAGTAGCTGAGATAGCCTTAAGCGTAAAAGCTCAAATAACTCTTATGCGTAAAAGGAAGGCTGTTCTTCAAGCGTAAAGCAGCTCATTGGCATGCTAAACAATAAACTTCTTGGCTTCTGTACAATTTTTGTCAGAAAATCAATCTGTCAGAACAGTATCTTCGTGCATTTAATGCAGCATAGACATCTCATTCTTCGCGTAGAGAGTGAAACTGTCTTCGCGTAATGTCTGAATTTAAGGCTTTGCGTAGAGTTTTGAGTTTGATTCAGTTTGACCTTTGCGTAAAGTCTAATCTGGAACTGTCTTTGCGTAAAGATCTCAACTTTTTTGACTTGGTCCACGAAATTTATTTACGCTTCTACAAGACCCCCTTCAAAGTTTTTAAATTTTCTAATATTTGAAATACTTTGAACAGAAGCGTAAAGTTTGGGATATCCAACAGTCTTTAGCGTAAAATTAGGGATATCCAACAGTCATCAGCGTAAAGTTAGGGATACCCAACAGTCATTTCGAGAATTTGAAACAACCTTGAATTGTCTATAAATAGGACTTCTGTTGGAAGAGAGAGAACTTTACTCATCTCTTTCATTTCTCATTCTCTTCTTCATTTATCCTCAAAAATCCTTTCGAGCAAATGGCACCAAAGAGCAAGGCCGCCGCCTCAGCTAAGGACAAGAAACTTGCCACTTCGTCAATAGCTAAATCGTCGGAGGAACTTCACGCCGCTGCAGCACCACTGGGAAAGAACATCGAGGAGACCCCAAAGACCAACCCAAACGTGGCTCCGTCCATGATAGGTAGAAACCCTATCGATTTTGTGGGAGAAAATGACCCAAGACTGACATAAAATGGAAAAATATGCTCACGTTATACGTGCCAGGTAAAAAATGGAAAAATACGCTCCCGTTATACGTGCCAGCGTAGATTTCGAAATCAAAAATACGCTCACGTTATACGTGCCAGCGTAGAACTTGAAAATATGTCTACGTTATACGTGCGAGCGTGAAACTTGAAAATTACGCCCACGTTATACATGCGAGCGTAAAACTGAAAATACGCAAGTCAAAAGACTATATATTTTTCACATGTAAAACTTTACTCTTTTGAACAGAAGCGTAAAACCAAAAATACGCTCACGTTATACGTGCAAGCGTAAAACTTTATTCTTTTAAACAGAAAAAAGTACACGTAAAAAACTTTCATTCTTCGATTGCGTAAAATATTTTTAGCTTAAAACAAATTATCTTTAAAACAAAGAACCTTTTACGCGTAATAACTTCAAAACTCATGTATAGTCATTTGAGTAGAGCTTGAGTTTGCGTAGAGTTCATACTTTAGAGTTTTACTAACTTGATTTTTCTTGTTGAACTTCTTTTGCAGTGGACTTGGGGGCCCATGCTCTCTCTGAGGTGTTTGGCTCACCAGCTGGTATTTTGGGATCAAATTATCTGGTAAATTTATCCCATGTTGAGTTTTCTCAAACCGACAAGCAGTATCCCAAGGAAAGACATCAATTGATAGCTGCTCAAGGAGACAAAATGTTGTTGTCTCTGATGAACGGAGAGTTACTGACGTCACTGGATGGCCAGCATTACTTAAAGCCCTCATTCATGTTTGGGGATGCAATTGATTTCAAATCTCAGACAAACCCCAAGAAGGAGTCCTGGGTATTCAAGTTTGAGGAAAGGGTGATGTATCTCCCAACAATGCCAAGGGATTATCCCTTTTCTTCTTTTGTTCACGCCACTCATCCGAGACAGATGATCTGGAATCTGACTCCCAACAGTCATGAAAGACCGGGAAGAATCATATTCAAGAGGGATGAGAACCAAATGGGCTATCATACGAGTACTCCCAATGGTAGTGTCACTCCTTTCTCAGGTTTATTACCAGGATTTACACCAAGTGAGGGCTCATCTCTGATCCAGCCAGTGCAGATACTAATGTTTATTAACAGATTTATGAACGCTTCAGTATTATATCCCCAAGTCAACCCCAGGCTTCCAGGGTGGATGACTCCCCACAATAAAAATTGGGTTCAACTTAGCTCTTGGATCCTTAAGAACTTCGAAGCAGAACTACAAGCCATCGGATTGTTAGAAGCGGTAGCCTCCACAAGTCAAGGCATACCCATAAACAATAACCTATTCTTAGCTCTGATGGAGTTATATATCAGCTCGATAGGAACCTTTGCGACCCCAACAGGCGAAATGGGTTTTGCACTCCATGAGATGCAATTTATCTCCAAGCTACCAATGGGAGAAGTTCCATATGAGGAGTACGTTCCCTTCAACCGGGAACTGGCAAAAATTAGCAAGAAAAATCCTCGTTTAGTCGAGGTATACCAAGAGCTGATGTGTCATTATTTGATCTGCACCACTATGTATGAAAGTGGATCAAATTTGGCATATATCAATAAATGGACAACATATCTATTCTATCAAAAGAATAGAGTGTCCAAGGAGGATAAGGAGAGATTCCAAGACAACAAGGCTCAAACCATTAATCCTTGCTCAATAATTCCTGCCGACTTGATAAATACTTGGATGGTCACATATAAATCCCCAGACAAGTATTTAACCACCAAAGCTGGGGAATTCCCTGCGGGGACTGAAACATTGAGCTTTTTGAAACATGGCAGTAGAAAGATCTCAATTGAAGCCTTGCTGGCGGGCTTTCTTTTTCTGTGGTTGCGAAGGTGGGTCGTACCAGGGACCGGTACAGTCGACAAAATTCACCGAAACATAATATGGCCAACAGTACGTTTGGTATTCAAAGTCAGACTTAGTCTATTACCTGCAATGGTGTGCCGGATGAACGCGGGTTTGCGAGCTTTTGGTGAAGAATTGATCAATAATGCTCCCTACCGTCGCGATTTCCCTAGGGTGGAGATGCCCTATACTTATTTGATGGGCTGGCTACTGCATCACAACTGTAGCTTATTACCACCAGGCCCTGAAAATGATGCGGAGGTATTCCTCCAAAAGTTTAGTAAAGCTACTTGGAAGGTGACTTCAGTGACAGATACACGGGCTGCACTGAACTTCTCCCATGGGTGGAATTTTTTCTGCACACGACCACCTGTTCCAGCCGACTGTTTTGGTGTGGAATTTGACGACGTAGGTCGAGAGAGGACTGAGATACCTGTGCTAGTCTTTAATTGGCTAATATGCATCAGACCCTCACATCTGATGTATAGAACTAAAGACAACTGCATCTTTGAACCGTATCTACCCAGTCGGTTCACTCGTCAGTTCGGGTATGAAAAGCTTTACGTTGGTAATCCCTCCACTAGTTTCAACCATTATGGAAAATTAGTTGATGGAGCGAGGACATGGCAATATTTCAGCGCTGGATGCATCGGTGCCAAATTCCATGTGTCAACCGCTTCAAGCACAACTGAGCTACGAATGCTTTATTCGTATGCGCATTTTTATGTCTCCATTCGCTCCTTCGCAAAAGACTACAATATGAAAGGAAGTCTCCGGTAGAAAAAAGAAGGAGACGCCAAAGAACCAGTTATGGTGCCTTCGAATATACCTGATGATGCTGTTCCAGATGAATATCTGGAAACGATCCCTATGGGAGTTGGGGAGACAGCTGCAGGAGCAATTACCATATCTACAACCCTGAAGCGGAAATCAGACACAACTGTTACTCTCCGAAAGAAGAAGAAGAAGGTTACTGTTAAAAGGCCTTCCAAACAGAGAGCTGCTACCCCAGAAAGCAAAATTCTGCTGAAAAGACTCAAAATATTATATCTTCATCAGCTCAACCTGGAGCATCAGCTCAACCTGGAGAAGGGTCTTCAGTACCCAGCCAGCAGCAATAACAGAAGTTACAGGAGTCCTATCTCCCGGAAGACTCGGAACCTCATTGCATCTAACTTTACCACAAAAGGCGAAAGCTGTCAAAGATATAACCACAACTCCTGTTAGTAATCTGGAACCCATCCCCTCGGATGAACTGGGTCTAGAATTAGATGATGATGATTCGGACTTGGATTATGATGCTCTCTTATCGCGCCCTGCACCTACTCCAGGTAGAGATAAATTACACAAAACTTATACAAAAATATGTGTTATAATTTTGTATATTGACTATCTTGTTTAATCTTTGTATGGATCTTCGTTGTGACAAAGCCCGTTGCTCCTCCTCCTCCTCCTCAAAAGTCTATTCTTGAAGAGGTAATAGAATCTGAAGAAGGAAGTTCTTCTTCAAAAGAGGACTCTCTTTCTGAGGAAGATTCTCTATTTGTAGAGATACAAAAAGAATCTGCAGGAGAGGTACGCCAAGCCAAAGAAAGAGATGAAGAGCTGACTGCAGAAGAAGAGCCAGTAATGCTCAGAGAATCGGTTGCTACTCAAGAACCGATTACTGAGGTCATAGATGTTGCAACAACATCAATTACTGCAGGTAATCCAGACCAAGTTCTTGAGACAGTGGTGTTCGAGTCTGAATCGAACATAGAAGGCAGCACCTCTGTAATACCATCCCCTGCCACCGAAATTCAAACTCCAGAAGTGGCAGCAAAGGTTGCTGAAGATATAGTCTTAGAAACCCCTGGGAATCAACTGGCCATGGTAACTATGACAGATTTAGCATTAACTCAACTTGCTACTACAGCGACGACAGCATCTGTCTCTGGTTTTCAAGAGAAGAGGTTGGCAGATATTGCCGATACACCAAGCTCTAATGCTGATATAAATCTTTTGGTAGAGATTGATACTGAAACATTTTATAAAACTTTGGCAGCGTTGATCAAGATGGTTTTGAAGAAAGGCCTCAGTTATGAAAGTTTGAAAAGTGCGATTGCTACTACCATTGACAACATCGCCATGTTCAAAGATACTGAGAGGGCAACAGCCTTGCAGAATATAGTCCAATTGATAAAGCCCAGCTTAAGTCACTCTAATTCTGCAGTAGGAATAGGCAGTAGGAGCAGGTAATTCCTCTCTATTTCTTTACTTTGCATTCAGTTAGCAGTTAGCCACATCAGCCATGTTCTTCCCAATTAGCCAAGTGTTAGCAGTTAGCCACATCAGCCATGTTCTTCCCAATTAGCCAGGTCAGCAATTTCTGTTACAATCAGCCAGCTCATTGTTCCTGCAGAAATTAACAGCTCATTAATCATTTAGATTAATCAATTAGATCATGGAATAATGTATGAAGACTATAAATAGAAAGGAAAGGAGCAGCAGTCCATCACCTGGAGAATAAAATGATAAACTTACTACAATTAGTCTTTGTCATCTTCTTCTTGTAGCATCTGCAATATTTCTTTCAATAAAGCTTTGATTCTTCTGGTTAATGTCTCTTTCAATTCTTTTGTTCATCTATTAATGCATCACTCACCTCGTCCTCACTCACTTACTGGAGCTGGAGAAGGGGGTCGTATCAATTTGGTATCAGAGCCTCTCTATCCAGTCATGGAGAGCAGTCAGGAACAAGGATCAACCACTCGAGAATCACAGCAGGAGATAAGGGAAGCTCGGGGAGCAGCAATGGGAGAGGATCGACTCGTGGCTCTGGAAGGTATGGTTTTAGATCTCAGCCATCAATTCCGTCAGTTTATGGAAGAATTTGGTCGATCAAGAAGAGCTGCAGAAAATCCACCACCTGTAACCACCCTACCACCACCACCCACACTAACACTATCACCACAGATCCATCCACCCAGACCACATTTCACACAAAATTAATTTCCAACAGGAAATGTTCCATTTAACCCACCCTCACCCTTCTCAAATCAATTCCCACCAGGAAATGTACCATTTACACCTCAAGCACACTTTTACCAATTTGAACATCCTTCATTCATATATCCTTCACCAGTCCAAACCCCTAGAATGGCACAGGGATTACAAAATTCAACTGTTGCACATATGGGCTCACCAGCCCCTACAGGATTTCACACTGGCACTAGTATGGGAGGACAAGGTTGGGGCCAGCCTACTCCTAGGCTCAAGTTACCTGAATTTGATGCAGAAGGGGATGTAGAAGAGTGGTTGCTTCGAGCAAACCTTTTTTTTAACTTCTATGGCATTCAGGAGTGTGACAAGGTGAAGTTCTGTTATGTACAACTCAAAGGGACAGGGGCATACTGGTATGATTGGCTTGTCACCATTAGGGGCAGACCTGTTACCTGGGAAGAGTTTCACCATTGTATCAGAATGGAATTTGGGCCTTCTCAATTTACAGATCACACAATTGATCTTAAACTGTTGAAATAAGAAGGATCAGTTCAAGAGTATACATCCCTCTTTCAAAAACTTTCAAAGAAGGTAGCTGGAACACCTGGAAGAAGCTAGATCAGTTTTTATATAGGGGGCTAAAGGAGGAAGTTAGATATGAAGTACTGGTTGCTAATCCAGTCAGCCTGCCAGCAGCTATGTAAGTGGCCAAACTGCATGAGTCAAAATTTGCAGCCATCAAAAAGAACTTTAAATCTCTAAATCAACATAGCAAGTGGACAAGAGGGAATTTCTCCTCATTTCCAAACACCCAAGAAGTTCAGAACAAGGGGGCCACTCAGGGAACAGAGGGAAGACATTTCTCCAGGAATCAAACTCCTACTATATCTCCAAGTAAACTCCTAAGAAGAAAGAACCTGGGCCTACGTTTTTTGTGTGATGAGAAATAGTCCAGGGGGCATAAATGCAAAGACAAGAGGCTGTTCATGTTGGTAGCAGATGAAGATGAAGATCCTATTGAGACAACTGAACCAATGGCAGTTCCAGAGGACAGAGGGACCCTTGATGGCAATTCTCAGAGTTTGTTTGAAATATCTCTACAGGCCCTTTCTGGATCACTGCATCAATCCACCATGAAGATGAGAGGGACAGTTAAAGGCAAACCTGTTATCATTTTGATTGACTCAGGGTCCACACATAGCTTCATTGATACTGCTTTCAGTGAGAGGTTCCAGATTCTTTTATCTCATAGGAATGCTTTTGAAGTCTTGGTTGCAAATGGGGATAAGCTCACTAGCAAGGGCCTGTGTAAAGAAGTCATCATTGAATGCCAAGGTACAAGGGTCACTACTGATTTACTGCCACTACCAATTACAGGGTGTCAAATTATGTTGGAGGTCAATTGGCTTAGCACCCTTGCGACTATCATGTGGAGTTTCCAGGATCTCACCATGATATTCACATATCAAGGAACTGAACAAAAATTTCAAGGAATGAAGCCCACAAGTAAGCAGATCAGTGAGCTAGAGTTCAGAGACCTCAGGCAAAAGCTACAATTCTTTGTCATTCAAATGTGCACTTGGCAGGAGAGTTCACATGAAGCAGAACAGGAAGACACTAAGGGTGACTTAAAGGAGCTATTGGAGAAATATCAGCACTTGTTTTCAGAACCTATAGGTCTTCCTCCAAGGAGATCTTATGATCATAAGATTCCATTAATTCATGGGGCTAATCCAGTATGCAGCAGACCTTATAAGCATCATTTTCTCCATAAAAATGAGATTGAAAAACAGGTACATGAAATGCTAGAAACTGGAGTGATTAGACCTAGCACAAGCTCATATTCTTCTCCAGTTATTTTAGTTAAAAAATCTGATGGCACATGGAGGATGTGTATTGATTATAGAAGCTTAAATCAGTACACAATCAAAGACAGGTTCCCAATTCCCCTAGTTGAAGAATTATTTGATGAACTACATGGTGCAAAATGTTTTTCTAAACTAGATTTGAGAGCAGGTTATCATCAAGTAAGGATACATGAAGGTGATGTTCACAAGATAGCTTTTAGGACCCATGAGGGTCACTATGAATTCTTGGTAATGCCCTTTGGGCTTACTAATGCTCCCTCAACATTCCAAGCAATGATGAATGACATTTTTAAAGGGTTCCTAAGGAAGTTTGTACTAGTATTTTTTGATGACATTTTAGTGTACAACAGCAACTATACAGAACACCTTTTACATTTAGAGAGGGTATTCATAAAACTGGAAGAACATCAGTTGAAGCTAAAAAGGAGTAAATGCTCCTTCAATAAGTCTCAGATTGGTTACTTAGGCCACAAAATTTCAGAAGGAGGGATAGAAGTTGACTGGGACAAAGTCAAGGCAGTGGTGGACTGGCCAACATCCAAGACCCTTAAAGAGTTGAGAGGCTTCCTAGGCCTCACTGGTTACTATAGGAGGTTCATACAAGGCTATGGCTCCATAGCAGGACCACTTACCCAGCTTCTTAAGAAGAATTCATTCCCGTGGAATGACAAGGCACAAGCTGCTTTTGAGAAATTAAAGGTAACTCTAACCCAACCCCCTGTCTTAGCTATGCCAAATTTTGATGAAGAATTTACTTTGGAGTGTGATGCTTCTGGGAGTGGCATAGGGGCTGTCTTAATGCAGGGGGGAAGACCTCTATCCTATCTCAGTCAACAGTTGAAGGGCAGGTCACTGTTACTCTCCACATATGAAAGAGAAATGCTGGCTATTCTGTTAGCTATAAAGAAATGGGGACAGTACCTATGGGGCAGGCAGTTTGTTATCAAAACTGATCATAAACCACTCAAATACATGTTAGAGCAGAGAGTATACACTGAAGCACAGTATAAATGGGTGATAAAATTATATGGGTACAACTATAGAGTGGAATACAAGAAGGGAGGAGAAAATCAGGCAACTGACAGTTTATCAAGAAGGAAGGAAATAACCTGGGCTGCTATCTCTGTGGTTCAAGCTGACTGGATACAACAGTTCAAAAATCAACAAGCCAATTCACCCTTTTACTCTCAAATGCAGAAAAAATGGAAAAAAGGACTGTTAAATTCAGAAAAATACACTAAGCACAATGGCCTCCTCTACTACAAAAATAGGTTACTCATTGACCCAAGCTCAGATTTTGTTCCTTTAATGCTCAAGGAACACCATGATCTAGTCCAAGCTGGGCACTCTGGGTATTTGAAGACACTACAGAGGCTCAAGAAGGTCTGTTACTGGTCAGGAATGAAGAAATATGTGAAGACTTATGTGCAAGAGTGTGAAGTTTGCCAAAGAAACAAAGAGGAAAACATCTCTCCAGCAGGTCTGTTACAACCCTTACCAATTCTAGAGCAAATCTGGGAAGACATCTCTATGGACTTCATAGAGGGATTACCTCTCAGTCACCACAGAACTACCATCATGGTAGTAGTAGATAGGCTAACAAAGTATGCTCATTTGTTTGCCTTGAAACACCCTTATACAGTAGCTACTGTGGCACAAATCTTTGTAGAAGGAGTCTTCAAACTTCATGGAATGCCCAAGTCTATTGTGACAGATAGGGATCCAATTTTTACAAGTCAGTTCTGGAGAGAGTTCTTCAAATTACAGGGTACTACACTCAAATACAGTACAGCTTACCACCCTCAAACAGATGGTCAAACTAAGGTTACCAATAGGTGCATAGAGGGCTATCTCAGATGCTTTTGCAGTCACAAACCAAAGGAATGGAGTGCACATCTTCCATGGGCAGAATATTGGTTCAACACCAACTGGCACACCTCATCTAAGGTAACCCCCTATGAAGCTGTCTATGGCAGGGCCCCTCCTCACCTCCTCACTTATGTACCAGATCATCCATAAGATAAGGAGGTTGCCACAGCTTTGTTATCCAGGGACAATGCCCTACAATTACTGAAGGATAATCTACTGCTATCTCAAGACAGAATGAAGAAGTTGGCCAACTCACACAGACTGATAGGGAGTTCGAGGTAGGTGATTGGGTTTACCTCAAACTACAACCTTACAGGCAAATATCTGTAGCTCAGAGGAAGCCACAGACGCTATCACCCAAATACTATGGGCCATATCAAGTGATAGCAAGGATTGGACCAGTTGTTTACAAATTACAACTTCCAGATAAGGCTCTAATCCATCCTGTGTTCCATGTCTCCTAACTCAAAAAAAAGCTAGGGGCTAAATCAAATTGGCAAAAAGAAAACCCAACCCAGATGGAAGAACTACTGCTTGAACCAGATTGGATATTGGACAGGAGATTGGTGCAAAGGCACAACAAGGCTGCAGTTGATTTGCAAGTCCAGTGGAAGGATGAAAGGCCAGAAGATGCTGTATGGGTACCTTACGAGAAGTTTATTAAATCATATCCTCACTTTGACCTTGAGACAAGGTCAAAATAAGGGTAGGGTATTGATAAAGCCCAGCTTAAGTGTCACCCTCATTTCCCGTATTTCTAGTATTTCGTATTTATACTCGTATCTGGATTTTGGCTTGTATTTTTATTTTTCTCAGCTTGTGGAATTTCAGTATTTCTCGTATTTTGGGTTTTTGGCATGGTTCGGTTTTAATTGGTTGGATTGGGTTGGTTTGATTTGGTTTATTATGTGTTGGATACCCTTAACCTATGCTACCCCTCATCCCCACCACAACTCCCCCTCTTTATATCCCCACCTATGTCACGACCCGCTACCCAAATTGTTGGGCCAGGCCGAGTCATGTCCAGCCTACGTTGAGATAAAATGTAGTAAGCTGTTCTAAAGACAACAGGATAAGACTAAATGTGCTAACAGTTCTACAAGTGAAGAAGAATCATAAATGCTCCAAACACAAAAGTCATCGTATATAGTAAACGTCCAAGTACAAGTAAACTGAAATGTAAAACTGGATACATGTCTAGTTACAAAATGATATAGTCTAATACATGTCTCAAAAGTCTAAGTAAACCAAAGACATCTAGGCGAGGTTTCCTGCAGGAACATCCTCGTAAAGCAGAGCCGGGTCCTCGGCAGTAACTCTATTGTATGAGTCGCAGAGTAACTCCTCCTCAGTAAGGACACCTACAACGTTATCCTGTCAGGATGGGAGCAAGTACTAAATCTAGCAAACTAGCATATGAAACATAGAAATGAACATGAGAATGAACATGTGAGAAATAACTGGAAAGCATGGCATCACTCAATCTATCATGGCAAGGACACACATGTCATAGAGACAGATGTATATGTAATGTTTAAAACTGTAGCAAGTACGTGATCGGTCAATAGATGTACAATGTACTGTGGTACATGTAAATAAAATGTACATACGTACAAGTCAACAGGCATAGGTGTACATCCGTACAGAAATGCGGGATAATGGCCTGCGGCAAGGTATGCATATAGAATGCGACCGAGCTCGCTACTGTAGGGGGGTCGTGATCACGTACAATACTATCAGTTTCCCCATAACCCATATTCTAATCATGTGAGAGATACATCAAAACTATTCTAAGCATGGTAATAACTGGAAGTACAACATGTAAAGATCTAACTTGCTACCCCAAGGATCAGCATCTAACATGGTGGGGTTTGCAGTTCATTTATGTGACAATATGTAAAGTTCGTAGAAAGTACTTGCCTCTAGCAAAGCAAAACAAAATAAGCTGCGATAACAGTGCTATGGATGTCCAGTAACTCGTCGCTGTAGAAGTAAAATATAATAACTTAGTTCTACACTAAGCTAAATCACTAGGACACTAATTGGTGCGACACGACTTGTGACTGGGCACCTAGCCAAAATGATGACTTGGCATAGGAGACCAATGTGGGGTGACACACTGTGTTAACTAACTTCTAGGGTCTTTATACTAGTGAGGGATGGGGTTCAATACGACTAAAACTCCAAATAACACAAAAAGCTACAAGTCGTAATTAATCAGTAAATAAATCAAAAGATCATTGTGTTCTAACAATTTTAGAGATAGGCAAAAAGCCTAGTTTTTCCTAAAGTAAAGCACTTAAGTGATCCTTATTAATCATAGAAATTTATTATAATTTTTCTGGAATTTATTATCGAGTACAAATATTTTATAAAAAATCAGTTTTCCTAAGTATACAGAAAATGAGTTTTGGTTTCATATGCCAAACTAGTGGCAAAACAGTAAATTAAATACTACAAAAATTATACTAAATTAGCCAACTTAACAAAGTATCTAAAAACTATTTTTCCATAATTTTAGCAATACTTTAAGTATTTTTTTGAAAATCAAAAACAACAATGCACACAATAATTAATTATCTGCGTATTTTGTCCATGTATATAATTTGAACCAAAGTTCAAATACAGGACCCAAGGCCATGAATCAAGTCCAATATGACTTGTACAGGTCTTGAATGTGTGAAAACATATTTGAACCCAAATACCCATGCTAGGCTTGGACACCAAATGGTTGCAGTAATTTAAATACACTAAAATATAATTTGGTAAAAAGTACAAAACAAATATTAATATTTTAATAAGGCAAAATTATGTATAGTAAAAATATCCATACATATGTTTAAAAGTACATATATATAAGGGAAATACTTAACTTATAAAGTATATATATATATATACACACAAACACATATATATATATATATATATATATATATATATTATATATATATATATATATATATATATATATAGTATATATATATATATATATATATATATATATATATAAGAAAACACTTAAAAATAAAGTGTATATATAATAATATATATATACACATGAAAATGTATACATATATACATATATATATAAAATTTACTAACTATAAAATATATATACATATATATAAAATACTATAAAATACAGTATAAACATACATATATATATACTAATATATATATACATATACATATATATATAAATATATATAAAACAAAAAGAAAAAGAAAAGAAAAAAGAAAACAGAAAAGAAAACAGAAAGGAAAGGGGGGCTCGATCCTGAAGCCAGCGGGGGGGGGGGGGGGGGGGGGGGGGGGGGGGTTTAGGCTCTGCGCGCTGGCAATGGGCCAGTCGGCCCGATTGTTAGGATAGGGTTTTAGTTTAATTTATTAGGTTTTAGTTGATTTAAATAATAAAAAAAAATAATACACAGTCCTGTGTCCTGACAGTTAAGGACGCAGGGTTTGCTCGTGTCCGTGCTTTGCACGACACGCACGAGCCCAAGTTCTCGTGTCCAGCTACTGGACAACCATCCCCGTGTCCTGGCGAGTCTCTCACGTGAAATCGAGACACAGCCGACACGAAATGAAGCTGACACTTACGTGTCCGGCGAAGAGGAAGGGTTTCGAACGTGCGGACGGGCGGTGGAGGCGTCGGCGTCGCGGCGCTTCGGTGGCGCTGGGCGCGTCTCGTCAAGGCGAACGTAGTGGTGGTGGTGGTTTGCTGTGAGGGTTTGTGTAGGGGTGGGGGTGGTGATCGTCGGAGTTAGGGTTCCGACGAGAAAGAGTGGGGAAGAAGGTGGTTCGTGGTGGTCGTGGGTGGTCGGGGAGTCCAGGGTTAGGGTCTGGGGGGTCAGGGCTATTTATAGGATCCTAGGGCGGTGGGTTTTGGGTTAGAAATTAGGATTAGGGTTAGGGTTTGGGGCGGATCGCCGGAGACGACGACAGCGCAAAGGCGGTCGTCGATTAGGGTTAGGTTAGGTCTTTTGTAGAAAACCCCCCTAGAGTTTAGGAAATTGCAACTAAGTCCTAGCAGCGTATAAATGCAAATAAAAATTTGCATTCCGCAACTTATAACAATTCAATTTTACAAACTGATATATAAACAATTTAATAAATTGCATAACCATATTATAATAATTCTAATAATTACAAAACAGTATTAAAACAATTTAGAAAATTACAAAATGGTATTTTTGTATTTAAAACTTATTAAAAATTCATTTAAAAATTCTAGAAAAATTCCTAAAAATTCCTAATAATTATTTAAGGGTATAATTGACATTAAAAATTAATTAGCACTAATTAAAAATGAATTTGAAAATCAGGGGCTTACAAGTCTTTTCTCCTTGAAAAATTTCGTCCTCGAAATTTACAAGGATTGAAGACCCGACAATATTCTAACATAGCAAGTATTGCAATCAAATGACTAAGGCTACGATCAAAACTAACCTCTAAGGTATCAAGCGGGAACGGGTGGTTCCCTCACAGCGGTTGGATCGAACAAGTAAGGGAATCTCTCCCTCATGTCCGACTCCCTCTCCCAAGTAGATTCACCTGGGGAGTGACGGCTCCAAGCTACTCGTACTAGGGGTATAACCTTGTTCCTCAGCCTCTTCTCTCTCCGGTCTAATATCTCTACTGGCTGCTCAGAAACTGTAAGGCTCGGTCCGACCTCCAACTCTGAATGATCTAGCACATGACTGGGGTCTGGAACATATCTCCTCAGCTGAGATACGTGAAAGACGTCGTGAACTCCTGCTAGATTGGGTGGAAGTGCAACCCTGTAAGCTACCTCTCCGATCCTGCCAAGCACCTCGAACGGCCCGATGTATCTGGGGCTCAGCTTCCCTCCTCGTCCGAACCGGATCGTCCCTCGAGTAGGTGATATCTTCACCAGCACCATATCACCGTCTGCGAACTCCATCGGCCTGCGACTAGCATCAGCCCAGTGTTTCTGCCTGTCCTGAGCTACTCTGAGCCTGTCTCTGATCATCCCGACTTTCTCTGCTGCATCCGTGATCATCTCTGGCCCAAGCATAACTCTGTCTCCGACATCATCCTAAAAGAGCGGTGTCCGGCACCGTCGTCCATAAAGCGCCTCGAAAGGAGACATACCAATACTGGCCTGGTAGCTGTTGTTGTATGAAAACTCTACCAAGTGCAGATGGCTCTCCCATGATCCTCCGAAGTCCAGTACGTAAGTCCTCAGCATATCCTCCAGCGTCTGTATCGTCCTCTCGGACTGTCCATCTGTCTGCGGGTGGTACGCCGTACTGAACTTGAACCTACTGCCCAACTCCTCCTGCAAGCTCCTCCAGTAGTGGGATGTGAATCTGCTGTCTCTGTCTGACACGATGCTCACCGGCACTCCGTGTAGGCGAACTATCTGCTTCATGTATAGCTCCGCCAACTTCTCGGTGGAAAGCCCCACCTTGAAGGGTATGAAGTGCGCACACTTCGTCAGCCTGTCTACAATGACCCAGATGGCATCCTTCCCTCCTTGGAAACGAGGAAGCCCTGAAATGAAGTCCATCGTAATATGTTCCCACTTCCACTCGGGAATGGGTAATGGCTGCAACAAACCAGCTGGCCTCTGGCGCTCCGCCTTGACCTGCTGGCAAACTAGACATCTCGAAATGAAGCGTGATATATCCCTCTTCATCCCGTGCCACCAAAGATGTTCCCGCAAGTCACGGTACATCTTGTTAGCACCAGGATGAATAGAATATCTCGATCGGTGCGTCTCCTGCAAAACTGCCTCTACTAGCTCTCCTCTCGGTACGCACAATCGGCTGCCACGCCTCAAGGATCCATCCTCTGCTATAGTGAAGTCATCCAGCAATCCAGCTAATGCCTGGGGTCGAAGTCTGCGAAGGCTCTCATCTGTAGACTGTGCCTCCCGGATCTGCTCCATCAAACCTGACTGAATGTCAAGCGCCATCATCTGTATCACTGATCCTGGCCGAACTAGCTCGATACCGAGCTTCTCCAGATCCTCCCGCAAATGCCGATCAATCATCAGGTACCATGCCATCGGATGCCTGCTCAGCGCATCCGCCACCACATTTGCCTTCCCGGGGTGATACTGTAAATCGATGTCAAAGTCCTTCATCAACTCCAACCATCGTCTTTGCCTCATGTTCAGCTCTTTCTGCGTGAACACATACTTCAAGCTTTTGTGGTCAGTAAAGATTTTCACACGCTCTCCGTATAAGTAATGTTTCCATAACTTGAGGGCAAAGATCACCGCAGCTAACTCGAGGTCATAGGTAGGATAATTCTTCTCATGAGTCCGCAATTGCCTAGATGCATAAGCAATCACTTTCCCATGCTGCTGTAGGACACATCCTAGTCCCTTCCCAGAAGCATCACTATATATGGTGAAACCTCCAGAACCTGAAGGTAAAGTCAGAACTGGAGCGGTCGTCAGCCTCCTCTTCAGCTCCTCAAATACTGTCTGGCAGTCCTCAGACCAAATGTACTCTGCGTCCTTCCGCGTCAGCTTCGTCATGGGTTCAGCTATCCTAGCAAAGTCCTAGACGAACTTTCTGTAATAGCCTGCTAAACCCAGAAAGCTCCTGATCTCTGAAACTGACGTCGGAGCCTTCCACGTCTCAACTGTAGCAATCTTCCTGGGATCCACCGAGATTCCATCTCCAGTGACCACATGGCCGAGAAACTCCACTCGGTCTAAAAAGAACTCGCACTTCGGCAATTTGGCAAACAACCTCTCCTGCCTCAGAATCCCCAAAACTATCCGCAAGTGCTCTGCATGCTCCTCCGGCGTCTTCGAGTATATCAGGATGTCGTCAATAAATACTACGACGAACTTATCCAGATACTGGTGAAATGTCTTATTCATCAAGTTCATAAAGACAGCTGGCGCATTTGTGAGACCAAATGACATCACCAGAAACTCGTACTGCCCGTACTTCGTGTTGAACGCCGTCTTCTGGATGTCTGCTGGCCTAACCTTCACCTGGTGGTACCCGGATCTCAAATCTATTCTGGAAAACATCTTCGCCTCGCTCAACTGGTCGAACAAATCATCTATCCTGGGCAGAGGATATTTGTTCTTGATGGTGATGGCATTCAAAGCCCGGTAATCAATACACAACCGGACTGTACCATCCTTCTTAGGCACAAAGAGCACTGGCGCTCCCCATGGAGAAGCACTGGATCGAATGAAACCCTTTTTCAACAGGTCATCAATCTGCTCTTTCATCTCTATGGCCTCCTTGGGATTCACTCTATAGCAAGCCCGGGATACTGGTGATGAACCCGGCACTAGATCTATAGTGAACTCCACATCTCTGTCAGGCGAAAGTCCTGGAAGATCCTCTGGGAATACATCCATGAACTTCCTAATGATAGGGTGTGACGGTGCTGCGTCCCCGACTGTAGCACAACAGTTCGGCTCTAGGCTGATCTCCGGCCCTGTCCTCCTGACACTGAATGGTGTTGTGCCTGGGGGACTGAACACAATACTACCCTCATGGCAATCTATAGATGCATGGGCATAGCTAAGCCAGTCCATCCCCAATATGATATCATAACCGGGGAGCGGCATCACAAAGAATCGCCCTCTGAACTCTCTCCCGGCTATAAAAATAGAACATCTATAGATAGATCTAATAGGCACTGGTCCTCCTCCCGTCATCACTCTACTAATCTCCGCAGTAGGTGTAGCTACTAGATGATGTTTATGCATAAACTCTAATGATAGGAAGCTATGAGATGCACCAGAATCAAACAAACATACAGCTAGAAAAGTATGCAAATAAACATGACCTGTGATGACGTCAGCTAAGTAATCCGGCTCCGAAACCTGCTCCGGCTCCGGCTCAATGGCTAGACTATAGACCCTCCCCTGAGGTCCCTTCTGCTACTGCAGATGCTGCCCGAACCTCTGCTGCTGAGTCGGGAGTGGTCCTCTAGGCTTCGCCGCTGGGCAGTCCCGAATCTGATGGGTGGTAGACCCACAAACTAAACACTGCCCCAATCTCTTCCCGCAAATGGACCTGTCGTACCCTGGTCTTCCACAGAAAGAAGATATAGCTCCCTTCTGCTGCTGCTGCCGGGGTCCCGGGGCTCTAACTGGCGGGGTCTGATGATGTGGTGTAGGGGGACGGTAAGTCTGCTAGGGTGGCATCGGCGCTCTCTGCTGGAAAGCCTGACGCTTGGACGGACCCTCATGGTGTACAGAAGCCGGCCTCTTGTATGACAGAAGACGCTCCTCAATACTCCGGGCCAACTCTAGGCTCTGGTAGTAGTCAGTCGTACCGTTCGCCACTATAAGGATGCCAATGTCTGGAACTAGACCATGGCAAAACCTACGGGTCATCTCCTCTGGATCAGCAACCAGACTAGGAGCAAAACGGCTCAGACGACTAAACTCTCCCGTATAGTCATCAACAGAACGGTTCTCCTGCTGGATGTTCTGGAATCGTAGCCCCATGGCTACTCTAGCAGTGGTCGAAAAGAATTTCTTCTTGAACTGGGTCTTGAACTGGTCCCAGGTGGCTCTATCTCTCGCGAACAACGGCTCATTCCTGAACTAGACTCCGGCTAAGTCTATCAGCAGAAATCCTGCTGCCTCGACCTGAAGATCATCCGGCATCCTAACTCCCAGAAGCTTTCTCTCTACAGAATCTAGCCAGTCATCAGCTACCACTATGCCCTCAGTCCCTGAGAACTCCTTGGGATTCAGACCCATGAAGTCCTTGACCGTCCCCGCTCTCTGCCGTGGCTCTACATGTGGTGGGACCACGGGACGTCCCTCAGAACGCTCCATGCTCTGGCGGAGTAGGGTAGTTTGCTCCTGATGGGTTGTTAGGAACCCCTGGATCAGTGTGAGCAGCTGGGTCCCGTCGAGTGTGACGGAAGCCTGGGTGGGTATAGTGATAGGGGGTGGTGGAAGTATCGGGTCCTGCCGGGCCTGGGATGTGGAAGGTGGTATCTGGGTCTGTGGATCTGTGGAGTGGGGGAATGTGGTAGGTGGAGGTGTATCAGTCAACTGGTCAGCTGACTGGATATGGAGGGCCCCATTCTCGGGGGTAACATGCTGGGACGAACGAGTAAGCACCATCTAAATTACACATAAAAGACTTATAAGGACTTATTTAAAGCAAGTAATCATAAGCAAGAAAATCTAATTATAATAGCAAACATGTGATGTATTTCCTATGTTGCAATCCTACCATTCCTCTAAGTGTTCTAAGTGTCTTTCCTAATGTTGTCTAGTTACCTTAAGTTCCTAATTGCAGGCATGCTTGGTACAATAACGTAACCAAACAGTTTAGTCGGGACCTGTATGGGCCACCACTAAAAACATGTCACGACCCGCTACCCAAATTGTTGGGCCAGGCCAGTCATGTCCAGCCTACGTTGAGATAAAACGTAGTAAGCTGTTCTAAAGACAACAGGATAAGACTAAATGTGCTAACAGTTCTACAAGTGAAGAAGAATCATAAATGCTCCAAACACAAAAGTCATCGTATATAGTAAACGTCCAAGTACAAGTAAACTGAAATGTAAAACTGGATACATGTCCAGTTACAAAATGATATAGTCTAATACATGTCTCAAAAGTCTAAGTAAACCAAAGACATCTAGGCGAGGTTCCCTGCAGGAACATCCTCGTAAAGCAAAGCCGGGTCCTCGGCAGTAACTCCATAGTATGAGTCCCAGAGTAACTCCTCCTCAGTAAGGACACCTACAACGTTATCCTGTCAGGACGGGAGCAAGTACTAAATCTAGCAAACTAGCATATGAAACATAGAAATGAACATGAGAATGAACATGTGAGGAATAACTGGAAAGCATGGCATCACTCAATCTATCATGGCAAGGACACACATGTCATAGAAACAGATGTATATGTAATGTTTAAAACTGTAGCAAGTACGTGATCGGTCAATAGATGTACAATGTACTGTGGTACATATAAATAAAATGTACATACGTACAAGTCAACAGGCATAGGTGTACATCCGTACAGAAATGCAGGATAATGGCCTGCGACAAGGTATGCATATAGAATGCGACCGAGCTCGCTACTGTAGGGGGGTCGTGATCACGTACAATACTATCAGTTTCCCCATAACCCATATTCTAATCATGTGAGAGATACATCAAAACTGTTCTAAGCATAGTAATAACTGGAAGTACAACATGTAAAGATCTAACTTGCTACCCCAAGGATCAGCATATAACATGGTGGGGTTTGCAGTTCATTTATGTGACAATATGTAAAGTTCATAGAAAGTACTTACCTCTAGCAAAGCAAAACAAAACAAGCTGCGATAACAGTGCTATGGATGTCCAGTAACTCGTCGCTGTAGAAGCAAAATATAATAACTTAGTTCTACACTAAGCTAAATCACTAGGACACTAATTGGTGCGACACGACTTGTGACTGGGCACCTAGCCAAAATGATGACTTGGCATAGGAGACCAATGTGGGGTGACACACTATGTTAACTAACTTCTAGGGTCTTTATACTAGTGAGGGATGGGGTTCAATACGACTAAAACTCCAAATAACACAAAAAGCTACAAGTCGTAATTAATCAGTAAATAAATCAAAAGATCATTATGTTCTAACAATTTTAGAGATAGGCAAAAAGCCTAGTTTTTCCTAAAGTAAAGCACTAAAGTGATCCTTATTAATCATAGAAATTTATTATAATTTTTTTGGAATTTATTATCCAGTACAAATATTTTATAAAAAATCAGTTTTCCTAAGTATACAGAAAATGAGTTTTGGTTTCATATGCCAAACTAGTGGCAAAACAGTAAATTAAATACTACAAAAATTATACTAAATTAGCCAACTTAACAAAGTATCTAAAAACTATTTTTCCATAATTTTAGCAATACTTTAAGTATTTTTTTGAAAATCAAAAACAGCAATGTACACAATAATTAATTATCTGCGTATTTTGTCCATGTATATAATTTGAACCAAAGTTCAAATACAGGACCCAAGGCCATGAATCAAGTCCAATATGACTTGTACAGGTCTTGAATGTGTGAAAACACATTTGAGCCCAAATACCCATGCTAGGCTTGGACACCAAATGGTTGCAGTAATTTAAATACACTAAAATATAATTTGGTAAAAAGTACAAAACAAATATTAATATTTTAATAAGGCAAAATTATGTATAGTAAAAATATCCATACATATGTTTAAAAGTACATATATATATAAGGGAAATACTTAACTTATAAAGTATATATATATATATACACAAACATATATATATATATAAGAAAACACTTAAAAATAAAGTGTATATATAATAATATATATATACACATGAAAATGTATACATATATACATATATATATAAAATTTACTAACTATAAAATATATATACATATATATAAAATACTGTAAAATATAGTATATACATACATATATATATACTAATATATATATACATATACATATATATATAAATATATATATAAAACAAAAAGAAAAAAAAAAGAAAAAAGAAAACAGAAAAGAAAACAGAAAGGAAAGGGGGGCTCGATCCTGAGCCAGCGGGGGGGGGGTTTAGGCTCTGCGTGCTGGCCAATGTGCCAGTCGGCCCGATTGTTAGGATAGGGTTTTAGTTTAATTTATCAGGTTTTAGTTGATTTAAATAATAAAAAAAAAATAATACACATTCCTGTGTCCTGACAGTTAAGGACGCAGGGTTTGCTCGTGTCCGTGCTTCGTACGACACGCACGAGCCCTAGTTCTCGTGTCCAGCTACTGGACAACCATCCCCGTGTCCTGGCGAGTCTCTCACGTGAAATCGAGACACAGTCGACACGAAATGAAGCTGACACTTACGTGTCCGGCGAAGAGGAAGGGTTTCGAACGTGCGGACGGGCGGTGGAGGCGTCGGCGTCGCGGCGCTTCGGTGGCGCTGGGCGCGTCTCGTCAAGGCGAACGTAGTGGTGGTGGTGGTTTGCTGTGAGGGTTTGTGTAGGGGTGGGGGTGGTGATCGTCGGAGTTAGGGTTCCGACGAGAAAGAGTGGGGAAGAAGGTGGTTCGTGGTGGTCGTGGGTGGTCGGGGAGTCCAGGGTTAGGGTCTGGGGGGTCAGGGCTATTTATAGGATCCTAGGGAGGTGGGTTTTGGGTTAGAAATTAGGATTAGGGTTAGGGTTTGGGGCGGATCGCCGGAGACGACGACAGTGCAAAGGCGGTCGTCGATTAGGGTTAGGTTAGGTCTTTTGTAGAAAACCCCCTAGAGTTTAGGAAATTGCAACTAAGTCCTAGCAGCGTATAAATGCAAATAAAAATTTGCATTCCGTAACTTATAACAATTCAATATTGCAAACTGATATATAAACAATTTAATAAATTGCATAACCATATTATAACAATTCTAATAATTACAAAACAGTATTAAAACAATTTAGAAAATTACAAAATGGTATTTTTGTATTTAAAACTTATTAAAACTTTATTTAAAAATTCTAGAAAAATTCCTAAAAATTCCTAATAATTATTTAAGGCTATAATTGATATTAAAAATTAATTAGCACTAATTAAAAATGAATTTGAAAATCAGGGGCTTACAACCTACCACTCTCTCTCCTCATAACTTCTACCATTAATTTCTTTCTTCTTCTTCTTCTCCTTCCTCCACAACTCTCCTAACCCTAGGCAAGTGTATCTTGCTACTACGTGAGAACCATCTTTTCTTTGTCCATTTGCTAGATTAGGACATGGTGATCAACATTAGAACTTGGGTTTTTGTGATTTGGAGCCTCCATTGTTCTAGATCTAGGTTTTTTCTATTTTCGGATTTTACATGGTTTGAGCTACTTTGGTTGGATTTTCTTGGGTTTTGATGTTTCCATGTGGAAGAGCATTCAGTTTCACTCCAGTTGGAACTTTGGAAATCCGAATTTGGAGTTCGGATGGCCAAGTTATGATGCTTGGAAGCTTTGGATTCATCCATGGTGTTCTTGCTGTTTGGAGGAGACAGTGAGCAGTGTGCAGAGCTATTTAGCTTACGCATACTGAGCTACGCGCGCTCTTTAGCGCTGTGTACGCAGACTTGAGTACGCTTCCTGTTGGAAGCGTGTCTCCTTGAGCGTGCGTGACTTTCATGAACGCTGCTTCCTTGAGCGTGCATGACTTTCACGTACACTGCCTCCTTTTTGCGTGCGTGACTTTTCACGCAGCTGCTCCCTGTAGCGTACGTGACTTTCACGTATGCTGCTCCCTTGAGCGTGCGTGACTTTTCACGCAGCTGCTCCCTGTAGCGTGCGTGACTTTCACGTATGCTGCTTCCTTGAGCGTGTGTGACTTTTCACGTATGCTGCTTCCTTGAGCGTGCGTGACTTTTCACGTATGCTGCTTCCTTGAGCGTGCGTGACTTTTCATGCAGCTGCTCCCTTGAGCGTGCGTGACTTTCACGAAGCTGCTCCCTTGAGCGTGCGTGACTTTCACGCAGCTGCTCCCTGTAGCGTGCGTGACTTTTTATGTAGCTGCTCCCTTGAGCGTGCGTGACTTTCACGCAGCTGCTCCCTTGAGCGTGCGTGACTTTCATAGAGCTGCTCCCTGTAGCGTGCGTGACTTTCACCTACGCTGCTCTCTCAGTGTGCGTGACTTTTCGTACGCTGCTCCCCTGACCCCTTGCTTAACCCATTGGTTCTTAGAGTTGTGGTCTTATTTCCTTAAGCTTGGCTCTTCTATGGTCCTGTATATTGATATTTTATTAGATATTTTATGCCTATTTTATATCCTTACGCCTTTTGTCATGAACTTGATTTCACTTAATATGTTTGGAATGACTATTGTACATGGCTTGGTATGACAAGGAACTAGCATAACACGATAGTGGCCATGGTGGCGCACCCCTGACAAGTACACTGACATGATTTATCTTGATAACTTGATAGTGGCCCGTGGCGGCGCACTCCTGACTTGACATGACCTGATAACTTAGCTTGACCTGTCTTGACACCGTGGGTGGTTCTTTCTTGCTTGCTTGTTAAATCCACTTGTCCGGTCTCGCATCATGTCTAGGATGGGACTCCTGAGTACCACAGTCAGGAGTACCTACTAAAATGGTTTAGGGTTAATAACTAGAATAACACAGTAGTCATGAAGAGATGACACAGCTACAGGCAATCCCGTTACCTGGGCGCTCTTGGGATCTGTAGCCTGCCGTCGAGTAGGGCACATTTCCAGCGCACCGTCGAGTGTTGCACCCTCTAAGTCACCTAAGGGTACATGCGTCTCCTGGACGATGTACCCACCTGAATTTAACCCTAATCCTTCGTCCTGGGTAACCTGGATGGTCTGCAGGGCTTGTGGCTGTGGAACAATCTCACTGCATCTTGTTAGTAATTAGGCCTGTGATAACCCTAGTTAGTTAAAGTAGTAAGCCGTAGGATCTGCTTGGTCGTGATTGATTGAATGAGGTATAACCAGTTTAGCCATGTCTTGATCCAGTACAAGATTGCTTCCTATCTTGATTACTTATATTACTTATCTTGCCGATAAATGGTGGGAAACCAAGCTCTGTTCCGATGAAGGGTTACAACCCCGGTCCTTGTTTGGTTTACGGGTTGTAACCTGGCTATCGAAATAGTTCCATGGTTATCTCGTCGTATATCACCCTGCCATATTTTTGCAAGTTTTAATCTTAATATTAGATTTTTTGTGCTGATTGCTGGCTTTTGTTCTTATTTCGTGGCCCCTTTGTGGCACTTGCTTTTTCTGGGGTTGACCCAGCTGGTTTTGTGTGGCTAGATTTCGGAGCAGTTCCCGAGGATCTACCAAGCTTCCAGTCCAATGGTGAACACTAGACGGAATCCGGGCCAAGAGTGGGTTTTCTATTTTGTTTCGCTCACTCTATTATAAAAATTATTCTTTTGAGGCGTTTAGCCGACGAGCACCTGTTAGCTCAACGCACTCTTACTTACTGTCTGCCTACGGGCTGTAAACATGATTGACAAATCCTAGGGTTGATCATGTATGACTAAACTCTTGCTAGTCCTAACATTTTGTAACGACTAGCTTCATGATCAGCTGAATATGTAATATTTGGGACGCCTTATTATTGTATATTTAATGATCATACATCTTGCGACTTTACTTACTTGTGGTGATTGAGACACTAGGCTTGTTCATGACCATAAGAGACTGTTTGCTTGTAGAAAACCCTTACATATCTAGACAGCCGTGACCGTATATCGAGGTGATTTCTATTTCAATATACGTAGCTGGCTATGTCTGCCCCCGCTCTCCAGTATTATGGTTCTGGGGCGTGACATGGTTTAAATGGTGGCCCATGCAGGTCTTGTAAATCAAGATATATGGGGGTTTACCAGATAGATGTCTCAATCAGTACTCGTCCTTGATCTCTGTTCGTATCCTCTGAATCCCTGGATTCTTGCCCTGATCCTGTGCTTATATCATTGATCTGTCCTGGTCCTTTCCTTATTGTTCCCTGTGTCGTCTTCTTCAGTAGCACTGTACTTGGTCCTACCAATCGACGAGGTAGAGCATTTCCCGTGGAACAGCAGCAACCCGGAGATCAAGCCCAGCATTCCGGAGTCGCCTCCAGAGTTGTGCCTAGTGGAGGAGAGTCACCAGTTCGGCCTGTCCAGCCCGCAGAGCCAGATGATGGTACCTTAGTAGGCCTCATCAGAACCTTGATAGCTTTCCAGGATCGTCGAAGCGACGCCCTGCACCAGACAGTTCAAGATGCTTTGACCCGAGGCGGACATCGAGGGAACCAGGCGGCGAACAACTTCAAGCGATTGAACCCTTCTTTCTTCGACGGTAGCGAGGATGCGATTGCCACGGATGCATGGCTTCAGGATACCGAGGTGATTCTGGAAGCAGCTAGGACACCTGAGAATGAGAAGGTGGCGGTAGTACGCCTGCAGTTGTTGGATTTAGCTCGCAGTTGGTGGGCGGCGCAAGCCATGGGATTAGTGGCACCCATTGCTTGGGCAGTGTTTAGGGAGAGATTCTAGACGAAGTACTTTGATGCTGTAGCTCGGTACGACCTGCAGACCAGATTTACCAACTTGAAGGAAGGAGGCAGATCAGTCGACAGTTATGCATCGGAGTTTTCTAGACTCAGTAGGTTTGCCCCCACCTTGGTGGCGACCGAGTTTGATAGGGCCCAGCGGTTCCAACAGGGACTGCATTTGGAGATCTTATTGGCAGTTGAGCAGTTCGAGCACCAGACGTTCGATGCAGTCTTGAGAGCAGCTAGGAGGCATGAGTATACCTCCCAGAGGATCGTGGATAGGACCAGAGGTAGGAAGCAGTCCCATAGTCAGATGCACCAATCATCAGTTCCAGCCCCGACGGCTAGGGGATTGACCATTGAAACTTCGAGGCGGGCGGCCTCAGTAACGTCGGTTCAGCATTCGACCCCGACGTACCCACAGCAGCAGAAGCAGAAGCAGACTTCCGCGATGGGATGTTCTCATTGCGGGAAGCCATGGCATGTGGTGGCAGATTGTCGCAGGGCGCAGGAATTGTGCCTGGCATGTGGAGCAGCAGATCATAGGATAGGGGCTTACCCGAATAGGGGTGGTTCATCAGCATCCAACCCTTCTAGCTCTTCGGTGAGAGGACCGGCCCCAGCACCAGTTCAGCAACAACAGTATCAGTCTTCGAGGCCCTTGCCGCCTCAGTCTCAGGTATTCCAGCAACAGCACCCCCAGCAGTATGCCCAAGCCTAAGCTCAGACCCAGAATAGGCAGAGAGGTTTCCAGCAGAGGGGACCAACAACCAGAGGACAAGGTCAGGCCATGATGATGGCTATGGAGGAAGAAGTTGCACCAGGTAAGGTATTGGCAGGTACTATTCTCGTCAACTCCTTTCCAGCTTCGGTATTGTTTGATTCTGGTGCATCGTATTCATTCGTGTCTGCACGATTCGCGACACGGATAGGATTGGAGCCCGAGTCATTATCAGTGAGGCTCAATATACTTACTGGTAATGGTCTTATAGGAGTAGATCGAGTGTTTTCCTCGTGTCGGATCGCAGTTAGCGGTAGGGAGTTCCCCGCTAGATTCATAGAGTTTTCTATGGCAGACTATGATGTAGTCCTAGGCATGGATTGGTTGAGGAACCAGTATGCTAGGATAGACTGCCATATTGGCAGAGTTGTCTTTAGTATCCTCGGCGAGCCAGAGTTTTCGTTTTCCAGAGGCGCAGTGGAGCCATCTTCCCCAGCATTGCGGATGGCAGTAGCAGCAGTGCAGTTACCCCAGATAGTTGAAGAGTTTCCAGATGTCTTTCCAGAAGAGCTTCTAGGGATGCCGCCAGAGCGGAAGATTGAGTTCACTATAGACTTGATTCCCGGGACAGCACCAGTGTCAGAGCGAGTCTACAGGATGGCGCCTTCAGAATTAGAGATTTTGTACAAGATGATTGAAGAACTGAAGACCAAAGGATTCATCCGTGCTAGTGGATCGCCTTGGGGAGCCCCGATGCTTCTTATGAAAAAGAAGGATGGTACGTCCAGGCTATGTGTTGATTATCGTACCTTGAATTCGGTGATAATCAAGAACAGATACCCTCTTCCGAGGATAGATGACTTGTTTGATCAGCTCAGAGGGGCTTCAGTGTTCTCGAAGATCGACTTGCGGTCAGGATACCACCAGATCAGAGTCAGAGAGCAGGACATCCCGAAGACAGCATTCAGATCGAGGTATGGACATTGGGAGTTCCTTGTTATGTCCTTTGGAGCGACCAATGCGCCGGCCGTATTCATGGACCTCATGAATCGTATTTTCATGCCTTATTTGGATCAATTTGTGATCGTATTCCTAGATGACATCCTGGTCTACAGCAAGAGTGAAGCAGAGCATGAGCAGCATCTCAGAGTCGTCCTTCAGACACTTAGGGAGCATCAGTTATACGCCAAGTTCAGCAAATACGAGTTCTGGCTCGATCGCATTTCGTACTTGGGTCACATCATTACCCGAGGAGGAGTGAAAGTGGATCCCCAGAAGATTATGGCTATCGAGTCATGGCCGGTACCCAGCTCCGTGGCAGAGGTTCGCAGCTTCCTTGGATTGGCCAGCTACTACCGACGGTTCGTTTCAGATTTCGCCAGGATTTCAGCGCCGATGACCCAGTTGACCCGCAAGGATGTGCCGTTTGTTTGGACAGCAGAGTGTCAAGAATCATTTGAGAAGTTGAAGCGAGGTTTGATAACGGCTCCCATTCTCACCCTTCCAGATGGGACCGGAGGATTCACAGTTTATTGCGATGCTTCAGGCAGAGGATTGGGGTGTGTCTTGATGCAGCATGGGAAGGTAATATCTTATGCGTCACGTCAACTACGTGATCATGAGAAGAATTACCCGACCCACGACTTGGAATTAGCGGCGGTAGTGTTTGCTTTAAAGTTGTGGAGACACTATTTGTACGGAGATAGAGTAGAGATCTTTACTGATCATAAGAGCCTGAAGTATATTTTCACCCAGAAAGACCTTAATATGCGGCAGAGAAGATGGCTCGAGCTATTGGTGGATTATGATGTGGATTTGTAGTATCATCCCGGGAAGGCCAATGTTGTAGCAGATGCATTAAGCAGGAGAGCCGGAGTTTATCTCCTGACGGCGCAACCAGAATTATTGGCAGATCTTCAGAAGATGGAAATTGAAGTGGTTCTTCCTACCAGTGTGGCATTGATGGCCAGTCTACAGGTTCAGTCCAGCATAGTTGAGAGGATCCGGATGGCGCAGTCAGCAGATTCCAAGATCCAGCGACTCAGAGCAGAGTGTGAAGCAGGAAGAAGGCCAGAGTTATGTATCCATGAAGACGGTACCATTCGGCACGGCACTCGTCTTTGTGTACCTAGTGGAGATATCAGACATGAAGTCATGGCAGAAGCCCACAGTTCATAATATTCTATTCATCCGGGTGGTACGAAGATGTACCGTGATATTCGTCAGCATTTCTGGTGGAATGGCATGAAGCGGGAGATAGCCCGGTTTGTCTCTCGGTGTTTGGTTTGCCAACAGGTTAAAGCTGAACATCAGAGGCCCACTGGACTTCTTCAACCCTTACCGATCCCAGAATGGAAATGAGAACATATAACCATGGATTTCGTGACCGGATTGCCCAGATCTCCGGCCGGCAGAGATGCTATTTGGGTAATTGTGGACAGGCTTACCAAGGTGGCATACTTTCTCCCATTCAGAGTGGGACAGTCGACGGCACAGCTAGCAGAGATGTATCTCAGGCAGATCGTCAGGCTTCATGGTGTGCCAGTCAGCATCACCTCGGACAAGGATTCAAGATTCACATCACACTTTTGGCACAGCTTGCAGAAGAGTTTGGGGACTCGCCTTCAGTTCAGCTCAGCTTATCACCCGCAGACGGATGGTCAGTCAGAGCGCACTATCCAGACTCTTGAAGATATGTTGAGATCCTGTACCCTTGACTTCGGTGGTTCATGGGAGAATCATCTGCACCTGGTGGAATTCTCGTACAACAACAGTTATCAGGCCAGTATCCAGATGGCACCCTTCGAGGCTCTCTATGGCAGGAAGTACAGATCCCCGCTAGCATGGGACGATGTCGGAGAGAGGCAGATGCTCGAACTCGAGTTGATTTTCCAGACGGTTGAAGTGGTCAGGAAGGTCAGAGATCACCTCCGAGTTGCCCAGGACCGCCAGCGCCATTGGGCCGATGCACATCGGCGTCCCTTAAAATTTGCTGTCGGCGACCATGTATTCCTTAGGATCTCGCCTAACCGCGGCGTCATTCGCTTCGGCGTGCGGGGAAAGCTTAGTCCTAGGTATATAGGGTCGTTCGATATTCTAGAGCGAGTAGGAGATGTATCCTATCGTCTCGCTCTTCTGCCGTCGCTAAGTGAGGTGCATTATGTATTCCATGTGTCCCAATTACGACGGTATATTCCGGACCCGAGCCACGTCCTAGACCATTCGGAATTGGTTGTTGGTACCAACCTTTCGTATGAGGAGAGGCCCATGTCTATATTGGACCGGAGGGAGAAGATACTCAAGAACAAGACTATTAAATTATTCCGTGTTGCTTGGGGTCATCACTCTCTAGGTGAGTCAACGTGGGAGCGTGAGGACGACATCCGATCGCGATATCCCTACCTGTTTGACTCGTGAGGTATAATGTCTTTCTTATGCCTTACATTTTCCCTTCCTTGTTTGCATTGTATGATTGTATGATTGAACTGCTTAGTGTAACTTGTATGTGCTTAATATAGCTTGTCGTGACAATCTCTAGCTCCTTGATTAAATTTCGAGGACGGAATTCTTTTAAGGTGGGTAGAGTTATCACCCTCATTTCCTGTATTTCTAGTATTTTGTATTTATACTCGTATCTGGATTTTGGCTTGTATTTTTATTTTTCTCAGCTTGTGGAATTTTGGTATTTCTCGTATTTTGGGTTTTTGGCATGGTTCGGTTTTAATTGGTTGGATTGGGTTGGTTTGATTTGGTTTATTACGTTTTTGATCCCCTTAACCTATGCTACCCCTCATCCCCACCACAACTCCCCCTCTTTATATCCCCACCTACCACTCTCTCTCCTCATAACTTCCACCATTAATTTCCTTTTTCTTTTTCTTCTCCTTCCTCCACAACTCTCCTAACCTTAGGCAAGTGCATCTTGCCACTACATGAGAACCCTCTTTTCTTTGTCCATTTGCTAGATTAGGATATGGTGATCAATATTAGAACTTGGGTTTTTGTGATTTGGAGCCTCTATTGTTCTAGATCTAGGTTTTTCCTATTTTTGGATTTTGCATGGTTTGAGCTACTTTGGTTGGATTTTCTTGGGTTTTGATGTTTCCATGTGGAAGAGCATTCAGTTTCACTCCAGTTGGAACTTTGGAAATCCGGATTTGGAGTTCGGATGGCCAAGTTATGATGCTTGGAAGCTTTGGATTCATCCATGGTGTCCTTGCTGTTTGGAGGAGACAGTAAGCAGTATGCAGAGCTATTTAGCTTACGCACACTGAGCTACGTGCGCTCTTTAGCGCTGCGTATGCAGACTTGAGTACGCTTCCTGTTGGAAGCGTGTCTCCTTGAGCGTGCGTGACTTTCACGAACGCTGCTCCCTTGAGCGTGCGTGACTTTCACGTACACTGCCTCCCTTGAGCGAGCGCGACTTTTCACGCAGCTGCTCCCTATAGCGTGCGTGACTTTCACGTATGCTGCTCCCTTGAGCGTGCGTGACTTTTCACGCAGCTGCTCCCTGTAGCGTGCGTGACTTTCACGTATGCTGCTTCCTTGGGCGTGCGTGACTTTTCACGTATGCTGCTTCCTTGAGCGTGCGTGACTTTTCACGTATGCTGCTTCCTTGTGCGTGCGTGACTTTTCACGCAGCTGCTCCCTTGAGCGTGCGTGACTTTCACGCAGCTGCTCCCTTGAGCGTGCGTGACTTTCACGCAGCTGCTCCCTTGAGCGTGCGTGACTTTCATGCAGCTGCTCCCTTGAGCGTGCGTGACTTTCACACAGCTGCTCCCTGTAGCGTGCGTAACTTTTCATGCAGCTGCTCCCTTGCGCGTACGTGACTTTCACGCAGCTGCTCCCTTGAGCGTGTGTGACTTTCATACAGCTGCTCCCTGTAGCGTGCGTGAGTTTCACCTACGCTGCTCTCTCAGTGTGCGTGACTTTTCGTACGCTGCTCCCCTGACCCCTTGCTTAACCCATTGGTTCTTAGAGTTGTGGTCTTATTTCCTTAAGCTTGGCTCTTCTATGGTCCTGTATATTGATATTTTATTAGATATTTTATGCCTATTTTTTATCCTTACGCCTTTTGTCATGAACTTGATTTCACTTAATATGTTTGGAATGACTATTGTACATGGCTTGGTATGACAAGGAACTAGCATAACACGATAGTGGCCATGGTGGCGCACCCCTGACAAGTACACTGACATGATTTATCTTGATAACTTGATAGTGGCCCGTGGCGGCGCACTCCTGACTTGACATGACCTGATAACTTAGCTTGACCTGTCTTGACACCGTGGGTGGTTCTTTCTTGCTTGCTTGTTAAATCCACTTGTCCGGTCTCGCATCATGTCTAGGATGGGACTCCTGAGTACCACGGTCAGGAGTACCTACTAAAATGGTTTAGGGTTAATAACTAGAATAACACAGTAGTCATGAAGAGATGACACAGCTACAGGCAATCCCGTTACCTGGGCGCTCTTGGGATCTGTAGCCTGCCGTCGAGTAGGGCACATTTCCAGCGCACCGTCGAGTGTTGCACCCTCTAAGTCACCTAAGGGTACATGCGTCTCCTGGACGATGTACCCACCTGAATTTAATCCTAATCTTTCGTCCTGGGTAACCTGGATGGTCTGCACGGCTTGTGGCTGTGGAACAATCTCACTGCATCTTGTTAGTAATTAGGCCTGTGATAACCCTAGTTAGTTAAAGTAGTAAGCCGTAGGATCTGCTTGGCCGTGATTGATTGAATGAGGTATAACCAGTTTAGCCATGTCTTGATCCATTACAAGATTGCTTCCTGTCTTGATTACTTTTTTTTTTCCTGTCTTGATTACTTACATTACTTATCTTGCCGATAAATGGTTGGAAACCAAGCTCTGTTCAGATGAAGGGTTACAACCCCGGTCCTTGTTTGGTTTACGGGTTGTAACCTGGCTATCGGAATAGTTTCATGGTTATCTCGTCGTATATCACCCTGCCATGTTTTTGCAAGTTTTAATTTTAATATTAGATTTTCTTGTGCTGATTGCTGGCTTTTGTTCTTATTTCGTGGCCCCCTTGTGGCACTTGCTCTTTCTGGGGTTGACCCAGCTGGTTTTGTGTGGCCAGATTTCGGAGCAGTTCCCGAGGATCTACCAAGCTTCCAGCCCAATGGTGAACACTAGACGGAATCCGGGCCAAGAGTGGGTTTTCTATTTTGTTTTGCTCACTCTATTGTAAAAATTATTCTTTTGAGGCGTTTAGCCGACGAGCACCTGTTAGCTCGAAGCACTTTTACTTACTGTCTGCCTACGGGCTGTAAACATGATTGACAAATCCTAGGGTTGATCATGTATGACTAAACTCTTGCTAGTCCTAACATTTTGTAACGACTAGCTTCATGATCAGCTGAATATATAATATTTGGGATGCCTTATTATTGTATATTTAATGATCATACATCTTGCGACTTTACTTACTTGTGGTGATTGAGACACTAGGCTTGTTCATGACCATAAGAGACTGTTGGCTTGTAGAAAACCCTCACATATCTAGACAGCCGTGACCGTATATCGAGGTGGTTTCCATTTCAATATATGTAGCTGGCTATGTCTGCCCCCGCTCTCCAGTATTCTGGTTCTGGGGCGTGACATTAAGTCACTCTAATTCTACAGTAGGAATAGGCAGTAGGAGCAGGTAATTCCCCTATATTTCTTTACTTTGCATTCAGTTAGCAGTTAGCCACATCAGCCATGTTCTTTCCAATTAGCCAGGTGTTAGCAGTTAGCCACATCAGCCATGTTCTTCCCAATTAGCTAGGTCAGCTATTTCTGTTACAATCAGCCAGCTCATTGTTCCTGCAGAAATTAACAGCTCATTAATCATTTAGATTAATCAATTAGATCATGGAATAATGTATGAAGACTATAAATAGAAAGGAAAGGAGCAGCAGTCCATCACCTGGAGAATGAAATGATAAACTTACTACAATTAGTCTTTGTCATCTTCTTCTTGTAGCATCTGCAATATTTCTTTCAATAAAGCTTTGATTCTTCTGGTTAATGTCTCTTTCAATTCTTTTGTTCATCTATTAATGCATCACTCACCTCGTCCTCACTCACTTACTGGAGCTGGAGAAGGGGGTCGTATCACCAAGGATTTGAACAACCAATCAAAGAATATCTAAGGTTGTCAAGTGGAACTATTGAAAGCCTTGTCCAATCTGAGTATGATGCTCTCACTAATGAATATACAACTCGGAAAACTATCTTCAAAGAATCTCTTCAAGACTATAACAATAAGGTTGCCGTAGAAAGGACCTTCTTGAGAGAAAATAAACCCCTGTTGGAGCAGCATCAAGAAGCCTATGACTAAATGAATATCAAAATCCATCAATAAAATGATAGAATTTGTGAAGTCGAGGCTGAGCTAGCTCGATTAAAGGAGGAGCAAAATCAGATGGCGGCAAATCGAGATGAATATTTGAGACAGAGTTCCATTTTGGAAGAACGGATCTTTGGTTCTGAATCAAACATCAAGACTCTTGAAGAAGCCAAAGATAAAATGATAGCTGCCTTTGCCGAACTCTCCCATCTCTGTACTGCGGAAGCTGGACGATCCATAACATATACAACTGTATTCGGCTCTCGTGAAAAGCGTCTGGCAGAATTACAGAAAATGATTGAAGATCTATCTGCTCCGCCTTAGAAATTTTTTGTACCCAAATAAAGAATTTTATCTTCTGTCATTTTCTTCCTTTTGCTGATGTAATATTTCAAACCATGAAATAAATGAAATTTTTTTTTCATAAAATAGGTATAAGATAGAAAATAATTATCAGAGGTAATATGGACATGATAAGTCTTCAAAAATCAATAAAGTAGATTATATATATCCAGAGGTAATGTGGATATGATAGATAATAAATCTTTTTTTTTCTTTTTAGAGTGTACAATACTATCAGATAATATGAACATGATAGATTATAATGACTCAAAGAAGTAGATTAATATCTATTCAGAGGTAATATGGACATGATAGATAATAATGAAAAGAAGTAGATTAATATCTATTCAGAGGTAATATTGACATGATAGATAATAATGAGAAGAAGTAGATTAACATTTATTCAGAGGTAATATGGACATGATAGATAATAATCTTTTTCTTTTTGAAGTCAGCTGGGAAGACAGAAAATCAAAATTCTCTTTTGGGAGAATAAATAATCAGCTTAACCAAACCTTGGCAGCTGGGGAATGAAGAGGAAATTCAAACGTAATATTTTTTCAAGAATTTACCGTTGATCTGCATCATGAGCAAATCTCCATTAGATTTAGATAACCTATAAGCACCATTAGAGAATATGATTTCGACTACATAAGGACCTTCCCATTTAGCTTGGAACTTGCCTTTACTCTTATGAGTCATAACCATAGGTCTTCGGACAGCTAGAACTAGCTCTCCTATTTTAAATACCCTTTCTTTAACTTTGCGATTGAAAGATCGAGATATGTGGGCTTGATACAGCTCAATGTGCTGTTGTGCTTGAAGACGCTTCTCATCCAAACCTTCAAGTTCCTGGAGTCTTAAGCGGTCATTATTCTCCGTAGTTAGCTCATTAGCAATGGCTATTCTAAGAGATGGTATTTGGATCTCCAGTGGAAGAACAGCTTCACATTTTTAAACCAATAAAAATGGTGTAAAACCAGTTAGAGTTCTAACTGTTGTTCGATAAGCCCATAAATATTCTCCAAGTTTCTCGTTCCAATTACGTTTATTAGAAAAAACAAAATTTTTGAGAAGTTTAATAATTGTTTTGTTGAAAGCTTCTGCTAAACCATTAGCAGCTGGATTGTAAGCTGTAGAAGATAAGTTTCGGATCTGATTCTTGTCACAAAATCGATAAAATGCCTGACTGGCAAATTGTGGTCCATTATCATAGATTATCCTTTGGGGAATTCCGAAACGATAAATGACATGATGTTTGATAAAGTTAACCACATTAGACGTTTTTACTTCAACAAGAGGAACTGCTTCTGCCCATTTAGAAAAATAATCAGTTATAACAAGGATAAACCGATGCCCTTTGACAGAAGAGGATTAATCAGACCAGTAATATCCATACCCCAAGCTTCGAAAGGCCAGAAAGCTACCGTAGGATATAGAAATTCAGAAGGTTGGTGAATAAAATCAGCATGAATCTGGCATGCTTTACCCCGTCTGGCGTAATCCACAACGTCCGCTATCATAGAAGGCCGACAATAATCCATTCTTCGAATACGGTCCTGTAACTTTGGACCTGGTTGATGTGCACCACAAACTCCATCATGAGCTTCACGAAGTGTTTGTTTAGCTTCACTTTTTGAAAGACAACGTAGTAAAAGCCCGTCATAAGAACGACGATACAACATGTGCATAGAAGAATCATAGTAAAATCGAAATGATCGTCTTTTGATTGATGCAGCTTCTTTTGGATCTTCAGGTAAAATACCATAGACCGCATAATCAATAAATAGACTTCTCCAATCCTTTTGCTGCAAATTTGATTAGGTAGCATAACTGTGTTCAATGTGCAAATTATTCTTAACACAGAATAGGTCTCGATCCAACAAAGTGATGGTATTTTGTCTTCTGATTGGAACTGCTAAGTCTGCAGCTAAACTAGCAAGAGCGTCAGCTTCCAAATTTTGAGAATGCGGTACGAATTCAATGAAGAACCCTTTAAATGAAAGAGGCAGTTCGATTACCACTTGATGATAGGGAATGAGGTCAGGATTTCTGATTTCATATGTCCCTCTGACCTGATTGACGATCAGTTGAGAGTCTCCATAAGCTTCCAAGAACTCAATGTCCAACTGTTTTGCTACTTGAAGACCAATTAGCAGAGCGTTATACTCTGCCACATTATTGGAACATGGTTTATTGAGGGAATAAGCATGGTATATAACCATTTTATCAGGAGAGACCACGACAATGCCTACTCCGGATACAATATTACCTTTAGGTCCAACTCGTGATGCTCCATCAAAGTATAGTTGCCAAATATCATCCCTCAAAGTCATGTTGAAATCTATGACTTCATCTGGAATGTCGTCATATAGCTTAGAAGTTTCAGTTATAGGATGAGCTGCTAAGAAGTCAGCTAACGCTTGACCCTTCACTGATTTTTGAGGTATGTAGACCATATCATAGGGAGTAAGCAATATTGCCCAGGTAGCTAATCGGGAGTTAAGAATACTCGGCTTCTTCATCAATATCCGAATAAAATTTATTCTGGAGATAACATGAATAGTCTGTCCCGATACATAATGTCGTGTCTTTTGAATGGCAAAAACCAAGGCTAGACATTCTTTTTCCACAGGAGTATACCTGTGTTCAGCTCCAACCATCATTCGGCTAAGATAATAAATTGCCTGTTCATGCCCCTTATCACTTTTCTGCGCAAGAAAAGCACCAAAAGTATGATCTAATGCTCGAATATACAGCAAAAATGGTCTTCCTGCTACTGGGGGTACTAAAACTGGTGGATATGTAAGGTATTACTTATTGTCATTAAATAGTTTTTGACATGCTTCATCCCAAAAAAATGACATGCCGTTCTTCAGTAAACGAGAGAAAGGTTAACATCTCCCAGAAAGATTTGATATAAATCTCCTGATATAAGCAATGCGACCTTGAAATCCACAGAGTTCTTTCAGATTACGTGGAGGACACATTTCAAGAATTGCTTTAACTTTATCAGGGTCAACATGGATACCTTGAGAAGTGATGACAAATCCTAAAAATTTGCCACTGGAAACCCCTAAAAAAGACTTAGTGGAGTTCATCTTTAGTTGATGTTGATGCATCAACTCAAATGCTGTCTTCAAGTCTTGAATGTGATCATCTTTTGACCGACTTTTGACGGCGATATCATCTACGTAACATTCAACTATTTTTTGCAGATGTTCTTGAAAGATGTTGCTCATGGCCCGTTGATATGTAGCGCCGATATTTTTTAGACCAAAAGGCATAACTGTGTAGCAATAAACTCCAAGGGGTGTACGAAAGCAGTGTGCTTTTCATCTCCTGGATGCATCTTAATCTGATTGTATCCTGAGAATCCGTCCATGAAAGATATACTTTCAAAACCACATGTATTGTCTATCATGACATCAGTGATCGGAAGTGAAAATTCCTCTTTTGGACAAGCTGCGTTAAGATCTCGAAAATTTATGCAAACTCGAACTTTTCCATTCTTCTTCATGACAGGAACAATATTAGCAACCCAATCTGGATGTTGTTCTTCAAGAATAAAGCCACATATGATCAGCTTTTTAACTTCTGCTTTAATTGCATCCATCATGTCTGGTCGAAAGCACCACTGCTGTTATTTTACAGATTTGGCATTAGGAAGAATATTGAGTTTATGGGTAGCTATTTAGGATCCAGACCTGGCATATCCTCATAGCTCCATGCAAAGATATCAATATATTCTTTTATCAGCTTTATCAACTTTTCTTTTTCATCTTCGGAAAGATTTTTGCTGATAAATATTAGCTTTGACGTAGTTTCATCTCCAACATCAATCTGGATGATTTTATCTTCTGTGAGTGGCTGTCGCTGCTCAAATCGAAGCTCCCATTAAGTATCCATTTGTTGTGCCCAAGGGTCATTTTCAAATGGTTCAGACTCATCATCGGTTTGAACCATATTAACTGAAAAGATGCGCTCAGATTCAACATACTGGACTCCTTCAGAATCTGAGGATTGTGAAGAACTGGAAGAAATTTCTTCTTCCATATCTTCCTTAAACATGTGGGATGTATCGTATCCCAAACCATGACGGGTTCGTTGATAAAATGGATCACCACATAATGGTAATCGTCTACCTTTGCCCTGATTGAGACCAGACATAGTTTTTAAATCATATCTTATATTTTGGATAATCTTACGGGATTGTTGACTATATCTGTCAATTCTGATTTTTCCTTTATCTTTCTCTTCGAGATCATCTGTTTGTATAATAGGAATATTCCGTGCCAAACCGAACACAATTTGATGCTTATTTTTCTTGGTAGAAGGGATCACAAAATAAGATTCTTCATGACGTCTATAAGCCACACAAGCTTGTGATGATGAGGCAACAAGTAGTAAATAAGGAGTAGATGTTAGGAACATCTGAGCATAGGGCCCAACCTCGACATGAAGAGGAAAAGAATTCTCTTTGTGATTAATATATAAGGTTTCCCCTGTATTTATGTCAGTTTTATGTTGATGACTTTGATTATCAACAGATAAAGTCATTCTTTCAATATATTTGACAGCCATATACTCCAAAAGAAAATCTTTATTAAAATAGGAAAAATACAGATTGATCAATATTTACATCATTGACATACTGGTTACTTCGCCTTGGATTAATCATTAACGGACCACCGTCTTAGGCGTAGACTTGCCGAGATTGATAACTAGTGGTTCTGAATCATTTGGACGAGAAGTACGTCCTTTAACCTTGATCATGAGAGGTTAAACTTGGCTTTTGACTAGAATTCTCACAGATTCATCAGACGTAGCTTGAGTTCTTTCTTAAACTTTAATCATCAAAGGTTCATCATCAATAGGTTGGGGTCGAATCCTACGTTTAACCTTAATCTTCAAAGGTTGATCTTCTAAAGGCGATTGGTCTTCTGAAGGCGATTGGTCTTCTGAAGGTGATCGATCTTCAGCTATATCAGATATTTCCTTCACATGCTCCTGTGTATAAAGTATTGAATCTGAGAAATAGGCTTTAACACATTTAAAAGGATTGAGATCTGCAAATTCAGTCTTTATAGTCCTCTGAGAATCTACATACTTGAAGCATTGGTGGAGAGTTGAAGGTACAATGTTATGTTCATGTATCCATGGTCTTTCGAGTAGAATATTATAAGATACGTCTGAATTAATAACATAGATGGTTGCCATGGTTCGAAGATCACCTATTTGAATCTTCAGACGAATTTTCTCCAATGGTTTACTTCTTCCAGAATTGAAACCAACAATTGTCGTACTAGTGTAAGTTAACTCACTAGTAGGAATCCTCAATGGTCGTAGCATACTCTGAAGAATAATGCTAATGGAAGACCCAGGATCGATGTAAATCCTGTCAATTTCGGTAGAGTCAATATACCCTGTGTAACACAAAGGCCTGTCATGTCGATTATGCTTCAACAGCATATCCTCTTGTTTGAAATTAATATTAGGAATTGATTCCATCACACTGTGGCATTGGGGACACGACACCGGTGTATTGTCAGGACTTTTGAGCTGGGCTAAGCATGAATCTGCCTGTAACAAAGCTTCACTCAAAATTTTTCGACTTTCTTTAGAGAGACGAAGTAACTCAAAGATGGAAATCCTAGCCAGAGTATTGGCTAATTGGGCTAGAATGTCAAACTTACAGGGTTTCATCAACCCCTGATTTGAACTAGACTTCAGCGGCACGTCAAAACGTACTGCCTTCTGTTTTCCTTTTTCAACCACTGATGCTTTATAAGGTCTTGCCTCAGCAGGAATAGAAGATGACTGAGTCGGTATTGTTTCAGCGACGTCGTCCGCTTCTTTGGAAGTTTCTTCATAATTTTTGTGATAGTCTTTTCCAGATCTTGTACCAGTAAAAGCCTTTTCTTCAGACTCAGGAGAATGAAGTACCATATTACAGGATTTAGTCTTTTTTCCTTAGTCTTCGTCTTATAGGGATTTTTATGAGGGACCTCAAATTCCAATCCGACGGAGGATTTCTGACCTTGAATTTGCAAAGGAATTCGCATACCTTTACCATCATTCAAGCCTTCCGCTTTTTGAAAGTCATAGCCCATCTTTTTCATGAGATGGACCGATGGTTGACTGTACATGCGAATGGGTAGTGGACTTTCAACAGACGTTCCAACAGATGAAGAAGGAACGGAGACTCCTGTAGTCGCAAGGGTGGAAACTTTCGATGCAGGAGGTAAAATCCCAACCAGAGCATTCTCATAGGCAGCAAAAACTTGTTGTGCCCTATACAAAGGGACACTGTTCATGGCTAACCATTGCTGATGAGTAAGCTTTAGTTTGGTAGGAGGAGCCAGACTTGGAGGGCATATGTTCAGACCCCTTAGCCTATCTTCCAAAGGGATGTCATCCCACAGATGATCAGAATCATCATAGTCTGAGGTAGCAACATGAGAAATCATATTGCAGGTTTTGACTTTTTGACCTTTTCTGGATTTTGAAATTTTACTTTCATACTTCATTTCAGGTACTAAGTCAGGATGTACCCACATAATTTCACCATTTTTCAAAGTGGGAGGCAATAGTCCTTTACTTTGTTCTCTGGCTGGTGGAAGATTCACAATCTTCATTATCGTCTTTAGAATCGGGACAATCCTATCAGGAACTTGCTGTGGAGGAAGATCTCCAAACTGAAGATAAACCATGTTAATCGTGACTGTATGCTCATCATTAGTTAGAGCAATAGCTTTAGCATTTATTAACTCTTGAATCTTCTTCTTCAAGACATAGCAAGCCTTAGTCGGATGATTTATGTACCTATGGTAGATACAATACTTGGAATTATCAGTCAAGTCCACCCCATTAGGTTATTTTGGATCTGGAATCTGGAGTTTACCACTCTTCACGAGACATTGGAATATTCAAGGAATGTCACTGTCGTCGAAAGAGTACTTTTCTTTCGGCTTAGAAGACTCCGTATTACTTGGTATAGTTTTGGATTTTGAAAGGTTCACCACCAGGGTTTTCTTTCCTTTCCCATTACGATTACCAGAATTGTTACCTGAAGAGGCTTTCTTTTCTTTATCTTCCGAGGCGAAGATCATCCCATGCTCACAAGCCAATCTACCATTGGTCTCAGCTGAAAAAGCTGCTATAATAAATGAGGCCCAGTCTGTGAATTAAGAGCCCGTAAAAACAGCGATAGTTGGCCGTAGATTCATTTTGCATGTATCAATTAATGCCGAATCTGGCATACCAGGACGCATTTTCAGAGTAGCTTGTCGAAAATGTTCAATAAACGTCCGAGTATCCTCTTTTTCTTTTTGTTTAATCTCTATCAAGGAGGACATATTCATATACATCCCTCATTCATAGAAACGAGATAGAAATATTGCTTTGAACTCGTATCGGGTAGACTGCGATACTAGTCGTATGCTGTACCCGTCAAACACCCAATGAAAACTCGGGTGAGGAGAGCATCATTCTTCTGCAGATGAACAGTCATAATATCAAAATAATTGATATATTGACTTGGAGAAGCCTTTCCATCAAATAATACCATAGAATGTGGCTTGAATTTGGAAGGAAAGGGCACATATGTAAGCCCCCTGAATTTAGGGCTTATTTTTTTTTCAATTTTATAAATTAATTACTTGAAATAGATATTATTATTTGATTATTATTTGATTAAATGTACTTTTTTGTGCCTTTGATATTTGGAGTGTCAGGGATGTTCATCTCTAGAAACCTTCTTCATGAGTTTTGTAGTGGACAAGATTACCTTTATTTTGGTATATCATGTTCCATCCAAACTTGTTCCCTTGTAATCTTTTTGCTTCGCACAAGTTCGGGTCAATTTAGACCATTTAAATATTAATTGAATTCCCACTCTTTTCCTTGATCACCATATGCGCGTTGCCATGACTTTTAATTTAGGAGCACCAGACTAGTCTTTTCTTGAAACCAACTTCTCATGCATGATCTACTCGAGACACTCTTCATCCCGGACCTTCGTGTCCCACTCAGACACCCCATCTTGTGCTTCATTTTTTTCGCACAACTTTTGGGTTAATTTAGGCCAATTAATTATCCACCGTAGAATGAGACCTGACTTCCAATTTAATTTCGTGACCCGACATCAATCCAACCTAGTCGACCCAAAATATGGACATAGCCTACATGAAGCCTACTACCCGCATGACACTTGTGTACCATTTATTTGAGCCCCCACATATTAATTATTTACCCATGATCATAAATACCTATTTTAAATTCAATTATTGCACAATGTCTGATTTTGATCCGACCCGGCTCAACTGAACCCAACCCCAGCTCCATGTTACCCTCCATCATGACACCCTCACCCTCATTGCCCTTAAAAAATATTAATACCTAGTGTTCCCACTCCAATATTCAAGAATAACCACCATTGATTTTAATCCCTAGAGAATGATCTATTTTTCTACATTAATCCTAAGCATTGGATTCTCTCTATCAATCCTCACTATAAAATTTTTTCCCCAATACTCACCCACACACCCCTCATTCCTAGCCGGCCCTAACTCCCAAGCACTTCTTTCTCTCTCTACTTTCTCTTTCCTTCCAATTAATTCTCTCTCTCACTTCCTAAGGAATACTACAGCAACTCCATTCTTCTCCTCCTCATTATTTACTTCCTCTTTCTCTCAGCCCGACCACCCCCATGGCAGCCGAGCTCAATACCACCATCCCCCATGGCCGGCCGACCTCCCTCTCCCCATGGCCGAGCTCCTCCCCGACTTCTAATCTCCTCCTTCCTCCTTCCCATGACGAGCCATCATCATTACCATCACCATCTTCACCACACACCACCATCACCAACAACCCCATGGCCGGCCGACCACCACTCTACCACTACTCAACACATTCTCCGCCTCCTTCTTTCCTTCATTCATCATACCACAACCACACCACCACCACTTCAACCACAACCACTCTATCTCTCCACCACCATCACCTTGCACCACCCAAACCACCCTCAACCGCTGCCGCTCATCGTGCCCCATCGCCCTGCCGTCGTGCCAGGCCAAGCGTGCCACCGTAGCAGCAAGCAGCACCGCAACAGCAGCAGTGCGCAACAGCATACGCGGCAACAGCAGCAGCCACAGCGGTCGTCGTCGCCGGCCACGCGCCGCCGTGGGCGGCCCCCCTCTGGCGAACACCCCAGGCCCCTTCCCGTAGAGGCCACCGTCCTCCGAGACATGCCGTCTAGGCGATTCGTGCGTTTTGCATGGAATTCCGTCGACGCGCGCTCGAACGAGATCCAGAAATGGCACCTCGTCACAGCGACTTCGTGTACGTTTTTAGAAAAATTCGACCGTTGGATCGAGATTTCTTTGCTCCATCACAATCTCGGTATATCCATCTTCACTCCCCTCAATTTTTGTTCGTTAATTTTGTCGTTTGATACATCAAAACGGGCCACCAAGTTGACCGTTTAAATTGTGCTATTTTTGGACAGTTTTGCGGAGCCAACTTCGTCGATTCGTATCTCCTCCATCGTAGCTCCGTCTGGCATGCCACTGGTTCCTATGCGCAGCTGGTATAACCCTCTTCCTACTCCTTAAGTTTCGTTTCATTGTGAGCACGTATGATTGGTTGAATTCGACGCCAAAGTTGGCCTTCCGAATTCATAATTTCCAAGTTGTTAATTTCTATTTTTGAACCCGGGACTCCAAATTCAGTTTCTGACACCACCAGTAGACTCGTGGCATCATTCTGACATATTTTTATATAAATTTTGTTAGATTTGGATGACGTGGGTCATGGCACGCATTTCGGTACAAAGCGGACCCCATAGTCTGGATCAACGGGTCATTTTGAGATCAGCTTATCGGAATCCAATTCTGGATATATTGCTGAGTTTGTATCGTCATTCTGGACTCGTTGACATATAATTTGCTGAGTTTTGAGGACATTGGCTCTAATACGCTTTTCCGTGCAAATCGGAATTTCAATGTCCTTGTCAACGGACCAATTTGAGATCGGGTCAACGAAATCGAATTCTGGATATACCGTTGGGTTTGTATCGTCATTCTGGATTTGTGGACATATAATTTGTTAGGTTTGGTAGACTGATATTCTTGCACATTTTTCGGTGCAAAGCGGGTCCGACACGGACACCATTTTGATCCGAAATTACCTTTTTGCCCCTGTGTCCAAATTGGACTTATGGATAGGCTATCCTAGCTAATTTGACCATTCTGGACACGTTGGTGATGTTTGTTTCATCATCCGATAATGTTTGTAGATATTTTCTCTGTGTATTACCTTTTTTTATAATTATTTCTTATTAGTTTGTATTTCGGAATTAGTACAACGAAACTGAGATCAGTCGATTCCAGTGATCTCACATCGCTGAAATTGGCAAGATGATCATGTGGATCACTGTGATAAGATTATTAACTTTACCGTTGATTATCTTATCTCGATTTGCGTGTTATAGGTTTTGATGTACGAATAACGAGGTGCAACTTGATATTTTAATTCTTAGATTAGAGTTGATCCTGTTTGACCAAGATATATAGTATTTTGGTAGGTAAATATTAGGAATAGTATGCTTAGGCTAGTTTCGACCTAGGTTGACCAAGTTTGACTACTTTGACCAAAAGTCAACTATCAGTCAACACTTGGCCTAGAAATGTCTAGAACTTGACCATAGTTGACCAGTTAACCAAAAGTTAATTGTTAGTCAATATTAGCCTAGGTTGACCTAGTTTGATTTGGTTTGACTTCCTGTGACCTAGTGTGACTCAGTGTGACCTAATTTGACTTAGTTGGACTGAGATTGAACTAGATTACTAGCTTATACTATATAATCCTGCCTAACAATGTTAAAACCGAATTAGCTTATATATATCTAATCTTTAGGTTTGTGGCATCACTCTGAGCATCGATCCCATTTGACAGCTCAGGACCATAGGCGAGTATATTCACAGATAGTTTTTATTGTCTTGATACCTGCTATATCCGATTCAGTTATAGTGTCTTACTCGATTTCCAGTCACAATCGTTCACGGACTAGTATATGTTGGATCATAACATGGGATGTTGTTCCTAGATTTTCTTGGTATATTGGTACATTTTCTCTCTTATTCCCTGTATTAGTATAGAAACCGATTCCTAAGGGGACTTGCTACCCTCTTATGGAATCCCGTATCATGACGTGTCATGTCCAGATCCATTATATTATTAGGGGATGGGGGAATTTTTAGGGGTTATGTGATCAAAGCCTCTTGTTACTATTATGCTTGTGCCACTCTCACCTCACGTAGGGTGTAGCAGATTCCTCCATGTGCTTGTTATCCAGGTTGGTCGGCATGATCCTTTCCAGAGATTTGCGTATGATTGTCGGACCAAGTGGATAACCTGTCTTGTAATATACCCAAAGCCGATCACATAACGCTCTAATAATTTATGTCACATTTTTATATTTATTTATCATAGGGGGCTAAGTTCTGTCCGGGAGAAGGGTTACAATCCCGGTCCTTATTTGGTTTAAGGGTTGTAACTCGGCTTCCGAATAGTTCCCAAGTCATCCTATATATTGTCGTCCTATTCAGTACTCACATCCTGTTATATATTTCCTATGGATTTTGTCCTGTATTTTACATATTCTACATGCTCTTATGCTATACTTTGATTGGAGGCTAGGTTCTGTTCGGGAGAAGGATTACAACTCCGGTCCTTGTTTGGTTTACGGGTTGTAACTCGGCTTCCGAATAGCTCCCAAGTCTTCCCATATCTTTGTCTTATATTTCATTATGCTGTCTCTTATAAAATGTGTCAATTCATATGGAACTGCTATTAGTGTTTGTACTTGCTCATTTTCCTGACAGGATAATTGTTAATGTTTACAGAGTACATGTTAGCTGATTGCTCTACCTTTTACGGGTATGGCCAGGATAAAATTTGATGAGACATTACCCCTGGATCTCTAGCAGGATCCATTAGCAGTGGATGAGACACCATTAGTTTAGATTAGTCATTTTCAGTTGTATTTATTCTCTAGATTACTGTATTTGAGATTTGGGATGTTTCTGGATTTGTGTTATCTTAGACACTTAGAACTCTATCTGGTTGTATCTTTGTGGTTTCATTTCATTTCATATCTATCTATCTTTTATCGTATTCTACCTTAGATGTGATTGAGACTGTATTTGCTATGTCATCTCCATTTAGAGTGTATATACGGTACAGGTACCTTATATATTTTTAGATGATTTACCTAGAACAGCGTTCTACCGCCGACACTGCGGCGTAGGCTGGACGTAACCACGTACTCGTGCCCCTAATCAGGGTGCAGGTCGTGACAACATCATTCCAGTGGGAATGATAAGGTTGCTTGATCCCCAATTTCTGGAGCTGATCCTTGTGCTTAAGAACTTCAAATTGCGCTTTTAGTTCTCGAACCGCTTGAATAGCTTTACTCGTTTGAGGAAGCATATTTTATTGAATAGTGGTTGGATGCACCGTAACCCATACTGGAGGTGATACATCTTCTGGAATGAGAGGGTCAGAAGATGCGGAGTTTTGATTGATAACAGGCTCTTGACTCAGATTATTCAAAGGTTTGTCAACCCCTTGACTATCTTGAGTTGGCACAGCTACATGCACTTGTGTTACCACTGTCGATTGGATTGTTTGCTGAGTCGTTATTATCTGATGCATATTTTACATCATGGCAAGCATGTCTTTTATCGATTGTTCCACCGCAGAAAGACGATATTCTGTATGAGAAGTAGACGTCTCCTGTTCTTCTCTGATAACATAGGATTCAACTTCTCTTAAACATATAGAGGGATTGGTGTAGAGATATGAATTAACGCTATCAGTTTCTGACGCCAAATACTGGGTACCCCCAGCCTCTGAATCTGAACAATGCTTACTTAAAGATCGTTGACTTCTTGATCGAATATGCTGATATACTCCTTCAAAAGTGTCAAGGATTCGGTTGACCCGTTGTTGACTTAGATTCTAGGACGAATTACGTCTTGGACGTCGCACTCTATTGATATGAGACACCATATTGACAGATGCATAGGACAACTCATGTTCTTGGTTATCAATTTGTCGCTGAGGTACGTTATAATTTAATCGGTCAAAAACTGACCGTTTAGTAGCAGAACAGCAACATTTGATCACAATTTGGTGACATTCACAATGATAATTTTCTTGAGGGAGTGTCACAGGAGATTTTCTGTTTTTACGCTTTTGCACAAGTAACTCGCATAAATCAGAAGAATTGGAAGGTAATATTTTCTTTCTTACATTTGGGACAGAGAAATATTTAGTCCCTTGTGTAAAAAGAAGGTTACTAGCTTCATTGGCAGAACAAAGCTGCACATTTTTACACGCCTAGAGTTGTGTGCATAAATCCTGAGTTGATTTTTGTGCACAGAGAACACCATCAGGCATGCACGTAATCCTAAGATTTGGCACTTTGCGTAAAACAGCATTAGAGGATTGTTGGCGTAAAACAGAAGTTTTGCTAAAATTTCTTGTCTACTTGGATAAATCAAAGGAATTGTCTGCCATAGGAGACTTGCTTTTATGATGTACGCGTGTAGGAAAATTTACTTTAGATGCAAAAGCACTATTGTGAATTTTATCTACCAAGTTACCGACAGAAGATTTGCCTTTACGCGTAGAACGCAAAGCAGGAACATCTGCCACATCACAGACGGGAGATTTGCCCTTACGCATAGAGCGCAAGCCATGAGTGTCTACCATGTCACAGACGGGAGACCGAACTGTCACGACCCGCACCCACTGTGAGGTTACGAGTACGTAACAGCACCCAGCCTATGCCGCAGTGTCGGCGGTAGAACGCTGTCCTAGGTTACTATCTAATCAACAACTCACGCAATTATATAATGTACTTGTCAAATCTCAACTCCGAACGGAGGACAAGTATAGATATAATGAAATCTCAATCACAGTCTAAGCACGATAAGATAACACAGAAGTTTATAACTAAAGACTAAACAACAACAATTTTAAACTACTAAATAATAATATCTCAACAAACTCAAATACAACTCATATCTCAAGTTATTACAATTCAAGTTCTAAAACTTGAAAACTAAACCAGTCTACTAGCAAGTGTCCCGATCACTCCTGAGTGTCGGGGCCAAAGGTAGCTAATCCCTCGTCAGGTCCATAATGAGTAGGGCAAGTATCCTCAGGGCAATTATCTGTAAAATTTCAACAGGTCCAGTCAGGACAGGAACGAGCACATCTCATCTAGAAAACCCAAGTAAATGATGGAGAACTATAAAGCAGTTATAGACAGTTGTATTGATGAACATGGCAGTTTATATTCAGGTGATGGTATAGAGAGACAGATAAGGTACAAGGAAAGTAAGTAACTAAACAAGAGAAGAAATCATAGCAATAAAGACTGTAAAATAAAATCTAGCTGAACTAGAGTAACATGATGAGTCCAGACAGTACAATATAAGTCGAGTGCAATCCCAATGTGAGTCTAATATAAGATGAGTCGAATGTGATTCTAATCATTGTTCTAATAAGGTGATCCGAATAACGTGGTGCGAATAATGATTCACATGATGTTCTAACAATGATTCGAATAAATTTTTCAAGTGTGTTTTAAAATACTGAGATAGACATGTAAACGGATAAGGTTAATACGGCACACCGCACACCTGGCCAAGTGTGGGATGGCTATCGTTCGAATATCATTCACAGAGGGGTGGTTCGAATAGTAGGAATGTTCACATGTCTAATCAGTATTTCTCTGCCCATTCTAATACAAGTGAATCCATAATCCGACACATCAATCGATTACAAGTCCAACCAGCACATGAAGATGCGAATAGGTGGTTCGAATAGTTCGAATGGTGATTCGAATAATAGAGGCAAGACAAGTAAAGTATGTGTGTCATATACATGAATTCAGAAATAACAATACGTGTTTGTAACAGAGAATCACATACAACTAACTAGAACTGAAGTACAGTAATTGACAAGTAAATGAGAGAACTATCAGAGAATGTACTCGCCTAATAGTCTGAAAAGAGTAGTATAATATCAGATGTCTGCACCGGAGTCACAATGTCCTAAATAGAGCAGTACATGTTATAATGTGTTTAAAATAAGATAAATGAAGTTTATGATGCAATCTACATGATTTTAGGCCAATCTAGGTCAAAGTCAAACTTGGTCAACTATGGGTCAAACCAAGTCAATACTCTAGTCAACTACGTCAATCAGTCCATATCGATCATATCTAGGTTTTAGGGTACTACCTTGCTGTACCAAGGTATACAAACCCCATCTATACCAATATCTTAGATATTCACCTACCAAGCCTACCAATAGACTCAAAAGACAAATTCTATACAATATCTAATACTCAAGCCTTAGACACTCTCTAAAATATACACATACTCAACTATATACAACCACCCTTACACAATATAAATCCTAACTCTAAACTTAATACCAACTCACCAACTATATATACCACCATATAATATATATACATCTATCTCATTACCTATATAGCTCCTAACTCTAACTCAATCTCTAACTTAATCCTTAACTCAATCTCTAACTCAAACCAACCCAATGCCAAACCTGGCCTTGGCAGGTTTACGCACAGAGCACAACACTGAAGTAGGAACTGCCTCGTCACAGACGGGAGCCCCAACGACAGGAGTTGGAAGAATTCTCTTGCCTTCAGAGACAATAGAGAGATCAGAGGGTGCTTTGGAGTTTGGAATCCAAACTTTGTGCACCTTTCATGATTTTTGCACATTGGAGCAGCGAGCACTACCCCCAGTTCGGAGTATTTCTTCATAAAAAGTCTGGTCGAACTGAACGACCAAAGTCTTCTTCGTCGATCCAATCGACACATCATCGTATTGAGCAATTTCCTTCTCGTCAGAGGAGAAAGTCGTCCCTAGCAGAGTCGCCATTTTTATTTCACTTAACAAAATGTCCTAAGGCTTTTGAAAGAAAACGAGAGAAAAATGTACAAATGTACAAGTAAATTCTAGGATTTATTGCTATGGAATTCTGATCTGAAAGCGACCACTTTGTTCCTTGGACCACACGATGATGATGAAGAAAAACTGCTTGGAGATGAACAACTGGAAGAACTAAGTCACAAGAAAGGTATCGACACAATTTGCACTGATGGCACAGTCGAATGCTTTCCTGCTTTGCTTCATTCTGTTCTTGAAGAAAAACTGAAGAGAAATACTCTGGAAAATCACTTTGCTCTGAAAGTATCTAGTCTCAAAAATCTTCTTCTTCTTCCTTAAAAAAGAAGTCTTTATATAGACCTGTCTTCTGTGCGTAAAAAGCACCAATATTGGGTCTCTACGCAGGCTAGTAGAATAACTGTCACCTACGTATAAAAATTATCCTCTACGCATGTTGACACGTGTCCCATGATCCAATAAAATTAGAAGAATATGTACACACGTTCTTCGAAAAGTATGGCAGGAAGGCCATGTCAGAAAACCACATTCCCACATAATCAGGACAAACTGTGTGTAAGGGATGCTGTTAGGCATGTCTGAGCGTAAAATAGCTCAAAGTAAGCTACCTGCATAAAGCGACTAAAAATAGCCTTGAGCGTAAAGGCTCAAATAAACTCTACGCACAAAAAAGAGTAGCTGAGATAGCCTTGAGCGTAAAAGCTCAAATAACTCTTATGCGTAAAAGGAAGGCTATTCTTCAAGCGTAAAGCAGCTCATTGGCACGCTAAACAACAAACTTCTTGGCTTCTGTGCAATTATTTGTCAGAAAATCAATCTGTCAGAACAGTATCTTTGTGCATTTAATGCATCATGGACAGCTCATTCTTCGCATAGAGAGTGAAACTGTCTTTGCGTAAAGTCTGAATTTAAGGCTTTACATAGAGTTTTGAGTTTGACTGAGTTTGACCTTTGCGTAAAGTCTAATCTGGAACTGTCTTTGTATAAAGATCTCAACTTCTTTGACTTAGTCCATGAAATTTCTTTACGCTTCTACAAACGTGTTGGGTGGAGCACCCTATGCTGCAGTCTCGGATTCTCTTGTACGCTGTCCATGAGAGCTGCGATATTACTGAGCACAAACAGCTATGAGAATCTCTGAACGACCTTCATCATTATCACCCCAACCTCACATGGCTCTGCGTTGGTGACTTAAATGCAGTCACCTGCATGGAGGAGAAGTCGGAAGGTCGGCCACCCCCCTCGTTCACGATAAATGACTTCACTAACTTCATTTTTGATGCCTACCTGTCCGCCCATCAGTTATCAAGAAGCACCTTTACTTGGTGTAACATGCAAGAAGGCGCCCACCGCCAATATTCCCGTCTTGACCGTGCTCTCATTAACTCGCATTAGGAGGACCTTAAGATCAACACCAGATTAAACTCACCTAAACTCCACCGAATCGGATCACTCCCCGCTTCACATCGAGGTCAGGAGAAAGACTAACGAGACCAAAAAAAACTTCCGTTTCCGGGCTCTTTGGACCTACCACCCGCAGTTCAGGGACACTGTCACGACGGCTTGGAGTGGCCCCGTCGACCCCGACCTCCTATACCGCGTGGAGGCCAAACTGAAAGCTACTCGAAAAGCGCTTGCCCGGTGGAGCAAGGAAGCCTACGGAGACATCTTTCAGGCGGTTCGCTCAGCCGAAGATGACATCTCCCATTCGGAGATTTTGTTCGCCCGGGAAGGCTCGCAATCGGCTCGTGCTTCCCTCAACCTCACCCGAGGGCTTTTGAAGTACCGCCTCAAAGTCGAGCAGAAATTCTGGAAATAGAAACCAGGCTGACCTAGGACATTGAGGGAGATAATAACACGAGCTACTTCCACTCTTACGTTAAGGGGCGTAGACAATAACTCATCCACCATCAGGTCATGGACGAAAGTAGCAACACTCTTAAAGAACAAAGGGATATTCAGTCTGCTGCTTCTTCCTTTTATTCTAAGTTGTTCACCAAAGAAGTCATTTATAAGGACGATACGCTACTGGCAGCTATCCCGCACTTAATCGAGGATAGAGACAACATCCAGCTACAGCTCCAGCCGTCTAAAAGTTAAAGACGCCATATGGTCGCTGAATGAGCACAGTGCCCCAGGCCAAGACGGCTTTACTGGTGTTTTCTTCAGATCCTACAGGGACATTATCAAGATGGACATCTACGATGCGGTGCTTGCCTTCTTTCAAGGAGCCAGATACCCCAAATCGATATCTTATGCCAACTTAATTCTGATCCCCAAGAAAAATAATCCGAAAACCTTCAAAGACTACCGCCCTCTGAGTATGTGCACTTTTACCAACAAGATCATTTCCAAGATTATTTCTAACCGCATGTCTGGCTTACTCCCAAAAATAATATCAGAAGAGCAAAGCGGGTTTGTCTACGGCCGTAATAATTTAAAAAATATTTTGCTTGCGCAAGAGATGATATGCTGATGAAATTTTCGGCCAGGGGTGGCAACATAGCCATCAAGTTGGACATAGAGAAGGCTTATGACAGGCTCGACTGGCAATTCATGATCTGGGTGTTCAGGGCCTTTGGCCTTTCAGAGACGTGGATCGACATTCTTTGGAGATCAATCAGTAACAAGTGGTTCTCCACCGTTGTCAACGGTCAGGCCGACGGTTTTTTCAAATCGTCCCACGGTGTTAGACAAGGAGATCCATTATCGTCCACCATCTTCATCATTGCTGCTGAAGCAGGAACCTCAAGCTTATGGCCAGTTTCCTCCGCTTCCAACACTACCATACCGCTAGCGGCTGTCCGATCATCACCCAACTTGCCTACGCTGACGACATCCTTATCTCCCCATCCGATGACGTCGGGTCAGTGGAGGTGGTCAACAACACGTTGCAGAGATACACCCGATGTTCTGGTCAGCGAATCAACCCTAATAAAAGTGCCATTTTTGTTCACCACATGGTCGATAGAGGTCACACTACCATGTTAACTACAATCACGGCCTTATCCGTCTCCTATCCTCCATTTTCCTACCTCGGGTGTCTGCTGGTGTACGGTAGAGCCAACTCGGGGCTGTTCGACGAATTGTTGGGTAAAATCAGAAAGAAGATTGAGGACTGGCACAACGCTATCCTATCGTCCAGGGGGAAGACGATCCTGATCCAGCACTTTCTTTCTCTATCCTGATTTATACCCTGGCCGCCTGCTCTCCTCCTAAAAAAGTCCTCTCCAACATTGAAAATCTCTTTGCTGACTTCTTTTGGGGCCGCTGAGACGGAAAGGATAAGCGTCACTAGGCCAGTTGGGACACCATGGCCAGACACACCTCCGAGGGGGGCTTTGGATTTAGCAGGTTGGCTCACATGGTTGATGCCTGCCCGATGAAGATATGGTGAAAGCCTCAAGACAAACGCACCATATGGGCCCATTTCATAAAGGTCAGGTATTTCAAACATTCGTATCCTACTGTAGCCACTATCAACAGCAGATCCTCTGCATCCTGGCACCGCATCCTCAACGGCAGGAGGCTCGCAAAACCTCTGATTCAGTTAAGGCTGGGATCGGGCGAATCCTTTCTCTTATTCGAACGGTGGTTGGGGGATGACCTTCTTCAACCTTCTTCGGGAGTCCCCACCACCAGCTCCATCAGGGATCTGTGGACCAATGACGGGGATTAGTCCTGGGAGCGGGTGGACGAGTGGATCGGAGATGAGGCCGCTATCGGCCTAGCCGCCTCTGGGTTGGTAGTTGGTCAGGACCTTGACTCCCTCCAGTGGTCTCTGACAGCTGACGGTTCCTTTTTAATCACATCGGCCAGGGGCACAGCTCGCGGGGCCGGTACGGCTTCCCCTATCATCGTATTATTTTGGCAGTCTTATATCCCTAAAAAGTGGTCCATTTTGCTTTGAAAAGTGTTTCATAAGAAACTCCCCATCGACGACGTCATCACCACCATCGGATTCAGCTTAGTATCAGCTTGCCATTGCTGCAAGGATCGCCCGCTGGAAACAACAGATCACATACTCTCATCGGGCGATCTGGCGTCCAAAGTATGGCTCAAAATTTTGAATGCTTGCCTCCCGAATACGGCCATCGGGGGTTTCAAAGACCTTTTATCCTTATGGGGCAAAGCTTCTCACGGTCATCAGATGGTAGCTGCGGCCATCACTTTGGTTTTTTGGAAGAATCATAACGAACATAGATATGAAGGGTACCAGTACAACTCTGCCAAATTGATTAGAAAGGTACGCAGGCAGATCCAGAAGGCTAATAGATGGTGCAAGCACGTCAAGGAGGGCTTCTAGAACTCTTTCAACAACTAAGGTTCTTTTTTATCGAGGTGTTAGACCTCGGAGAGGGTGCTTCTTTGAGCTTCCCTGCATCCTTTTCTTTTTTGGCCATAAACTTACTTGTACAGGTACCAGCATTTTGCGCCTATTACATGAATATATGACAAGGTCATTTGATTATATATATATATATATATATATATTTTTTTATATATATATATATATATATATATATATATATATATATATATATATATATATATATATATATTTTTTCTAATATAATATATATATATATATATATATATATATATATATATATATATATATATTAGAATTTGGACTCTATATCTATTTTCAAACTGGGTTTATAAATCCTAAATAAGTTATTAAGATTATTTTTACCTATTTTAAGATATGGTATATAACCTAAAATATATGGTATTTTACCTATATATATATATATATATATATATATATATATATATATATATATATATATATATATATATATATATATATTATTCAAAGTGGGTTTAGAAATCCTAAATAAGTTATTAAGATTATTTTTACCTATTTTAAGATATGGTATTTAAGGTAAAATTATAGCTTGACAAAATTGAGTTTCAGCCCTAAGATAATTTTCTAGATTCTCAAACATTTATCTAAAATAATTTGGCTGATAAAAATATAGTATATAAATAATTTCCAAAATATTTTATAAATTTATTATGCAAATTTTCTTCGATTATCATCTTGATCGTGACTAATCGTACGTTTACTCTTTCTTTGAATCTGGACATTTCGTATCGACTTCGGACGTTTTCAGATTGTCACACCACCCTCAGGCAAGATACCTTGCTATTTACTGTTTATTACTTTTAGCTCATCATATTCATTTATTTATTTATTTATTTTATGCAAAATAAATTATTCTTCCACATTGTACTTAGATGCAAATAACTGTTTAGTAATGTTTTTTCTTATTTTATTTATTTATATGCACATTAACCTAGAGTTAAGAGACTGTCTTTTGTTTGTGCCACATTCATTGGCCTTGACACATATGTGCTGTGAAGTCGCGAGTCACCTATAGATTTGGACTTGCGTACCGACAGTATATCGGTGCATACAGGCCGTACATTAGGATATTGGAATGCTCCGTCCCGCTCAGTCCAATCGAAAGAATCAAAATGCGAACAGCGTTGAACTTAGCCATGCAACGGCCTGTTCGAAGTCCCGCTCGGCTGAGACGACTCCTCGCTCAGGTGGGTGGCTTCGGTGAACTTGTCTCAGCATGGCCTTCACACTTATAAAATAAAAGTTTACAACTGCACAAGTAGGCTTGATAATAAAAGAGTCAAATCCACATAGCTAAGGAAATAATCTCAAGTTTGGTCGGATTGAGATAGAATATGGAAAGGTCCAACGGTCGACTTAGAAGTCTTGTACAGTGTTCTTTCAAAATAGCACTTGGTTCTTCATCCCTTGGCTTGGAAGAAAGAAAGCTGGTCTAAGTTGCCATAAAGCTATAAAATTAGCCTAAATCATATGCGTCGCACGTATAAATGCTTGATAAAACATGCACGGTCCTATTGCCCAAGGCTTGGCACAGCCTTTGCTCATCCCATCGGTTAAGTTGTTGCATGATTGAGTTAGGCAAGAGTTTTGCTGGGTTATCGAAGTCGTAGCAAGCACTGTCCCATATTTTCTGCGGTTGTCAAAGTCACATAGTCCCACGATCTCAAGGCTCGTCATACAAAATATGACTTGGGCGGTAGTGTCGCATAGAACACAAGTTGGTTTTAGGCACGAGCTACGGTTGGTTCAAGGATAAGTATGCCATGGTCTAAAGAACATGTTTGTTCAAGTCAAACTGGAAGGCTATGTAGTAGCCGTTTCCTGGGTTTCAAACGATAGAGAAGTTCACGCAAACATATGTCGCCGAGACCAGTCCCGTAGCTTGGGAGTCTCTCAGGAAGTATGGAAAGCATGGTCATGATTAAAGAAGACACAAGTTGAGTCATATGGTGAGTTAGGTAGGCACAATTGCATGGTCATGGACAACTTGTGTACAAGGTGTAGTCTTCTTGAATGATTGCCGGGGCACCGGGATTATGTCGGCCTGGGAGAAGCGAGTTATAGCAAGCGCCAACCACAGATCGGCATACGCCAGCAATGAATCAGCGCGGGTTATTCGAGAACTTTTGCATGCGTGCAAAAGAATCGCCGTCTAACCCAGCTATAAGTCCAAGATAGCTTGACATTGCTAGTGACATTTCATATAGATAAGCTGGTGTGCTAAGAGGCAATCCACATGCATGGTGTCGATCGAATCAAAGATAGTACAAGCATGGCATAATGTGAGTTAAGTATGTGTGCACGGTTGTAACATCATTATGGAGCCTAAGATTTGGCTATAGCAAGGACACGTGCTTTTGTACGAATGTGGTATCATGTTTGAGTCATCAACACAAGGTCCACAAGTCGAATTGAATTGTCTCGAGTTAAGTCAGAAAGGACCGTAAGGCAAAGTTGGTTAAGTCGTCTTGAATTATGAGGCACGGCCTCGAATGTTTGAAGCACGGACCAAGTCAATGGCACGAAACATGTTGCATCTCGAAGTATGGCATGAAAGGCAAGCACGAGTCGGTACGTTGATGTTGCAAGCACGAGAATGATCTAGAGGCATACGACAAGCAAGTTTTCTGTGCCGTCACACAAAAATGTTCTAGATACACAAATAGGCCAAGAGACTCTGTCCTAAAATCGATCCTAAGGCAAGAATAGAAAGACAATCATATAGGGATTATATTGCACAAAGTAAATGAATATGTTGGTTTTGTATGGGTAGACGAAAAGCCCACTCCACCAGTATAGTTGATTACTAATACCCACACAGTTTTATGTGCAGGCACAGGTAGAAGCTCGTTGGTGCGGAGCTCGCTGGAATACGTCGAGGCATGGAGTTCCTTAGCATTTTAAGGCGTGCGGCTGTATAGACTCTGGACTTATATGGGACATAATGTATGGACATCGCCTATTTGAAGCATCCACTGCCTTGTCAAATTGTACTCAGAGATGAGAGAGAGCTGAGTGACTTATAATCAGAGAGACAATGAGCTTGAGCAACTTGTAATCTTGGCCTCGCGCCACCTTTATCATTTTATTCCAAGTATCAATAAAAGATTCTGATTTTGTTTCAATGCTTGTGTTGCCTTGCATATTCAATATTTTTGCATGGAACTTCTATGCGACGACCCCGTAGCAAGCTGTTGTAATCGGCTGTTATGGAACCCCCTTTGCACGAGCACAACCTAGGCTCGTGCGACATTACGCCTTAGCAAGGACGATCGGTCCTACGGAACCGGGACGTGACATATATAACTGCTAATAAATTATATGTTAGAAGACTTAGCAGTTATTAAGGATAAAACTGTATTATGGAGACAACGCATGTTTGTGTGTCGTGGAGACGATGCATGTATAGTATCATGGGAAAGGAGATAGATATTAGGTGTAGGGATTACTATTTACTTTTACACACTTTTATGCACTTGTTGAACATAGTGACTCGGATGAGCGCTACTTACTGCCAACCTTTACTTATTTTTGTTTGTTCAGAGAGCCCCTGTATGGAACATTGTATCACATAGTGTGGTTAGATAACCTTTTTCCATTCATGTATATGTACTTTTCTGTATGATTCATGTACTTATGCCTTATCATGGCATGAAACAATGTTCTGTCATGAAATAGTGTGCCACCCCCGGTCCTTATTTGGTTAGGTGTGGTTCAATACTTCAATAATAGAATACTGGACCGTGTTGTGATCCAAATTATTATTGAGCAGTTTATATTCAGTTACATGGCATATTCTTCTGTATCTTGTTATATCCCTATTAGGACCTGATGATCTCTTCATGTATATACGATCTATATTATCCCGAGGAGTATGGAATTTGGACCAGAATTTTCCTTCTTTTTCTTTGCGAACTATGTGACTTTCTCCTAGATGGTGGACTTATGTTTATTGTTATACTTTATCACATGTACTCCAATCTATTCATTTGATTGACTTGCTAGTAGATTTTTCTCCACCTAACAACTTGATCATTGACATTTTCATATTTAATGATATATTTATTCATTTACTTTGTGTGGATAAGATTTAGTGAGCCATGACTATCTATATACTGCATATACATCTTACGTATATTTATTATACGAATGACATGTTATGTTTTCTAGTTCTACGTATTCTGGGACGGGGATGTTACAGCACATGCTTTACTGCTTACAATATGCCATGAAACTGATCCTAAGGCAAAGATAGAAAGATCGTGATTTAAGTTGCATGATTCATAAGTTTACTTAATGTTGGTTTTGGCGAGTGGGTTTTATCAGTATGCGAGAGGATCAATATTGATCCCCCACTAGATTGCTTGCAGGATGCAGAAAATTATTTGCTCGCGATGGAGCTTCGCTTGGCGTGTTGAGGCATGGAATGCCTTAGGATTTTGAGGCATGCGACTATATTGACGCTCGGACTTGCATCAGGATGATGCGACTGAGATATAGAAGACATGATGTATGGAACGATGAAAACCTTTATGGACTAGAGAGATCATGAGTGTTGTAAGCCAATCTTGCATATACACTTGGGCTATTGAAAGTCTTTGTAATTCTACTATGTATTCAATAAAAAGAATTATTTTGTATACTCTATGTAATTCAATGTGACTGATTTCTTCTACTATGAAATGTTGTGATTTTGAGAGAACTATTTAAAGAAGAAAAAAAATTCCCTTGTACGATTACAACTCCAGACTCGTAAGACATCATGCTCTAGCAAGGACGATCGATTCGGTTGAATCGATACGAGGACGAACGATTCGGCGGGTCGGGACGTGACAGACCATCCCTCCTTTATAAATTTTATAAAACATAGAGGCAGTCAGTGTTACAAGTTTCTATAAAAATATAAACTATAGGGATAGTTCATGTAATTAATTTTAAAGTAGGGGTAGTTTCTGTAATAAGTGTAAAATGTTGGAATAGTTAAGGCAATTTATTCTTTTTTCTATAATTTTATAATTTTGATGCAACCGAAGGAATTTAAAATAATATTTGAGCATTATAAATTGTTATTCCCGAAACAGATCAAGATGGAATAACAAAGGCTAGGAACATAAGTTAACGTGGAATACTCTCTATTTAACCCTAAAGTTGAAGTAGAGATCAGAGGTTCACACAAAAGTTCCTCTCTGACAGTTCTCAATTCCAACGAAGAACTATATCCAATATCCATCGATTACAACTTATAAAAATCACAAACTAACAAAACAGAATGTTCTTCCTTGCAAACGCAGTTGCAACCAGACAGAACCGACTTCTCGTTCTTCCTTGCAATCATAGTTGCAAACATACATAACGGATTACAACTTACAGAAGACTGAAGAAGAAGAAGAATAAGAAGAAGAAGAAGAAGAAGAAGAAGAAGACATAAAGGATTACAACTTGCAGAAGACTTGCAATCGCAGTTGCCAACCACACTGTTTGTGCTTATGCGCTCCAGCAGCACCGCCGCAGCTACGCCTGCGCCCGTGCATGAAAGACACACGAGCGCAACAAATGTGCACAAGCGCCATGCGATGATGCTAACTTGTTAAGTGCGCCAACAAAGCACCACTTTGCACCCTTGAACCTGAGTCGCTAAGCTACTTTGCTCCTAATGGACATGTGAATGATAAAAAGCATAAATATTTTCTTTGAGGAGTTAATCTTTTTTTTTCTTAGGAAAATACCCTCACATGGCACCCAAATGTACCCCACTACACCCCTTATGCATACCTCAACACAAGAAAAGCATTATATTGAGTCGCTCATCAAATGGTGTAGCCAATATGGGGTTATATTTCCAAGTCTAAAGACAAAAACACCAATAATCTCCCACATATCTCAATATATTGGTTGAGCATACTCCACAGTGATTGTCCCTCATACATTAGGATAGATATCACTTCGACTTAAATCTTTCTGCATGAATTAAACAACAGTATGATACAAGAATCGACTAAACTTTGAATTCTGCACCATAGCTACAATTCTTTCCACTTACATAATGACATCAACTGTGCTTCCAGTTGCACATGAAAAGCCATATGCCCGCCTGTTTTTGGTGTACGTATATTGGGTGTGTACAAACTAATCCTCAAAAGATGGCATGTATCTCTATCCACACGCTCTAGGTGAGTTCTTTTAAGGAGTCCTGGCATGATGCCTTGGGCTTTCTTGCAGTGTTACACCGCTAAGACAAGGCCTAAAGTTGGGTTAATACCTCATCGTTGTGTCATATCACTGTAACATGAGGACCCTAGCTTCTTTCACTACAAAAAATGTGTTTTTCTGGGACGCCAACAAATTCGTCTTAAAAAGGCCTAAGTCAGTCCTGAATCGTAATTTGGGACAAATTTTAGGACGGTATTCGACAGTGCTATTAGGGTGGCGTGGCAAAAAGTTTTAGGACGGAAATAACCGTCCTAATTTGGATTTAGGGTCGAAAAATCTAACCGTACTAAAAGTGTTTGAATTATTAAATATTTATGACGGTTTACTAAACTGTCCCAACATAGAAGAGTTTATGACGAATAACACCGTCCTAGACAAATTTGCCAGCGTCACAAAAGAATGTCATTTATATCTAAGACAATTACATAACCGTCCCAAAAGTAATACTTCTGAAATTACCATTTGCATTTTCCAACCATAAAATATACAATTTAAATACACATAACATTATTCATATGATCAGGTGTGTCAAACTTAAGCTTGTTTTCAGATGTATCTCCCGATGTCGGAGCTCCCATACAAAAAAATCTTAACATCAAGGTTGAAGACAAAAAAAAAATCATATATAACTCTAATGTTCAATTGAAAACAACATAAAAAGCTTAACATTAAGCATTCTTTACCAACATTTCCAAAATAAATCCAAAATATATCACACACACCATCAGCTACAAAATCAATCCATTCTTTACCAAAATTTCCATATATAACATAATACATCACACACCATCATCAGTTACAAAACATAATACATCACACACAGCATTCTGCACCATTATACACATCATTCTCCACCATTATACACAGCATTCTCCATCCAAAATATTAAGTACTACACCATATTTGAGTACATCCAAAATGAAGCCAAAGTATTAAAGTACTACACAATATTTCAGTACATCCAAAATGAAGCCAAAATATAAAGTACTCCACCATATTTAAGTACACCATATTTTTCCTCCATCACGATCGTCGCCCATCATTTAAACATATCCAGAATGTTTTTGAAGGACCTGCAAATAAAATTAAGACAAATTAAATATTCATAAACTATGCATCATGCATGTGCCTGTAAGAGGATTTGTAGCAAAGAAATGACAAAGATGGGGATAAAGAAAGAGATATTTCACTTGAAAACTAAGTGCTAAAATAAAGAAACTACACATAAGGACAACATAGTTCCAATCTCAGTTCAAATCAGAGAGATGCTAAATATAATGGATAATTTACTACTGGATACCGTGAAGTATCATTGTTTTGCAAGTTTCTACAATACAACAAACTTGAGTTTACTCCCTCTGTAAGTGTTAGTATCTATAGCCCTTATTTAACTTTGCATATTCTAAAGACTCAAGGGAATAATTAGGAAACCTATTCCATAGACACAAATATCATAAAGGATTATGAAGAGATTGATCCACACTGCTAAAGAAAGAAATATATGTACACGGTGTGTATACAAACTCTAGATTAGTAAAACAAAATTGTTAAAGTATAGGACACTAAGCTAACATGGATACTAGGCTAATCCATGTTCTGTATCAAAAGATATACCAAATGTTAAAAACAAAATTGTTACAGTAAGTAAATGATACTAAGCTAGCATGAATGACTTAAGAATGATCCAAGAAACTGTTACAGTAAGATACTAAGCTAACATGGATGACTTAAGAATTCATTTGATCTGGATACTAAGCTAACGTGGATACTAGGCTAATCCATTTGAAACTGTTACAGTAAGGATACTAAGCTAACATTTACAGCAAGGATACTAAGCTAACATGGATACTAAGCTATACTAAGCTAACATGGATACTAAGCTAATCCATGAGCAAAATTCAGAATATGTAAAATTGAAACTTTAAGGGGCATAAGAATCACAGAGAAAAATTAATGTAATAAGTTGATACTTGGCAAATTACCTGGATGATGTACTGGATTGCTAACAAAGTAGTTGAGCATTCAGAAACATGGCTCCTCATGCTCTTTTCAATATTTGTTGCTTGTTGAATCTCAGTCTGGCTCCTCTTGCTCCTCATGCTGTTTTCTTAATGCGTCAGTCCCTTCTCTTAACTTTTCCGCATTTTCTCGTAACTTTTCAGCATTTTCCCGCAGTTGTACGATTTCAACATTTGTTGCTTGTTGAATCTCAGTCTGTGCTAAGGATGTTGATCCTTTACCCCTTACACCTACTCCTTGGCCTAAAACTCGGTCATGTCCATCTTGTCCAATCACTTCCCTGTAAATATTATTCAACTGCTCCTCATTATCTCGTTCTTCAGCTGGTAGCTCTTCAATTCTCCTTTCTAATATTTTCTATAACATGCAAGGAGGTGTGTTAATTATCTCTAATTTACAATTGATATTTTGTTAAAAACTTATTAAAAATATAATTTATATACCTCTGTACCAGCAGCCCTGTCTTCATCATTATAACTGCCGCCTTTTCCTCGAGTGGCTCTCCACATGTTGACAAGGTCAACTGGCTTATTTATATACCTCCGATCTGAAACTGCCGATACTACCGATATCGCCAATACCGATACTCATAAGAATTTTCTGATACTGATTCCGATTCCGATACTGCGAACCTTGCTTAAATGTTTAGGATCTAGGGCATGAAAGGCATGAGAGATGGCAAGCACAAAAACTCTCAAATATTAAAACCATGTCTGTGTTTTATCGTGTCAGTGTTTCTTATTGATCGTAAAGTTCAGGGTTTCTTATTTGATCGTAAAGTTATAGTTAGATATTTAATATGCTCTATGTGTTTTCTAGTGCCTGATCATTAACTGTACGGATGAAGCCAGAAACAAGAAATTCTGATTTTCATACAGACAGTGTGTCAAGAATTTTGAAAGATTTATAAGAAAAAGGAGATAAACAATCATACTAACAGTTAACAGTTAGTGGGTCATTATATTTTGATGTGGGTCATTATATTTTGATGCTGACATGAAGAATGCCCACTCGGAGAACTTTATGGCCCTCCTTTATGACACTTTTATCTCCATGACAGATTACATCAGTCGTGATTGGATCATAAAACTGAAACATAGATTCTATAAGATTCAAGAGGCCGTCTATCAACGCGAGGAGTACTAGTATCATCCAGTCATGTATGTGAGTCCTTAGCAACTACTTGCCATGGGACTTCACATTGTGGGGAGCCAACAGAATATCCGCCATTTTTTCGTATTGCAACATGTAAATAACCAATCAAACAGGTATTGGCTTCAATTATAGGAAACATATATATATGAATCTTAACTTTTATATTTAAGGAAATAGTGATCATCATATATGAGTTGTGACTGCAGGCATTTGGCTTCAATTATACGAAACATATATACGAATCTTAGGATTATATATGAAAGTTTGAACTAATCAAGCAAAAGAAGATAAGTCCTAAACCCAAAAACTAATATACAAAAAGCTACCATGCAACATACCCTTTACTTAGCAAATGTTTGCTTATAGTCCCTTCAATTTAAACATGCACCAGGTAGAGTTTCTATTTTGCACATACCTTCTAGATCCACATCATTTAGAGTTGATGTATGTACTGAATGTCAATTTTTTTTGGCTATATTAGTTTAGATAATGTTATGTTTTCCTATAATACCTTTCCGCCCTATAAACTAATAGATGTGGCCATGAGCATTGTGGAGAGAAGGACAAGAGATTAATCGCTTTCCAACTATTATATTAGTAGTAATTTCTAAACAATACTTCAAACTGGACTTCTTTCCATTTAAGAAATTATGTCGCATATTGTAAGAAGGACAATGGGAAAATCATTCTAGTTCTTTACTCCAACAAGCCAATATGGAGTTTATTATGAAATACCATCAACTGATATCAGAAAAAAAAGAAAAAATGATCTTGCAACCAGCAGTAATTATACCAGTATAGAAAAATATACCAAGCACACAAGGATAAACAATTACCACACTGGTGTTGACATAAATCTTTGGACTCATGAAGCTGAACTGTAGAGAGCATTGCTGTGTCTTTTTCGCTGAGGGCCGAAGGGAAGGTCACCAAAACATGGGGCCAATTGTCGTAGTAATTGAAACTCCAAAAATTGATGAAGTCCTTTAGTTGGTGGTTTATCTGTAATATTGAAACATGATGCAGTGTGAAGACAGAGTAAAATATAATGACATCATCTTTATTAGCAACTTCTGGAACATCCAGTTAGCACCAAGATGAAAAAATGAGTTGTCTAATTAATGAATTCTAAAAGATTGGTTGCATATAATGAATTTCCAGAATTAGTTTTTCAGTTTCTTAGCACCCTTCAAGTGAAGGAAATATCATCTCCAACCATCCAACAACCTCTTGTGGTCCCTGCACACCCCAGTTTATACATCTCCATCATTCTCCGTCAGTACTTGGAACATGGTTCCTGTACACACCAGTTGTAGGAGTGGAGAAAGGGACATGAGAGGTGGCTAAGGATGAGGTGGCTAAGGAGAAACAACTGGGTTTCCTTATTCTAACTTAAAGAAGAGGTCAAGTAATAAATCAATCCAACCAGCTAGTCTGACCTCCTCTCCCGTTCTCTGTGCCTTTTTCCTATCATCCACTGATGGAGACAATCTGTTGGCTAAAGAATCTGTTGGTTCTTCACAGAGATATAAGACAATTTTGGAACAATCTTCCAATGAAGAATCCTTGACAAAAACTGTAACAGTATCAATGGAAAAAAGAGAGTTGATAATGATGGAATAAACCAAAATCTTTAAACATTAGTTAACGTTACATCATCTAAGCCATTTTCCGTCATAATGGGGTCAACTATGGAGCATAGCTCCATAAAAGAATTGACAATTTCTATGACGGCTATCGACCTGACGTCAAGCCATCAGGTTGTTGCCAATTTCCTAGACAAGGCTGCTATGATAATAAAACAGTCATGAGTGTTAGTTGATATTATTCTCATGTATACGTAACCGACCAAAGTTAGCTATAACAAAAGAAATTGCAATAGTTCTTTTCACCTGAGCTATGGCTGTTGCTGCTGATGGCTCCCATATACAAAGAGCAAGCAAACAGGAAGCACCACAGAAGAGCTCTTCTTCCTCTCCTCATGATCTTCCACTAGAGCAAATTTAGCTTGGTGATCTAAGGAATATTAACAGGGAATATGGTACAAGCATACACATGTGAGCGCAAGTGGAACGTATCCGAAGAATAATTGTAGAAGAAATATAAAATACACATATGCCAATGTGTATAACATGGGAAAGCAAAAATTGTCATAAGAGTTTGCAAGTTGATGTTTAACAGAGTTGTATTATCGAAAACAATGTCCAAAAAAATGCTTGTAGCAACATACATATATACCTTTTCCAGCCTGTGTAATAGATAAGTTTTGAACTAGCGAACACCGCGTCCACTTGATTTTTGATCCAAATTATGGACCTTTTCAAATGCATGAAATCAGCCTAATCAAGCAGATGAAGAGTGGAAAGCATATCAAGAAAGATGGAATATTATGTTACTGGAAGGAACATGAGCAGAGTAATTTTTTGACATATTGAACTAGAATAAAGACATGTATCATAATTTCCATTTTATATAACACGTGGAGTCAAATACCAAAAACCAGGGACTATGAATTATTATTTACTTAGAGCTAATGCAAGCAATAACGAAAAAAACAACACAACAACACTATATGGACAAAACATGAATACCTTCCTCCCATCTATGTTCTTGCTTCAAAATCAAGGTAGCCACCACTTCATTGGCTTTTTATCCCTATATAATGAGGAAGATAACAGTTTCTGTGCTCCAAGAGATTCTAAAACATACTTTCAGAATCGGATGGGATCTACTTGATCACATCCTCTCTCTCACAAAGAAAAAGGTCCCTTGAAAATTGTGTCCACTCTCCTTTACCCAATTTAAAATAAGTAATTCGCCGATTAGAAATATCCAAGTGGTCATGTATTGCAACTACAGTACACTTGATCAAACAGAATCAATATTTATTTTGTCTGAAAAAAGAAGAAAAAGAATCCCTTTGTTCGTTAGTAAACTATAGTGTTAATAAGTTGTTTTTGTTTGATTTAAGCCTCGAATGGTGGTCCTTTGAACTAATTATCTTGCTTTCTGCTCTCTTGCCCAATCCAAGCTTGAAACAACAGTGCTTTCAATATGGTAAGGATCAAATTACTAGTTGCTGGTGAATGACAGGTTATGTGCACATGCCCCATTTGAATACCAGCTGGAGCATATATATATATATATATATATATATATATATATATATATATATATATATATATATATATATATATATATACCCCCAAAAGTTGCAAAAGGCATCATACAATTCCAAACTGAAAATTTTCACTTTGAAAGTATCTATACCAACATTACCACAGGGAACCACACACATCTTGAATGCAAAACATAACCCAAAAGGGTCAAATAGAATCACATCCTTATACAAGCCAGATTAACGTAACGGTGAAGATAAAAGATTTGTCTTCCTCGCAATAAAACCAAATATTGCTGGACCCACTATAAAATAAATGAATATCCCACGCAAGGTTAATATAAGTATCGGATATTGCTTCATATCCGATTGATCTTTCACAAATTGAATTATATATTAGCTAGATATGAAATTATAGGACATCCATATCAGACACATCAGGAAATGGAAAGAGAAGATATAAGTGCAAGACCAGTAATCGTTCCTTACAAGAATCTTTCTCCACTAATATGCCAAAAATCCTCTCCTCATGATGTTAGTCCCATAAAGCATGAATTGATGTTCCAAGTTTTCAATGCTCATCTAGCATGTAAAGATCTAGACAAATTTTAAATATTGAATCTTCTTTAATCTCCACAAGAAAATAATAAACTCATGATTGCAAAAACAACGCCTGAATTTCTTGTGAGGTAAATTAAAAAACCACAACCATAACTTACTTTTATAACCTTATTTAGATTCCTCAAAATAATTTTTCATTCATATCCTTGTTGGTGGAAAGGTAAACCCATTAAATTTTCTTGCAGCTATATAGTTGGAATAGCCTACCAAATATTCCTTGTCAAGAACTGGTAATCAGAAATGTAAGGGAGTTAGAAAGAAGCAATGATAATCACTATGATTCATTCATTGGGTATTTGCAACAAGAAAATTACCTCCATGTAGTCATTTTCAAAAAATTGAGGGCCTTCCTTGCTTCCGATAGGCTCGTGAACCCATTCTTAGTAAGCTTCCCCGAGATGACCAACCCGAAGGGTTTCAAACAACTATGCTTACATATTAAGATGGAAGATATACTTTAACAACATGAAGATGCTTACTCTGCAAAAAATAGCCTCCATCTACGAAGATTCAATTAGGTGGCTAATAGATAGTGGTCTTGTGCCAGAAATACATTAACCATTTGAGTTAATGCCCCACGGTAGTAGGGTTTAACTAAAAGCAAAATAGGAGAATAATGCTTGGGAAGGATTCCCTACAAGTTTATCAATTTTCTTTGTCCTAAAGTAATACACACAATTATTTGATTTGAAATTAAGAAAAGCCAATAGTGTCAGATTATTCCTTAACTTTTATCATTAATTGTGCCGATTAAAATGAAAATTTTCTCTCCTGGCCTTTGGAGCGAGCCAGCAATGATTGAACTTTGAAGTAATCTGGTATACTACAACCCATTTTCTTTAAGTTAACATGCACACACTAGTAGTTTAACACCTAAAGACATTTTACTTCCACATCTTAATCTCAACCACCTATTTTATATGGAAGAAAAACAAAGCTCATGTGGGAGAGAAATTCTTGACAAATTTCCTCCCTAAGATTAGGCATAAGTTTTTGGATTAAACTACAGAGGCATTTCGACAAACACTAGCAATATAAAACAAAATTTGGCTAATAAATATAACACAATAGAAATTAACCTTTTGTTACCATGGAGAGGAAGTATCAGAAGCGGAGGAGGAAGATCCGAAAGCGCTGCCAAAGGTGGGGGTGAAAGTGGCGAAAGCGGAGGAGGAAGCTCCTAAAGCATTGTCGAAGGTGGGGGTGGCAGGGGCAGGAGCGGAGGATCCGAAGCCGCCGTCGAAGAGGGAAGGAGTGGAGCCGCTGCAAGGGTTTGCGGATGAAAATGAGAAGCTAGGGTTTACGGAAGCACCAAAAAGAGGGAAAAGGGAGGAGCTAGGGTTTGAGGAAGGTGTTCCAAAGGAGAGTGTAGAAAAGATGGGAGAGAGAGTAATAGCCATTCTTTTTTGATCGGAAAGAGAGAGAGCAGCAGCTAGTAGCAAATTTCAGAATGGTTTTGATCTAATAAAGTCTGAATGTTTTTGTGATGAACGGTATAGATTTAGGTTATCCAATCGAACGGTCGGAATTTGGGACATGTGGAGGGAAATGTTCTCCCCTAAAAATTTGGCAATTAGCTGCCAAATATTTGGCATTCCCGTCGAGCTATTTGGGACGCTAATATAAATTATTTAGGACATAAAGTTTTATTAGTCCCAAATAGAGATCCATTTTCACAATTTGTCCCAAAAAATACTACTTTTTTGTTACCAAAAATATAGTCGTCCCCAGAACTATATTTTTAGGACATTTTATACTAGTGTTCCCAATAGTGTCGTCCCAAAAAGATACTTTTTTTGTAGTGTTGTAGTGTCATACTACCCACCATGAAGCCTTCGCTTCCTTGTGGTGATACGTCACTGTGACGTGGCTCGCATAGTCGAGGCTTACCCTCGTGAGGTACCTATTGCTAGTGTCACACAAGTATAACATGAGGTCACCAGCCTCTTTGTAGTGCTACCTACTACTCTTCATTCTACAGCATTAGACTACCTGCCTATGTGCGGTGCCACTCCGCTGTGACTGTAACACCCCAGTCCCAAAATATGTAGGACTAGAAACATAGACATTTCAGCTATATAATAAATATATGTAAGCTATAAATGCAGTATAACCATGACACACTAAATTTCATCCACAAAATAAAAGAATAATGATATCATAAATCAACTATGAATTGTTATTATACAAGTGGTTCGGTGTAGACAAATCTACTACCAACTATTTTAAATGAGAAGTAATACATAAACAATAAAATAATTTGTCAAGAGTAGCAAATGACGATCCAAGAGCAAGTCATCTTCGAAGGAAGAGAGAAGATCACGGCCTTTGCTAGAACACATGCGGAAGTCATAAAAGCACACACCTGGAGAAATCACCAGGTCCTCAGAGGGACGTAACAAAATACATATAAATATGCTATAAAACTGAAAATATGAACACCACATGACTACAACACAAATAGTTCCCTAACCGTCTATGTGATATGCACTTGGAGGACAATATTCCACGAGGGGGTTTTATTATCAACAACGCAAATAAAAGAAGAAGTGGCAGTAAGTAGCGCTCATCCGAGTCACTATCGGTCATGGACAGTAAGTAATGCTCATCCGAGTCACTATCGGCCCTAAAAGTGTGTGTAAAAATAAATAGCAGCTCCAATGCTAATAGCTTTCCTATCCCTCCCCATGATACTATACATGCGTCGTAACCACAACAAACAAACACGTGTCGCTTCTACAATACTGTTTATTCCTAATAACTATCAAGAGAATATGTTACTCACACACATCTCGTGGCACATCCATGACAAAGTTTATGAAATGCACCAAACAGACGGTAGTCTCTTAACTCTAGGTCCACATACACAGCAATGGAAATATGACAAATAATACCGCACCCTATATGTAGCACCCAGTTTCCCAAATGAGGGTAATTTTGAAATTTTGTGTTTATAATTATTTTAATAATAATATTTAATTCATGATATGATTTTTGGTGATTTTAAATTATTTTAACATTATTTAAATCAATGACTTGTGGTTTTAACGTTTTGCTAGTGAAACCCTAGAGACTGTTTGACCTAGAGCCTAACCATGTGATTATGATATTTTAATGTCATTTTTGGCCTAAGGATATTTTTGCATTTGACCTCTTTGAATTATTTTGATATTATTTTATTATTTATGATATTGTTTTGGGGTTATTTGAGTCGGGTTCGAATTTCAACTCAATCCGACTTGAAACGGGGACCCGAGGGTAGTTTGACTCTAGTGGGACCCACACACTAGTTAGGCATGGCCCACATGATATTAATTTTAGTCCACATGATAGAAATATTTTAGTTAGAGGTTAGACTAATTATTATGGATAAGGTTAGTGTGATTAGAGACTTTAGAATGACTAATTTAGCCCCAACCAATTAGCCCTTTCCTAATACTCATAGAATAGGTTAGTATGGGCTTTTGGACTCTTCCTAATAGGACAAAACTACCTTTATTGCCAGCCACAATAAGGATAGGGTTGAGCCTCCCAATTGTCATTATCCATCTATTTTTCTCTCTCTTGTTCTTCCCAAAATTCCTAGAGAGCAATCCCTAGCAATTTCTCCACCAAATCCTTCCATTTCACCACCAAATTTTCTTCCTTCCTTCTCCATTCTAGCCAAGGAGGAAGCTACCCAAGTTTGGGAGGATTCGGAGCTCGTTCGTGTCCTTTTGGAATCTCTACGTGTCGGTATCGCTCCGGGAAGGTTTTTCTTCGATTCGATCTACCGGGAGGTATAAATCCCTTCTCCTTTTTATTTTCTCATGCATATAGGTCTATTTTGAACCCATAGGAATGACCCCCATGGTTGTATCTCCATTTGTGTCCATTTTGTGTCCATTTGGAGGTCATAGGAGTGTCCTTTGTGTTGTGGATGTGTTCATGTTACATATATAGATTTATATATATATATTGTAATGAGAGTGTATCTATATTTATATATGTAATAAATGGTTCATGATGATTATATAATCAAGTTTGTGAGTGTGGTTCCTCATATTATTATTGCTATTATTGTTGTGGATAATTAGGATATATATTGTGTATTCTTTTGGCTCAAACTATCTAAATCCGTCATGATTTTTATCCACGTTTTTAATTTCAGCCCAAACTTAGAAATGTCATAACTTCTAGCTCAAAGCTCGGTTTAATCTCCTATTTTTTTTAAAAGAAGCGTATTGAAGTTAGCTTTCCAAAAACATATATTAATAGGCCTAATTATTTTTGTAACTTTCTGGAGAATTATTTGAGTGTCAGTTGTACGAAAGACAAACGCGTTCTCGGTGTTTTCGTGATTCCGGGAGTTTCCGGAAACGAAAATGCGATCCGTTTGAAGTTTCGGAAAGCTAACACATAGATCTATAACATACTTTAATCCTAGATTTTATTTCATGCTGAGATGGTATAGTATTGATTATTAGTAGGAATTACTATTCGGCATATGCATTTTTGCGCACCCTTGTGTGTAATATAATGTTCTATTTAATTTTAACCCATGTTAATGTATATATATTATGTAATTAAATAGAGAATACAGGCATGAGTAAATGGTTAAATAAATGATGTATGAGGTGTAAGTATCCTATCTAATGTAAGCATGTATAAGTATGGTTTGTAATGAATATGTAGGTTCCATAGTATGTAATGTATGGTGTATATAGTAGTACAAGAGAATAAATGAATGATGAATGAATGCAAGCATGAATGTAATGTAATAATAGATATAATATATGCAATATACAAGTTAATGAGATGTAATGTTCTATGTTAACACAAATCCTATATTATCTCATGTACCCCCTTACACTATGTTGACACTATCACACTTGACACTTTGTTCACTTACACTTTGACACTCTGTGATATGTATAAACTATGTGTGCCCATTTAACCCTCACTTTTCCCTTTGCCATGTTCACATACACACACATAGCCTCTTAAATAAGTATTTATGAATATAGTTAACTTAGCTATGTATGTATATTATATATATGTTAGCATATTGTGTTGTAAGATATAAGTTTATATAACCATTGAAATGCCATAATTATAGACCTAATGTTGAATACCAATATATGCATGTGTATATATGTGTAGACATATATAGCTTAAAGTAATAGATTACCTAGTGTATATCCAATGTGAATTCTTGCCTATTTGAGTATTGAATAATTGCATGCTATATAGAGTTGGGTGTATATTAGCTTGTATAGCCTTGTATTGATGTGTGCTTGCTAGGATAGTCTTGGTTAGGCCTAGTAAGACTTGCTGGGTTAGGACATGACCTAGTTTGACTAGTGCAGTTGACCAGAGTTGACCAAGGGTTGACTTTGGCCTAGTTTGACCTAGATTCATGTAGAATGCATTGTAGTGCTTTATATTACCCTTCTGGACATGTTGTGACTTGTGTTGTTCTGATTAGGAGCCAGACACCTCTCCTCAGACAGTATACTTACTTTGGACATTCAGACACCAGGCGAGTACATTCTCTGATCATTTCATATCTTGTTTAGGATTATATTTCCTGCTTTAGATTACTTTACATGATGCTGACACGTTGGAAGCACGGATTAGTACTATATGGATCTTGTTGTGCGATGTTGTCCCCTTAGCGGATACATCGGGTATTCGTGTTCGTGTACTTTATCGTAAGCATCGTGTACTCCTTGTATTCGTGACATTCGTGTACAAATCGTGTAAAATCGTGTATATTCATGTATTCACATGATCTCGTGTGCGACTATACTTCGTGTGCAATAACATATCATATCTGGATCCTTGTGTATTGATTGGGGTGAGAGAGTAGAAGTGGTTATGTAATCAATCCAGTAGATTACTGGTGTACAACCTCTGTAGATTACTCGTGTACAACATCGTGCCGTTTACATAACTATCTTGTGCTCTGAATCACTAGTCACTGATAGTTCTCTATATAGTGTAGCTATTTACTTATAGTCTCTTTCTTTTTCATCATGTTATTTCTTCAGATCCTGTATCTTACTCTCTAGCATGTTTATATTTCCTAACCTGTTATGATATTGTTGAGGTGTACTGTACTCGCTCCTGTCCTGACTGGACCCGTTGATAAATTTTACAGATAGCTTGGAGATTGCCTGCTAGCCTAGAGGAGACACATTAGAGGTTGTTTAGACAGTTTTTCAATTGTCTGGAGTTGTATTTACTTTATGGATTACTGTATCTGAGTTTGGAGATTTGAGATGTATTTTTGGATTTGTGTATCTTAGACACTTAGATTTCTCTCTGTTGTACCTCTTTTGGATTTTATGTTTTATCTATCCTTATCATGCTCTACCTTAGATGTGATTGAGTCTGTATCTGCTATGTCACCCCCATTCGGGGAGTATAAACTGTTTAGCCTTATACTGTTAGATGCATGAGACCTAGGACAGCATTCTACTGCCGACACTGCGGCGTAGGCTGGACGTACCCACTTCTCGTGCCCTAACTCTAGGGTGCGGGTCGTGACACATTTTTAGTGGTGGCCCATGCAGGTCAAGATTCGTATTAGTGCAATTTCGTAGTAGTGCAATGACTTAGTTGTACTACTAGGAGCCTGCTATAGGATATATAAATTAAGATGTTAGGATGAGAGGATACTCAATTACTGTTAGGATTCCTTGAGAGATTTCTGGGACGACCCCTGAGAAACTCATTTTGAACTTCAATTGGAATTCCTTTTCCTCTTGTTTGGATTCACCCTCATTCCTTGCTATTGAATTTAAGCTTGATGGGTTCCTCTCGTTTGAATCGATGAGAAGGAACATATCTTCATTATTCTTTCTCGCCATTATTCCTTTGCATTCTTATTTACCTCTTATCTTAAACTCTGTCTCATTACATTAATTACCCATATCTTGTCGTCCCTACCAGATGTACTTCGAAACCCTTGAATCTTCGTATCTTTTGTATGGGGAAGGCTAAGGAAGTAACATAAATCATGTAGCTCAGAGAAGACATAACTGGTTATTATATGATGATCTAAAGGAAATCAAATATGGAGTGTTCCATATGGAAACTTGAGATATAAATATGGTAAAGGTCTCGAATAGAATAAAGAGAGTATACTGCCAATCTGGAAACAATCACATTTAGAGAAAATTTTGGGGTTATGAGATAGTTTATAGGTGTATTCAAAACTGATAAGGATATTCAAGGTCAACCTAGATTGGAGAACCACGAAATTCTGGTTATTGATTCTTGGGAGGTTTTACCCTAAGGCTATGTAGAAGGTTAGTAATGGAAAAGAGAAGTTAATTGTGTTTAATAAGGATATTAAACAAGATGTTGCGAGGAAATGACTAGGGATAGAGAGAACACAAAGTTATAGAAGTTTAGAGATTGTTGTGAAATATTTTTATGAGAATAATATTCAAGGGTGTATGTCGAAGAAAATACGAAAGTTGATTTTATGATGGAAGATAAGTTTTGTAAGGCCTAGAGATTTAAATTAAATAATACGAGGAGAACAATTTGAACAAGTTCAAGGAATTCGTAAACGGGATTTAGAGGTTTTGGGTCAAATTTAAGACAAGGTGAAAGAACTTGGAAATTTAAATAAATGGTTAATGTTGATTCCTAAATGTGAGGGCTGTACTTCACGAGTGGTGTTTGGAAATTGGGAATTACCTACGGTAGTCATGGTAAGGGTTTAAGTAAAGGTTAAATTTTTATATGGAGACTGGTGAGGTAAAGATATGATTGGCAAGTTATGACCAGATGAACTTAAGAGTATCAAAAGCAGATGACTAACTCGATCTTCATTATTTTTGTGCATTAATTACCACCTCTTGAACTCCCACTTTCTAATTGAGATCCTTTGATGTTCCTTATCATGACTTTGATATTCGGAATGTAATACTAGCTGTTACCCTCCAACAAATCTTATATGTAAGACCTAGACGAGCTCACCTTCGTGTAGGTATATCATGTCCCACTAAAACCCGTCTTCTTGTACTTTATTTTCTTGATATGATTTTCTGGTCAACTGGCTAAACTATAACCTCTACCATGATACTAAATTTCTTCTTATTTCAATTAGAAATCCAGCCTTGACTCAATTCTTTCGACCCGACATGTGATGGTGTTCTGCTTGTTTCCTTAGATGCTTAACTTTGTACCTTATCTGATTACTTGATCCGTTGGTTAACAAACTTGGACTATGTAATTCCTTTCATTATTACCACCCTTATATCTTGTGCTGCTAAATTAGCCTTAGTTTTGCAAGCTTATCTATTTTCGAGCTTGGTCATGACATATTTTATTGGGTGGCCACCCACTAACATATTGTCTAATCAGAACCGGTACATGATGGTCTGATCAACCTATTGCACTTTGGTTCGCTTTTTCATGTATCAATCTACGAGAATGGAGACATAGTTAAACTTGACCCTAGAGTCTCATTCGCGACAGCCTTGACAATTCTCCTTGAAATCTTTTTATCGCCTATGAACCTCGTATTCGTACTTAGTCGAATTAAATTTAATCATGACCTGAATCTCCATCATTGGATGCTCGTGCTCATACTTTGATTTCATTGATTTTTCTTCTTGCCCAAATCTCGTTTTATCCCAAAATTGATCAACTTAGATCGTGTCAAGACAAAAATCTATTTGTGATTTGTTGTGCCTAAATTTTTAATTTTTACCATTTTATGGAATAGTAACCTTTTAATAATATTCTTACTTGCTTGTTAATGACCAAATTTTTTTATATAGGATGGTAGACAGCCCTATAACCTTGATGATTGTTGTTCCCTTACCTTTCCAATTAAGACACCCTAGATTGTTTGTGTGTTGATACCATAGTACTGTTTTGACCTAGAATGATTAGTGTACCTAGGTGAGACTTCCAACTGCTACGGTATGCCCTGACCTTGTATACTATTCCTTTAAATTGCATGATCTAGATAAAAAAAAAATTAGACCTTGATTGTTGGAAAATAGGGACGTCACCCCATTAGTATCAGTTATAGATATATAGGTTAGTCCTTGATGTGGGGATGTGTGTCTATAAACATGTAGCTTATGAGGTTTATGAGAGATTATAGTATCAGCCTTGATAGGATGTACTAGTCTTTTGGTGAGTATAAATGTGTTATGAGAGATAGGGGCCTATATGTCTTAGTAATGCATCGTTCCTATGGTAATAGAATGTATTAATAGATGGTTAATAGGAAGATAATAGTTTGAGCATACCTATAGCCTATGATCAGTTCCTTTTCATCCTTAGTTAAGACCACTTTAAAATAGGTCCAGTCCCTTGGATTCCAGTCCATATTTTATTGAAGTTCCATTACCGCCGTACAGCAGAGCAGTATTGGAGGTATTCCTAGATTGACACTTTTTAGATGTCCGTTTATTATTCCAGTGTTAGGAAGTGTTACCTTAGATATTGGGTAGGTTAGAGGCTCTAGAAGGAGTACTATCGATCTTAAATTTCGAGGACGAAATTTTTCTAAGGTGGGTAGAGTTGTAGCACCCAATTTCCCAAATAAGGGTAATTTTGAAATTTTGTGTTTATAATTATTTTAATAATAATATTTAATTCATGATATGATTTTTGGTGATTTTAAATCATTTTAACATTATTTAAATCAATGACTTGTGGTTTTGACGTTTTGCTAGTGAAACCCTAGAGACTGTTTGACCTAGAGCCTAACCATGTGATTATGATATTTTAATGTCATTTTTGGCCTAAAAATATTTTTGCATTTGACCTCTTTGAATTATTTTGATATTATTTTATTATTTATGATATTGTTTTGGGGTTATTTGAGTCGGGTTCGAATTTCAACTCAATCCGACTTGAAACGGGGACCCGAGGGTAGTTTGACTCTAGTGGGACCCACACACTAGTTAGGCATGGCCCACATGATATTAATTTTAGTCCACATGATAGAAATATTTTAGTTAGAGGTTAGACTAATTATTATGGATAAGGTTAGTGTGATTAGAGACTTTAGAATGACTAATTTAGCCCCAACCAATTAGCCCTTTCCTAATACTCATAGAATAGGTTAGTATGGGCTTTTGGACTCTTCCTAATAGGACAAAACCACCTTTATTGCCAGCCACAATAAGGATAGGGTTGAGCCTCCCAATTGTCATTATCCATCTATTTTTCTCTCTTGTTCTTCCCCAAATTCCTAGAGAGCAATCCCTAGCAATTTCTCTACCAAATCCTTCCATTTCACCACCAAATTTTCTTCCTTCCTTCTCCATTCTAGCCAAGGAGAAAGCTACCCAAGTTTGGGAGGATTCGGAGCTCGTTTGTGTCCTTTTGGAATCTCTAGGTCTCGGTGTCGCTCCGGGAAGGTTTTTCTTCGATTCGATCTACCGGGAGGTATAAATCCCTTCTCCTTTTTATTTCCTCATACATATAGGTCTATTTTGAACCCATAGGAATGACCCCCATGGTTGTATCTCCATTTGTGTCTATTTTGTGTCCATTTGGAGGTCATAGGAGTGTCCTTTGTGTTGTAGATGTGTTCATGTTACATATATAGATTTATATATATATTGTAATGAGAGTGTATCTATATTTATGTATGTAATAAATGGTTCATGATGATTATATAATCAAGTTTGTGAGTGTGGTTCCTCATATTATTATTGCTATTATTGTTGTGGATAATTAGGATATATATTGTGTATTCTTTTGGCTCAAACTATCTAAATCCGTCATGATTTTTATCCACGTTTTTAATTTCAGTCCTAACTTAGAAATGTCATAACTTCTAGCTCAAAGCTCGGTTTAATCTCCCGTTTTTTTTAAAAGAAGCGTATTGAAGTTAGATTTCCAAAAACATATATTAATAGGCCTAATTATTTCTGTAACTTTCTAGAGAATTATTTGAGTGTCAGCTGTACGAAAGACAAACGCGTTCTCGATGTTTTCGCGATTTCGGGAGTTTCCGGAAACGAAAATGCGATCCGTTTGAAGTTTCGGAAAGCTAACACATAGATCTTTAACATACTTTAATCCTAGATTTTAATTCATGCTGAGATGGTACAGTATTGATTATTAGTAGGAGTTACTATTCGGCATATGCATTTTTGCGCACCCTTGTGTGTAATATAATGTTCTATTTAATTTTAACCCATGTTAATGTATATACATTATGTAATTAAATAGAGAATGCAAGCATGAGTAAATGATTAAATAAATGATGTATGAGGTGTAAGTATTCTATCTAATGTAAGCATGTATAAGTATGGCTTGTAATGAATATGTAGGTTCCATAGTATGTAATGTATGGTGTATATAGTAGTGCAAGAGAATAAATGAATGATGAATGAATGCAAGCATGAATGTAATGTAATAATAGATGTAATATATGCAATATACAAGTTAATGAGATATAATGTTCTATGTTAACACAAATCCTATATTATCTCATGTACCCCCTTACACTATGTTGACACTATCACACTTGACACTTTGTTCACTTACACTTTGACACTCTTTGATATGTATAAACTATGTATGCCCATTTAACCCTCACTTCCCCCTTGCCATGTTCACATACATACACATAGCCTCTTAAATAAGTATTTATGAATATAGTTAACTTAGCTATGTATGTATATTATATATATATTAGCATATTGTGTTGTAATATATAAGTTTATATAACCATTGAAATGCCATGATTATGGACCTAATGTTGAATACCAATATATGCATGTGTATATATGTGTAGACATATATAGCTTAAAGTAATAGATTACCTAGTGTATATCCAATGTGAATTCTTGCCTATCTGAGTATTGAATAATTGCATGCTATATAGAGTTGGGTGTATGTTAGCTTGTATAGCCTTGAATTGATGTGTGCTTGCTAGGATAGTCTTGGATAGGCCTAGTAAGACTTGCTGGGTTAGGACATGACCTAGTTTGACTAGTGCAGTTGACCAGAGTTGACCAAGGGTTGACTTTGGCCTAGTTTGACCTAGATTCATGTAGAATGCATTGTAGTGCTTTATATTACCCTTCTGGACATGTTGTGACTTGTGTTGTTCTGATTAGGAGCCAGACACCTCTCCTCGGACAGTATACTTACTTTAGATATTCAGACACCAGGCGAGAACATTCTCTGATCATTTTATATCTTGTTTAGGATTATATTTCCTGCATTAGATTACTTTACATGATGCTGACACGTTGGAAGCACGGATTAGTACTATATGGATCTTGTTGTGCGATGTTATCCCCTTAGCGGATACATCGGGTATTCGTGTTTGTGTACTTTATCGTGAGCATCGTGTACTCCTTGTATTCGTGACATTCGTGTACAAATCATGTGAAATCATGTATATTCATATATTCACATGATCTCGTGTGCGACTATACTTTGTGTGCAATAACATATCATATCTGGATCCTTGTGTATTGATTGGGGCGGAGGAGTAGAAGTGGTTATGTAATCAATCCAGTAGATTACTCGTGTACAACCTCTGTAGATTACTCGTGTACAACATCGTGCCGTTTACATAACTATCTTGTGCTCTGAATCACTAGTCACTGATAGTTCTCTATATAGTGTAGCTATTTACTTATAGTCTCTCTCTTTTTCATCATGTTATTTCTTCAGATCCTGTATCTTACTCTCTAGCATGTTTATATTTCCTAACCTGTTATGATATTGTTGAGATGTACTGTACTCGCTCCTGTCCTGACTGGACCCGTTGATAAATTTTACAGATAGCTTGGAGATTGCCTGCTAGCCTAGAGGAGACACATTAGAGGTTGTTTAGACAGTTTTTCAATTGTCTGGAGTTGTATTTACTTTATGGATTACTGTATCTGAGTTTGGAGATTTGAGATGTATTTTTGGATTTGTGTATCTTAGACACTTAGATTTCTCTCTGTTGTACCTCTTTTGGATTTTATGTTTTATCTATCCTTATCATGCTCTACCTTAGATGTGATTGAGTCTGTATCTGCTATGTCACCCCCATTCGGGGAGTATAAACTGTTTAGCCTTATACTGTTAGATGCATGAGACCTAGGACAACATTCTACCACCGACACTGTGGCATAGGCTGGACGTACCCACTTCTCGTGCCCTAACTCTAGGGTGCGGGTCGTGACACTATATAATAAGTAAACCAAAAAAAGTTAAGAGGAATGTGCTCGACGTAACAAAAGGTTAAACGAACTTTTTGCTTTATTGAACGTATAAGGTATCTGTATACAAAGAAAAAAGTCCTAAACAGAATATTCTAAGTACAGGGAGAAGAGGTTTCTGGAAAAGTGTGACGATGGAAATCGAGCACTGTAGTGGCTACTTTACTCCATTGACGATCTGACGATGAATCAACCTTACTATGGCTCTCTGGCACCTTTGATGGGACTCTGGGGTCACCGATCAAGAGGCTGTCTGGATGAGAATATCCCTTGAAGATGGTTGGTTGGTTGGTTCTTTTCTTGATAGGTGGATGAGGGTGGCCGACTCTTCGTAGATAGAGATCGTTGCTCTTTTGAAGATTGCCAATTGTTAATGTTTCCTCTCTCTTTTTTCCTCCTCTTTTCTCCTCTCTTCCCTGGTAGAAGAAGAACTCCTTCTATTTATAGAGAACCGAGCACATATGCGATGTACATTAGGATTCCTGATATATGAAAGAATATGCCGTCATTGTACGGTGCGGGCTTCTGCGGCGCTGACACGTGGCGGACATCGAGATTTCCCTTAAATGATATCTCTGGTGGTTATAAACATAACCGAAAGAGGTGACACGTAGCGCATGCCGATTTGCTTGCTCGGATGCAGCTGAGTAAATCTTGAGATTTTATCCTAGATTTGGAGTCTAACTGATCCTCGTCTAAGATTTAAATCAATCTGATATGATATCAATCATGATTTTATCCCAATCTTCTCTGTAAGAGGTGGTTTAAACAAACCAATTGGGGTGGACCCACGCTTCCAACACCTCTGGTGAGGACTAAGTGATGCTGTGCTTCTGGGGCGACGAGTAGACCATGCTTTTGGAGACGACGGAACCTCTGTGCTTTCAGACGATGAGTGGACTTAGCTTCGAATGACGACGAGACTTTCGTGCATATAGAGCAACTTATAAAGCTGTGTTTCAGGCTACCGGAGTCACTGTGCTGTAGGTGACAAATAAGCTTGTGCTTCTGGTTAACGAGGTTATTGTGCTTTTGGAGCGACAGGTTGACTTGTATTGGTTGCAATAGGAGTTTTCCAAGTCTCTTGTTGAGAAGTGACTTAAGTTTCTGATCCGGAGCAGATGACTGCGCCATGGAGATGGAGATGGTGTGAGCATATCACCATCCGGCACCTCATGCTGACGTAGGTAAGTAGCTGCGCCTCTAAACAGTGAAGGCGTTGGCTGTGAAGAGAAGGGTATGACACCCTTGTAACTGCGTCTCTGGAGTGAAGACACTGAATTCTAAAGTAAAAGAAGGAGAGGAGTGTCACCATCTTGTTTCGGAGGTTGGCACAAACAAGTAGCTGCGCCTTTGGCTTGAAGGCTCTGGCTTCTTCGATGTGCTGAGTTACTGATATGCTTCTGAGTGGCTGCGCCCAGATGAAAATCAGAACATGCTTCGGTGGAGGTCATTCTTCCAGCGTGTATATCAAGAAGAAGGAAGGCTGCGCTTCGACGAAGACTGCATCCCTTGTAGATCCCTCTAGGCTCTGTCAAATTTGTACTAGATCCTTTGTAGAAGAACAGAATTAGTCCCTTATGTATAGTCCTGATGTGTCTGTACTAGACTTTGGTAGATATGACAATGAAGGGACTTCTCTCCACATCTTCTGTTTTGTCTTTTTAGCACTGAGCCTCAGTCTTTTGCATGCTTTGGTAGACATGACAATGAAGGGACTGCTCTATACTAGACTTTGGTAGACATGACAATGAAGGGACTGCTCTTTGGCGAAGGGATGTCTTCAACTGAGATTTTTCATGCTTCTACAGAATGCAATTGGATAAACTAGAATAGACAAACAGTAAATATGCAGTAACTAAACAAAATATGCAGAATATATAAGCAGTAAATATGCCAAGGTATATTATCTGGTGTTGCATCCGGTGTGGTATGATGATCATGATAGCATAGAGTTTGACTTCGGTGTTACAACTACGCAAGATTGCCACCAATAATGGTACAGACTGTCTATCAAGTCCAAAATACTCCAAATAGCTAGGGTTGACATAAGAAAGTCCAATTTCACAAGAGAATAGAAATACGATTTGAGTCATGATCGAGATAATAATCGAAAATATAGTAGAAAAATACATATACTATTTTTAGGAAATATTTATAATACTTTGAAAATATATTTTGGTAGTTAAAATAATTTGAAAAATATTCTAGAAAATCATCTTAAGGATAAAAACCTAATTTTTGTCAAATACATTTTTTGGGGTCAGAAGCTATATTTATAATACCCCAATAATATAACAATATATTTATTTAGAATATAAAGGAAAACCAAATGGGAGTTTGATACATAAGCCCAAATAAAATACCAGTCCAAAATCTACTAAATACACTAATGCCAAATTATTTTATTTATAATAAGTTAATTTGCAAAAGTCCCCAAGGAATTTACATATAAGTAAGCCCCAAAATAATATTTATTTATAAAGCCCAAAAATCATGTATTATGTAAACCCAAGTATAATCCTATTAACTATTGTTAACCCAAAATATAACTCAATATATTATTCAAAAACTATTTGCTAATATATATAAGCCCAAATACTTATTTAAATACAAAGCCCAAAAATCTATAATACATATAATCTAAATTTCAATGTTATGTATTTACCTATATAGATATGGGCCTCCCCAAAGAAAATTATATATATATATATATATATATATATATATATATATATATATATATATATATATATATATATATATATATATATATTCAAAAATTTAGCCCAATTGGGCCCGGCCCAACCAAGCAGTCTGCTGCTTTACCTAATAGTTAAGGTAACAAAAAAAATATGACAAATGAAAATAGGGCAGATATTATATCGAGGGAGAGAGAAAAAAAAAGGTGCGGCAGAGTGGAAGGGACAGATCAGAGAGGAGAGTGGGGAGAGGAACGAAGATGTCACCGGTGCTCCGGCTTGGGTGCGGCAGAGTGGCTCCGACTTGGTCCACGACCACGGAGGAGAAGAAGGCGGATCTGAGAGTGAGAGGAACGAAAGAGATGGGAAAAAGCAGGAGAGAGAGGGAGGCTTACGGAGCGAAGCGGCGCCGGTGGCACGCGAGCACGAGGTGGTGGGGGTGAGACTGATCTAGCACGAGAAGAGGGCTTGGGCTTGCGGAGGCTGCGGGGACAAGACGGCTCACCGATGGGTTGTGCGGTACCAGATCTGGCTGGTACGGGCGACAGGGCTCGACTACAATGCTCGCCGGGCACAACGGAGGTAAGTCGTGGTGGCAGTGGTGTGTGTGTGTGTGTGTTTTAATTTGTTTATGGTGGTGGTAGTTATGGCTCCATGGTGGTAGGAGCTAACAGTGGACGGTCGAGGTGGCGGCAGTGGTGGTATGGGTGTATTGACGGTGGTGATGATGCTGTGTGATGTAGGCTGGTGGTCGACGGAGACGGGGTGGCTGATGGTGATGCTGAAAGATGGTTGGTTGGACCAGAGAAAATCGATGGGGCTGCGGTGCTTGTCTCCAGCTAAGTCAGCCAGAGACGGTAGTTTGCTGGTTAGCAGCTGGGAAGGTCACGACAGTAGCGGTCAAAAAAAGTGGCAGGACTGGAGTTGGAGAGGAGTGTGTCTGTGTTTGTCGAGGGGGTGCTCCAGCGAGGATGGTCGGGATTAGCTCGGCCATGGAGGCGGCCAAAACAGTAGACTAGGGTAAGGGTTAGGGGTTTTGGGTTGAGTCGGGGATTGTATCGGGTGACTCCGGAAGTTTGAGTCATGTACGGTGTGTCAGATACGAGGGATGATGTATATATAAAATAAAGATAGTGGAAAGACACCCGGGTCAGATCCAAGACCTTTACGACTGACAGGGTGGTGGTGGACATCGACACGGTGTATACACAATTATGGTGGAGCAATTTTGGTTATAGGAAAAAAAAAAGCAAAGGAGCCTCTCCTTATATAGGAGGTGGAGACTCCTAATTAGATAAGGATTAGAAATTTTAAACCCCCACTAGATAATTCTCCATTTAATTTAAATCGAATTAAAATTAATTCATTGAAATCCAAAATCCAATTTAAATCTAGATAATCCCATCTTTAATTTAAAACTATTAAAATAAAATCAGTAAAATCAATTTCCAATTTAAATCACCATGACAATTAAATATTTAAATCAAACAAATTCCAAATTATTTAAAAATATAATAATAGTTAATTTCAAAAATCACAATAAATATTTAAATATTTGAAATACCTTTTTTCAAATAAATAAAATAATTACAATTACTTTTCAAAAATTTAAATGTACATGAATTTATTTTCATGTACCTTGCATGGGGATAAAATAAATATATTATTTACAAAATATTATTTCCTAACTTGTCACCTATACTTTTATAACAAATAAAATAGTCTTTTTATAATAAATAAAATAAAGTTTTGGTAATCGCGACGCATTTTATAACATTACATGAATTTATTTTCATGTAGCTTGCATGGGGATAAATATATTATTTACAAAATATTATTTCCTAACTTATCACCTATACTTTTGCAACAAATAAAATAGTCTTTTTATAATAAATAAAATAAAGTTTTGGTAATCGCAATGCATTTTATAACTTTAAGCAAGTAAAAATATTTCCATTATACTTATTTTGAAAAATATAAGTATTTCTGTATGAAGAAAATCTTATAATAAATCCTTTGTAAAAATATAATACCTTGTATCTACGTATACGTACTCGACGTACAAATACAAAAATAAAAATCGGTACCAAAATAAATTAAAAAATCATAGTAAAATTTTAGGAGATTTATATCCTACCCAACTTACAAGAATTTTCTCCTCGAAATTAAGAAATAGCCAGGGTAGGTAGGTTTGAGAAGGTAGAAGGCATTCTCGATAAGAAAACATGATCAAGGTATTGGAGAAAGAAACAACGTACAACAAAATAGGTAATTAAAAAAATCATAATTTAGGTAATTAGGAAGATAAAATTTCGGATATGGTTTGGGTAATGAATGAGTGTCGCTAGTTAACACTCAAAAATAAAAGAATATGGGTTAAGTAAATCAAGACGAGAATAAGTAGAGACTCGAGAGACGTGGTTCTTTGAGAGAAACTTAGTCTCCTAGATTGGGGTACGATCAAGGGAATGATTCTAATCATTCTCAAGTTTCAAATGATTAAAAGAGCGGGATAATAGATCTACAGTCGAGGAAAGGGACGAGTAATTCAAGACGAGGTTGTAGTCACGTGACTTAGTCGATGGCTAGCTACACTTGTGTATATACATCAACCTTGGCCACAGGTGATAGGGCAACTAAGAAGGATACTTTGTACTTTTCTATCCTCAAGCACGAACATTTGTTTTGAAATAGGTGAAGACAAAAACAATAAAGGGTTCAGGGGAGATGCAATCGAACACAAATACGAGTTCAAAGGCGATTGAATAGTCCAATAGAGTTGTCAAGGCAGTTGTGGATGAGATCCTAGAGAGTAAGTATATTTGTCCAATAAGCTAAGTCAACTATATCTTAATCTACGTAGAATAATAATATGAAGGGCGAACTAAGTGCACTAGGGTTGATCAGACCATAATACACCGGTTCTAAATTGGCAATATGTTAGTGGTTGCACATAATAAAATATATGTCCTTGAATAAGCTCGATAAAAGAGTCATCTTGTAAAACTAGGCTATAGTAGCAGCATTAGCCAAGGTAGTCCAAAAATATAGTACGTGAGATTATGATGAATGAAAGTATAATTAGTTTAAGTCCCTTAAGAATCTAAGTCTTGTTCGGTGTTTGTGCCTATACCGTTGTCCTACTGTCTTCTTATCTAAGACTTGGTCGACAATATGGGTTAGGAACTTCTAACTCTATAGTCTATGTAATCCTATTAGTATCCTTTTTAATGGGTCATAAGAACAAATAGAATGCTAGGTTGTGAGGCATTTTATCCAACTTATAAGAGTTCAACTAATAGTGTGATTGAACAAAAGAGTTCAACTACTAGTGTGATTACACAATGGAACATGTATACCTAGTAGGAGTCACCTTCCTAACCTCTATTAAGCACGAAGGAAAGATAAGGTTCAGGTAGAAAAGGAATCAAACAAGATACAATTCAAGGCAGTTAAACGAGAGTTCGAAAATGGAATCAAGAAAAACGATAAAGCATGTGGATGAGATCCTAATTTCTAATCCTATATGTAGGCTTGTTTGGTACAGTAACGTAATTGAAACAATATTTTCTCTACCTGTATGGGCTACCATAAATATATGTAAAGCCCTAGTCCTAAAATACGTAGGACTAGGAACGTAGACATGACAGTCGTATAATAAATATACGTAAGTTGTAAATGCAGTATAACCATGGCACACTAAAAATCATCCACAAAATAAAAGAATAATGATATCATAAATCAACTATGAATTATCATTGTACAAGTTGAGTGGAGACAAATTCACTACTAACTATTTTAAATGAGAAATAATACATAAACAATGAAATAATTTGTCAAGAGTAGTAGAGGACGATCCAAGAGCAAGTCATTTCGAAGGAATATAGAAGATCACGGCCTTAGCTATAACATTTGCAGAAGTCATAAAAGCACACACTTGGAGAAATCACCAGGTCCTCAGAGGGACGTAACAAGATACATAAAAATATACCATAAAACTGAAAATGTAAACACCACATGACTACAACACAAATGGTTCCCTAACCGTCTATGTAATATGCACTTGGAGGACAACATTCCACGCGGGTGCTTTATGATCAACAACACAAATAAAAGAAAAAGTGGCAGTAAGTAGCGCTCATCCGAGTCACTATCGGCCATGGGTAGTAAGTAGTGCTCATCCGAGTCACTATCGGCCCTAAAAGTGTGTGTAAAAGTAAATAGTAGCCCCAACGCTAATAGTTATCCTCTTCCTCCCCATGATAATATACATGCATCGTAACCACAACACACAAACACGTGTCGCTTCCATAATACTATTTTTTCCTAATATCTGTCAAGTCTTCTAACATGTACCTATTGGAAGTTATTTCTAGCACATGCGCACGGATAATCAGCCAATACGCAAGTTACCTTTATATGTTACTCAAAACTCACACATATCTCGTGGCACATCTGTGACAAAGTTTATGAAATGCATTAAACAGACAGTAGTCTCTTAACTCTAGGTCCACATGCATAGCAATGGAAATATGACTAATAATATTGCACCCTATATAGTTGGAAAGCAAATAAGTAAACCATAAACAGTTAAGAGGAATGCAGCCAGATAAACTAGAATAGAAAAATAGTAAATATGCAGTAACTAAACAAAAGATGCAGAATACATATAAGCAGTAAATATGGCAAGGTAACTTGCCTGGTATTGCATCCGGTGTGGTACGATGATTATGATGGCACAGAGTTTGACTTCAGTATTACAACTACGCAAGATGGCTTCCGATGATAGTACAGACTATTCCATCGAGTCCAGAATAGTCCAAATAGCTATGGTTGGCATAAGGAAGTCCAATTTTGCAAGAGAATAGAAAATACGATTTAAGTTATAATCGGGATGATAATCGAGAAAATAGTGGAAAAAAATATATATTATTTTTAGCAAATATTTATAATACTTTGAAAATATATTTTGGTGGTTAAAAATATAGTTGGATAAATAATAGAAAATCATCTTAAGGATAAGAACCTAATTTTTGTCAAATATATTTTTTTGGGTCAAAAGCTATATTTATAATACCCCAAAAATATAACAATATATTTATTTAGTATATAAAGGAAAACCAATTAGGAGTTTGATATACAAGCCCAAATAAAATACCCCCCAGATGTCCAAAATCTACTAAATACACTAATGACAAATTAGTTTATTTATAATAAGTTAATTTGCAAAAGTCCCCAAGGAATTTATATATAAGTAATCCCCAAAATAATATTTATTTATAAAGACCAAAAATCATGTATTATGTAAACCCAAGTACAGTCCTATTAACTATTGTTAACCCAAAATATAACTCAATATATTATTCAAAAACCATTTCCTAATATATATAAGCCCAAATACTTATTTAAATGCACAGCCCAAAAATCTATAATACATATAATCTAAATTTCAAAATTATTTATTTACCTATATTGATATGGGCCTCCCCAAAGAAAATTTTTTATATATATATATATACATATATATATATATATATATATATATATATATATATATATATATATTCAAATTTTTGGCCAAATTAGGCCCGGCCCAACCAAGCAGTCTGTTGCTTTACCTAATAGTTAAGGTAACAAATAAAATATGACAAACAAAAACAAGGTAGATATTATATCGAAGGAGAGTGAGAAAAAGGTTTGAGTAGAAGGGGAAGATCAGAGAGAAGAGTGGGGGAATGGAATGAAGATGTCACCGGTGCTCCGGCCTAGGTATGGCGGAGTGGCTCCGCATAGGTCGGTGACCACGGAAGGAAGAAAGGGGGATCTGAGAGAGAGAGAGGGAGGAATGAAAGAGATGGGTAGAAGCGGAAGAGAGATGGAGGCTTACAAGAGCGAAGGTGCGCTGGTGGCGCGGTAGCGCGCGACGTCGGGGGTACGACGGATCCTGCATGAGTAGAGGGACTAAGCTTGTGGAGGCTGCGAGGACATGGCGGCTCCACAGGTGGGTTTGCGGCGTCGGATCTAGCTGGTACGGACGACCGGGCTCGGCTCTGATGCTCGTCGGGCATGATGGAGGTAAGTTGTGGTGGCCTTGGGGTGTGTGTGTGTGTTTTTATTTGTTTATAGTAGTGGTGGTTATGGCTCCGTGGTGGTCATAGCTAACAGTGACAGCCAAGGTGGCGGTAGTGGTGGTACGGGTGTATTCATGGTGGCGATGATGGCTATGTGATGTAGGCTGGTGGTCGACGGAGACGGGGTGGTTGGTGGTGATGCTGAGAGATAGTTGGCCGGATAGAAGAAAATCGATGGGGCTGCGGTGGTTGTCTCTGACTAAGTCGGTCGGACACAATGGTTTCCTAGTTGGCAGCTGGGAAGGTCGCGACAATGGCGGTCAAAAAAAGTGATAGAACTGGTGTTGCAGACGATTGTGGATGTGTTTGTCGAAGGGGTGCTCCGTCGAGGATGGCCAGGATTGGCTCAGCCAGGGTGGCGGCCAAAGCAATAGACTAGGGTTAGGGTTTTGGGTTGAGTCGAGAATTGTGTCGGGTACGTGTCCTATGTGACACGGGAAGTATGAGTCGTGTCCGGTGTGTCGGACACGGCGGATGATATATATATAATCAAAATAGTAGAAAGACATCCAGGGTCAGACCCGAGGCGTCACGGCTGACACGATGGAGGTGGATACCGATACGCTGCACACATAATTGTGGTAGAGCATTTTGGGTTTTGGGAAAAAAACAAAGGAGCCTCTCCTTATATAGGAGTGGATACTCCTAATTAGATAAGGATTAGAAAGTTTAAACCTCCACTAGATAATTTACCACTTAATTTAAATCAAATTAAAATTGATTCATTCAAATCCAAAATCCAATTTAAATCTCGATAATTCCATGTTTAATTCAAAACTATTAAACTAAAATAGTAAAATCAATTCCCAATTTAAATCACCATGACAATTAATCATTTAAATCAAACAAATTATCTTATTATAAATAATAAAAATATAATAATAATTAATTTTGAAAATTATAATAAGTATTTAAATATTTAAAATACCTTTTGCAAATAAATAAAATAATTACCATTAATTTTCAAAATCAAAATATACATGAATTTAATTTCATGTACCTCGCCTGCGGATAGAACATATTATTTACAAAATATTATTTCCCAACTTATCACCTATACTTTTACAACAAATAAAATAGCCATTTTATAATAAATAAAATAAAGTTTTGGCAATCGCGACGCATTTTATAGCTTTAAGCAAATGAAAATATTTCCCTTATACTTATTTTGAAAAATATAAGTATTATCTATATAAAGAAAATCTTATAATAAACCCTTTGTAGAAAATATAATACCTCGCATATTTGTATTCGCACTCGGCGTACAAATACAAAAATAAAAATCGATACCAAAATAAATTAAAATAAATTATAGTAAAATTTTAGGGGGTTTACAATGACATGGCCCGAAACTGAGGCTTTAACCTCTGGAGGTACCTCATCGTGGCATTACCCCACTGTAGCATGGAGTACTTCGCTCCTTTGTAATACCCGAGAACCCATTAAGGCGTATAAGCCATCCTTCCATAGGACTTGTTCTACATAAAGAAGAAACAATATACAATAATGGTTCTGGGTCCGTATCCCCTTAATGTCCAAAAGGACTACTAACTTTTCCTGATATTCTATCATTCAATAATCCTTCTATGAACTAAAAGTTAGATGCCTAATAGATTTTTCTTTGAACTAATAGCTTAAAACTTTATGGTAAAATTACAAAGACATAATATCAGAATATATCTTTCAGCCCATTTTGTTGTTCTTTCCTCGACCAGCTGACACTTGATACCTTTGGTGAATTGGATCCGCCAGATTCTCCTGGCTCCGAACATTAATCACGGCAATGACTCCACTTTCGGATAAGCTCATTCACCGTCCTTTGGCTCAGTCACACAGTCCTCTTCTTACCATTAAAGAGATTGTTTGATGCCACCATTGCAGTTGCCTGGTTGTCGCAATATATTAGTATAGCTGGAATCTGTGCACCAACCAATAGAAGAACATAAATGAGCTCCCAAAGCTATTCTGCTTCATCCGCTACAGCCGCTAGTGCATAGAACTTATATTTCATAGAGGAATGAGAGAGCATAGTCTACTTTTTCGACTTCCATGATATATCAGCTCTACCCATGGAGAAGATATAACATTTTACTCTTTGCTTCTGAGCACCAATTTGCATCACTGAAGTCTTTCGCTACTGTCGGATAACCGTTGTAATGTAGTCCATACTTCTGACTTCTCTTGAGATATCTCATCACTCTATACATAGCTTTCTAGTGCTCCACACCTGGATTGCTCGTGACCCGACCCAACATCACCATGATGAAAGCTATGTCAAGCCTTGTGGCAGTAGTTGCATACGTCAAACTCCAGACGATGCTAGAGTACTCTAGTTGCCGTTGGGTTTAGCTTCTTGTCACACCAATACCGAATATCGATCCCTAGAAGATCCTGATACCTATATTGTGTGAGCATCTTCTCAATGTAATGAGAGTGTGCCAACGCCACTCCAGTGTCCGTCCGGATGATCTTTATCCCTAGGATAACATCAGCTTCCCCTAAGTCCTTCTTATTGAACTTAGATGAGAGAAACTTCTTTATTTTAGTGAGACATGTCAAATATGTATCCAAGATCAATATGTCGTCGACGTATAGACAAACGACAACTACTCTTCTGTTAGTGAACTTTGTGAACACACACTTGTCCGTCTCGCTGACCACATAGTCATTTGATCTTATGACTTTAACAAAATTCTCATGCCACATCTTGGGAGCTTGCTTCAGACAATACAATAATTTTACCAACTTGCAGACTTTGTCTTTAATATCCTTGATAACAAATCCTTTTGGCTGTTGCATGTAAATCTCTTCGGTCAACTCTTCATTCAGGAATCTTGTTTTAACATCTATCTGATGAATAACTAGCTTGTGAATTGCACTTCGAGCAATCAATGTCATGATGGTCATCATCCATGCTACTAGGGCATATGTGTCAAAGTAGTCGATCCCCTACTTCTGAGAAATCCCCTTAACTACCAGTCTTGCCTTGAACTTAACAGTTTCATCGGCCTTCATCTTCTTCTTAAAGATCCATTTACATCCGATTGGTTTAGCTCCTTTAGGCAGATCGACTAACAACCAAGGGTTATTGGAGGTTATTGACTCATACTCATTATTAATAGCCTCCTTCCAAAAGATAACATCTTTGGTCTTCATCGCCTTATCATAGGTAAGAAGATCTACTTCCACATGATAGGTGATGAAACCATCTTTAAAGTCCTTCTGTCTCCTTACTTGCTTAGATGCTGGTTCTATGAGGTTTGGTTCGAACGTTGTTTCTGCAACAACATTTTCTTGCCTATATTTGTATTGGAAGCTTTAGCCTCCTATCATCTACACTATTCTCCGAAATGTCTACCAAAAAATGTTTTATGCCTTACAAATTTATCTTTAAAGAAATATGCGTCGCGAGAATTGATGATATGATTTGATTCAATATCAAAAAATCTATGAGGATCACTATTCTCAGTATAACCTTGGAAGATAGTCATCGTAGTCCTCGTACCCAGCTTTTGAATCAGCAAGTCTGAAATCTTCACATATGCCAGACACCACCACACTTGAATGATATTCAAGTTTGGTCTAACTTCAAACTAGAGTTCATGAGTAGTGACATCAAAAGTTGCGTACGGTACTCTATTCAGAATAAAAGTAGCCATAAGTGCAGCTTCTTCCCAGAAATAATTTAGAAGACCTACAGTCAACGGCATTGAGTTCATCATTTTTGTCAACGTTTTGTTCTTTCTTTCTACAATACCATTTGATTAAGGAGAATATGGAGCAGTTGTCTCATTGACAATTCTATATTCTCTACAGAATGAATCAAAAGACCTGTACTCTCTACCTCGATCACTTCTGAGTCTCTTGAGTTGTTGTCCGATTTCACAATCAGCTTCGACCTCAATAATCTTAAACCTATTGAACGCTTCATTCTTTGACTTGAACAAAGATGAAGCATACTTCGAGAAATCGTTGATAAAAGTAATAAAATACTTTATCCCGACCTTTGTGGAGAACTGTTTGAAGTCACAGATATCTGAGTGCACCAACTTCAGAAGATTTGTACTTCAGTTTACCCATTTGAACGGTTTTCTAGTGATCTTCGTCTATGCACAAACTTCTTACTTCTCCACCTTCTTATCCCTATATTTGAAGATAAGCCCTATACTAGATATCTTCTTATTCTTTTACAATAGACTTGTCCTAGTCTATTATGCCACAACTCAAGAGAAAAACAAGAAGAAGAGACTGTATTGACTTTATCAGTCGGAGTTACAAGTTATAGTTTGAACATCCCATCAGTACAAAAAGCTTTTCCGAAGTATGTACCTTTATAGGACATAACCATCTGACCAGCGTTGAAAACCATCCTTTAGCCTGCAATGCAGAGCAGACTTCCTGAGATCAGGTTCTTGGCTATCACCAGTACATACTTCACAGCCTGAAGTGTCAAAAACTTTCCAGAAGTCAGATTTAGAACAACTAATTCGATCCCAAGTACTTTATCTTGTGCTTTGTTCGCCGCAATAACCTATTGCCCATTGCCTAAATGGTCATACCGGATTTTGATAATCAACGACAACTTAAGTCGATGCGCAAAAATATACAAACTGCTACTAATGTTACAGGTCACTAAAATCAATATCAAAGAACGTACTACGTCTACATCCTGCGTCTACAAAGAGCATTCAAGTCATCATCCAAAAGCAATTGTATCGGAATCGAGATCGAGTCTTTTTATATTTCTTCTGTATTTTACTTTTATTGAGTCTAGGAAATATAAATGTAAGATCGATCAGGATATTACTAGCTTAGGTTTTCTCAATCTACAAAATACAAAAAGCCTATCTAATTCTATAAATTCTACATATCCAAATAGCCCAAAAACCATATACAATTTGGATCCCAAAAATCCTATTCTGCTTAGACAAAATTCGGATAGAACTCTGGCCGAGTTCGAATCGAGTTTGGTCCGAGTTTGGCCCGAGATTGTTGAAACCCTGTTGCCTCCAAATCAGCATCCAACGTTCGTTTGCGAGATCTTAGCATCCGAACTCAGCCCGAACTCTGTCCGAGTTCGGTCCTCAAAAATACTATAAATAGAGAAGGATTTTCATATTTCTAATCACTCATTCACTCTTCTCTCTATCTATTTCTAAGTGTTTTTCAAAGAGCTTGTAAACCCCCTAAATTTCTACTTTTAAATTTTTTTTATAAATTGAGTATTTAAATTTTTTTACTTGGTATTTGTACGTCGTATAGTCGTATTATACGTCACGTACGAGTTCGCATTTTTGTACGTCTCGTCGAGTGCGAATATGTGCGAGGTACATATTTTTATAAAATATTTTATTTTAGAAGTTTGAAATTTTTGATAATAAATAATAAATATTTCGATTACTAAAGGTTGTAAATATGTCATATTGGAATTTTTCAATTCTTTATTACGTCATGAAGGGTTATATAAATAGTAATTTTAAAAATAAGATTTTATGCAAATATTCATACATACGAGGTGTATAAATTTAGATTTTATGTATATTTTCAAAATTATTTAATACTAATATTTTATTGTTCGAAAGAGTATTTTTAAAAATAGTGTTTTGGTTTAAATTTAAATTGGTTGTGAAAATTTAAATTTGAGAAAATTTATTTGACTTTATTTTAAATAGATTTATTTGAAAAATGGATTTTATCTATATAAATTTAGATTTGATTTATCAAAAATTTGAATTGGATTTGTATTTGATTGGAGTAATTTCAAATTGATTTGAATTAACAGATGAATTATCTACCGGGGGTTTAAACAAATCCTAATCCCTATCCAACTGGGAATTCCCACCTCCTATAAAAGGAGAGGTACTCCTCCAGCAATTATCCATCTACAAGCAAGCCTTTTGCATCGTGTCCGTGTACGTGTCCCACTCTTATTCCATGTTTACATCTACATTATTTCCCATCAAAGTGTCGACAATCCCGACACAATAAATCAAATCCTATTCTATAACCATCTCCTCATCAACCACACAGCATCCCGTCGAACCAACCTCTGTCATTGGAGCCCTTCCTCCACGTCGTTCCTCTGTCCTTAGCATCGATGCCGGAGCCCAAATCCTCCCTCCGGTCGTCGGATCCACCAACCACCTCATCCAGAACCCCAGAGCCACCTCTCCTGGCGTTACCCGTCGCCATCTTCACCACCATCGCCGCCACCCGTCTCCCCAAATCCAGCATCCCGGCCACCGTCGAAATCCTCTTATCCACGAAACACCACCACCACCAGTAACAGGCCACGCCACCATCGGCAGCCACCAACACCTCTGCAGCGTCCTCCGCCGACGCCGATCACCACCACCATCAAACCTCCCCCCAAAAATTCACAAAGAAAAAGAGGGGCGGGGGAAACCTAACCTCAGTGCCACCGCGAGAGCCCCTCCACCACGGCAGCGTCGCACCCGCGAGAAGCTCCGCCCGACCCCATCTGCCTCCCTCCGTCGCCGTCGGTTGGCGAGCAGCCGCCGCCCGGAGCCGTAGAGCCGCCCCAGATCCTCGCCTCCTTTTCCACCCGTCGACCCGACGTCGCACCGACCGTGCGCCGCCTCCCTCTACCTAGATCCAGCCGCCTCCGACTTTTCTCGTCCGCGTCCGCACGGAAAACCCCCATCCGCCGCCTCCAGCGCCCATCCGCCGCCAGAAGAGCGCCGCCCAAACTCCGGCGCGCGACCGCCCGGTTCCTCCGTGCTCCTTTCCGAACCGAGCCTCCAGCCACACGACTCCTCCGCCTCTACTCCGCCCCGCGTCGCCGATCCACACCTTCCCGAACCGCGCTGGAGACTCCTCCACCCATTTTTCCCTCTTCACTTCTTTTTCTCTCTCTCTCGTAAATTTGTGGAGAGGAAGGGTTAAGAAAGTTTTTGTTTTACTGTTATAAATTTTTATTAGTTTTAATATTATAAGTAATTATTATTATTAATATTGTTATTATTATTATTATTATCATTATAATTATTTAGATGATTACTGTTACTAGTATTATTATCATTATTATTATTATCATTATTAATATTATCATCATTATTATTATTAGTATCAATTATTTATAAAATTAGGGTATTACTAAAATTACCTTAATTACTAGAATTTGTTATTTATTTTATTATTATTATTATTAGTTAAAAATTATTATTTACATTATTATTATTACTATTATTTAATTGAACAAATAATTTCTAGCAAATTTTAAGTTAGTTTTTAAACACAAAAAAAAATATTATTTCGATCGACCGGTTATACTTTTTGGTCTAAAATGATGTAGAAGTATTTTTTTAATCTAAAATAGATATTTTAAATTATGAAAATTTAGTTTCCACTTTAATCATATTTTATAACTTAGAGTATTTTGACTAAGAAGATATAATTTTCAAAATTATTATATATACATATTTTCAAAGTATTATTGTAAAACAAATTTTACAAGTAAACATGTTTTTAAAGTAATATAAATGTTTTCTAAGAATTTGTATGTTCATCTACTCCCCAAATTCTTCCAATTAACCTCATATTTTTATAATCATGCTTGCCTAATTTCTTCGTGACTCTCGGACCATTATGGCTACTGGACAGACATGACTTGTCGGATCATCGCACCACACCAGACGACACACCAGGCAAGATACCTTGCCATTATATTGTTTATTTTAGTTTGCATTTTATTACATATCACTGTTCATTTATTTCTAGTTCTTGATTTACTGCCTGCTCAGTGATATTAGATTACTTTGTTATTTATCCTTTGATAGCATGTGGACCTAGAGTTAAGGGACTACCGTTGTAGTGTATTACATATACCTGGACACAGTTGTGCCACGAGGATGTGTGAGATGAGTATCATGTAGAGGTTCTTGCGTGTGGGCTGATCCCCCATGTGCATGCGTTAGGGCTAACTGCTAATAGAGGTATAGTATGAGACTTAGCAGTTAGTAGAGAAACATGATCGTGGATGCGACTTGACAGGTACAATGGGTAGGGAGAACAATACCTGACGTATGGGCTTCGATTGTACTTCCCTTGTAACCCGAAAGCTCCGCTGGAGATACGGGTATGAGCCTCTCAGGTTGGCCACTGTCATTTTTGAACGTCATGCGCTTAGGTCACTGGTGCCCAAGAGGGGACTATACCAGATCCCATTACAGCCAGGGCTCATGCGTCGAAGAATTATTTCTCAACTGCATGTTCACTTTAGTTTGGTTAGATTACCTTATTAGTGTCTTGTCACTTTCTTTGATTGTGACATATTTTATATTCAGTATTTATATGGCATATTTATTGTATCTTGTTACGTCCCTCTGAGGACCTGGTTATCTCGTGAGGTGTGTGTTCTTGTCTTTCACAGGTGTTCTAGTCGTGGCCATGATTGGCACTATTTTTCGAGGATGATTGCGCTTTGCTCGTCTTCGCTTTGCCCGCCAAACTCATTTTTATTTTCTATGTACTTTTTCTTACTTATTGGTAGTGGATTTGTCTCCGCCCAACGATTGTATACATGACAATTTCAAAGTTACTTTTATATCATTATTTTTCTTTGTGGATGAGATTTAGTACCTTGGTTACTGCATTTTACAGCTTATGTATATATACGAGGGTCCATATACTTCGTATGTATACAGCTGGCATGATTACGTTTTAGTCCTTCTATTTTGGGACTGGGGTGTTACATGTTTTTGTGGTGGCCCATGCAGGTCTAGTTTGCTGTTTCGATTACATGATTGAACCAAACGGACCTGCAATATAGGATTAGAGTTTAGAATCTCATCCACCTACTTGACATCCTTTCTTGACTTCAAATTCCGAACTCTCGTTCGACCTCCTTCATTTGCATCTTGCTTGACTCCTTCTACCGTAAATTCTTAGTTTCGTATTTAAGTAAGATGACTACACTAGTATATGCCCATAGGTTAAACACATGGCTAGATGGATTGCATTGACAATTAGTATGCATTGGGGTTTTATTTGAGTTTTAAAGGCCTTTATTTTCCTAGAAATATGATCTTAAGGATTAGTTAATTTCAAGTTGGGTAGTAGCACATTTTTCGCTTTCAAAAGATAGTTGGAAATTTTATTTTGCTATTACAAGGTGGTATTATGATTTATTAATTTTAGAAATAGCTAAATAGTTTATGATTTAGTTGGGATATAAAACCGAATTGAGTAACATCTTTAAATTGTGACACATGATTTATAATTAAGTTCAAGTTTGGATTGAATATGTTAAAGTTTATCTCGAATTTATTAAAGTGTTATAAATTATAAGTTATGATTTTGTAACGACTAGAGAATATGAAGGGTTTATGATTTACGGTTTATTAGAGAGCTTGAGGTTTTAAATTGATTCTACGATTTACGAATTATAAGTATTTAATTTTGAGCTTGAAGAGATAATGGTAAAAAATTTGTTTGAAATATTTTTGGAAGATATTAAATCAACTTTGAAGGAAAATTTTAAATATTTAAAATTTGCTCATATGATCTATGATATATAAAGTTATTTAGATTACTAGTTTAAAGCCTTGATTATGGATATTTAAATTTTGGTGAAAAAAAAATCACTTTTGTAGAGTAGTTGTCACTTATTGGAAGCTAGATATACACATTTGAAGGATATAGAATTAAAATTTGGGAGTTATTTAAACGTTCTATTTTGTAGTATGAATTTCGACAGATAAACTTATTAAATGTTGAGTTTAAGATTTGGAAAAAAAAAGAGGTTATTATTCAAGTTGCGATATACAAGGGTTGTTTCGAGATTGACTAAAGATTTAAAATTGTGATTAAAGTTGACAGTCTAAGATAATTGAAATTTTGGCGAAGTATCTTAGAAATTTTATTGAGAAACTTTTGAGGAACTTGAAATTTTAGATTAGATCATATATTGGTAGAAGACCAAGAAGCAAGTAAGGTCACCCTAGTGAGATAGAAGTATTCCACATTAGATTGTCATGCCACCTATGACTATGATATTGCATATACACAAGTATAGTTAGTCATCGACCAAACCGATAAACATATCTTTGACTTACTCGACCTTCCCTCAAATCTAGATCATTATTTGTGACCATCTAATTGTTTGAAACTTAGAAATGATTAGAGTCATTCCCTTGACCATACCCTTATCTATGAGACTATTTTCTCTCTAGAAACTGCGCCTCTAACTTATCTTAACTTGATCTAGGAGATTTCCTAATTATCTTTATTTCGTGCTTTAACCTTTTATTTTTGGTGCATTAATCAGTACCTTATGAAAACCCACTTTCTATTTTGATCATTTGGCGTTCACTATCGTGACTTTGATATTTGGATCACAACACTAGATTTTTCCTTTCCACAAATTTCACATGCAAGACCTAGACAAGCTCACCTTCATGTAGGTATATCATGTCCCACTAAAACACGTCTCCTTATACACTATTTTTATGATACGACTTTCGGGTTCTAAAGACTAAACTATAACCCTTACCATGGTACATATATAGACTCAACAACGACTCGATTTTTTTTCCTTTCGACATAATATACGATTGCGATCTATTAAATCCCTTAAATGCTTAGCCTCGCATTTTTTTTAACTGCTTAACCCTTGTCATTTATTTTCATGTCTAATCTCGATTTACTTAGACCCATAACACCTTTTTACTCTTCATCCAATATTAGCAACACTTACTTTTCTCCCTTCCAATTAAATTGCTTTCTCATATTTCAAAATGATTTCTCCACTGTTTATGCAACCATTGTTCCTTGTATAATTCCCTTATGCGAAATGAAATTTGATCATGACAATCTTGGATTAGTAGAGGTTAGATTGGAGAAACTTACAACATGGATAAATAAGGTAGTTGGGTAAGATAACTACGAGATTATGAGCTCTATGTGGGACATAAATGGAAGTGTGCAATAAATCCAAATAGATGAAGTAAGGAATGATATATTGTGTTTTGATGAAACACTCAAGGATAAATAGACTTTTCGAATTTCAAATTTTTTTTGAGGTAACTAAATATCGAGTGAAGAATCTTCTAAAGTATTGGAACCAAGTTTATATATAAATTTATGGATGCAAATTTTTGATAAAAAAAAATGTTGACATTGCCTTCAATGACATATAGTGTTATGATGATATTTTCAAGGACAACCAATTATTGAAGAAAGAAACATCTACCTTTTTTGATGCATGAAGAATTAAGTTGTAAGATGATTATGAATAAGAAGTTAAGATGAGTTACATTTCTACCATCAAGAAGATGAGATTGTTGAAGAAGAAATTTTTTAGAGAGACTAATAAATATTATAGAAAATTTTCAATTATGATAATAGAAGGTTGAGTTACGAAGGTATATTGTTAGATTTCGAGATTTATCAAACATTGCAGACGAACTTTTATTTTGGTACCTATAGATGCAGTATACGTTGACCAATAAATACAAATTTGTTGTAAGAAGATTTTAACTGTTACTTGGGCCAAATTGGTTGAAGGTTTTGGAATTTTTAAATTTTAAGAGAAAAATATAACTTGGGAAGATATATAAATGTGAGCTAGTATAAAGGAGATTTATGGATTCAAAATTTGAGACTATTGAAATTCTAGGACGAGATAGAGGAATTTAGAGTACAATTATGATCGAAATTGTTTTGTTAAAATTTTAAGGGAACGTGGTATGAAAGTTAATTTTTGGAAAGAACAATTTATGATAAGAGAGATTACATGAATATTGACGATATTAAGGATTAAGGAGTTTAGTACCTACGTATGAGGTTGCTTTTTTAGGTTAATGTTAAGGTTGATCGAGCTTAGTCATTGATTGATTGTCATGATCGAAATCAAAAACCATCGAAAAAAATTTTAGTCGATCAAATGACATATTGCTATTGAAATATCGTTTCATTCTCGTCAAACAATTGATTGCATTTTTGTTCAATATGAATCAAATTCTTATCGATTATACTGCTTCTATCTCCTTCACCCTACCTACCCTAATTTTTCCTAAATTTCGAGGACGAAATTCTTTTAAGTTGGGTAGGATGTAAACCCCCTAAATTTCTACTTTTAAATTTTTTTTATAGATTGAGTATTTAAAAAAAAATTTACTTGGTATTTGTACGTCGTATAGTCGTATTATACGTCACGTACGAGTTCGCATTTTTGTACGTCTCGTCGAGTGCGAATATGTGCGAGGTACATATTTTTGTAAAATATTTTATTTTAGAAGTTTGAATTTTTTGATAATAATTAATAAATATTTCGATTGCTAAAGGTTGTAAATATGTCATATTAGAATTTTTCAATTCTTTATTACGTCATGAAGGGTTATATAAATAGTAATTTTAAAAATAAGATTTTATGCAAATATTCATACATACGAGGTGTATAAATTTAGATTTTATGTATATTTTCGAAATTATTTAATACTAATATTTTATTGTTCGAAAGAGTATTTTTAAAAATAGTGTTTTGGTTTAAATTTAAATTGGTTGTGATAATTTAAATTTGAGAAAATTTATTTGACTTTATTTTAAATAGATTTATTTGAAAAAGGGATTTTATCTATATAAATTTAGATTTGATTTATCAAAAATTTGAATTGGATTTGTATTTGATTGGAGTAATTTTAAATTGATTTGAATTAACAGATGAATTATCTACCGGGGGTTTAAACAAATCCTAATCCCTATCCAACTGGGAATTCCCACCTCCTATAAAAGGAGAGGTACTCCTCCAGCAATTATCCATCCACAACCAAGCCTTGTGCATCGTATCCGTGTACGTGTCCCACTCTTATTCCATGTTTACATCTACATTATTTCCCATCAAAGTGTCGACAATCCCGACACAATAAATCAAATCCTATTATATAACCATCTCCTCATTAACCACACAGCATCCCGTCGAACCAACCTCCGTCATTGGAGCCCTTCCTCTACGTCGTTTCTCTGTCCTTAGCATCGATGCCGGAGCCCAAACCCTCCCTCCGGTCGCCGGATCCACCAACCACCTCATCCAGAACCCTAGAGCCGCCTCTCCTGGCGTTACCCGTCGCCATCTTCACCACCATCGCCGCCACCCGTCTCCCCAAATCCAGCATCCCGGCTACCGCCGAAATCCTCCTATCCACGAAACACCACCACCACCAATAACAGGCCACGCCACCATCGGCAGCCACCAACACCTCCGCAGCGTTCTCCGCCGACGCCGGTCACCACCACCATCAACCCCCCCAAATTCACAAAGAAAAAGAGGGGCGGGGGAAACCTAACCTCAGCGCCACCGCGAGAGCCCCTCCGCCACGGCAGCGCCGCACCCGCGAGAAGCTCCGCCCGACCCCATCTGCCTCCCTCCGCCGCCGTCGATTGACGAGCAGCCGCCGCCCGAAGCCGTAGAGCCGCCCCAGATCCTCGCCTCCTTTTCCACCCGTCGACCCGACATCGCACCGACCGTGCGCCGCCTCCCTCCGCCTAGATCCAGCCGCCTCCGACTTTCCTCGTCCGCGTCCGCGCGCACGAAAAACCCCCATCCGCCTCCTCCAGCGCCCATCCGCCGCCAGGAGAGCGTCGCCCAAATTCTGGCACGTGACCGCCCGGCTCCTCCGCGCTCCTTCCCGAACCGAGCCTCCAGCCACACGACTCCTCCGCCTCTACTCCGCCCCGCACCGCTGATCCCTCGGTGAGAACCTATTTTTCCCTCTTCACTTCTTTTTCTCTATCTCTCGTGAATTTATGGGGAGGAAGGGTTAAGAAAGTTTTTGTTTTACTGTTATAAATTTTTATTAGTTTTAATATTATAAGTAATTATTATTATTATTATTGTTATTATTATTATTATTATCATTATAATTATTTAGATGATTACTGTTACTAGTATTATTATCATTATTATTATTATTATTATTATTATTATCATCATTATTATTATTAGTATCAATTATTTGCAAAATTAGGGTATTACTAAAATTACCTTAATTACTAGAATTTGTCACTTATTTTATTATTATTATTAGTTAAAAATTATTATTTACATTATTATTATTACTATTATTTAATTGAACAAATAATTTCTAGCAAATTTTAAGTTAGTTTTTAAACACAAAAAACAATATTATTTCGATCGACCGGTTATACTTTTTGGTCTAAAATGATGTAGAAGTATTTTTTTATCTAAAATAGATATTTTAAATTATGAAAATTTAGTTTCCACCTTAATCATATTTTACAACTTAGAGTATTTTGACTAAGAAGATATAATTTTCAAAATTATTATATATACATATTTTCAAAGTATTTTCGTAAAACAAATTTTACAAGTAAACATGTTTTTAAAGTAATATAAATGTTTTCTAAGAATTTGTATGTTCATCTACTCCCCAAATTCTCCCAATTAACCTCATATTTTTATAATCATGCTTGTCTAATTTCTTCGTGACTCTCGGACCATTATGGCTACTGGACAGACATGACTTGTCGGATCATCGCACCACACCAGACGACACACCAGGCAAGATACCTTACCATTATACTGTTTATTTTAGTTTACATTTTATTACATATCACTGTTCATTTATTTCTAGTTCTTGATTTACTGTCTGCTCATCGATATTAGATTACTTTGTTATTTATCCTTTGATAGCATGTGGACCTAGAGTTAAGGGACTACCATTGTAGTGTATTGCATATACCTGGACACAGTTGTGCCACAAGGATGTGTGAGATGAGTATCATGTAGAGGTTCTTGCGTGTGGGCTGATCCCCCATGTGCATGCGTTAGGGTTAACTGCTAATAGAGGTATAGTATGAGACTTAGCAGTTAGTAGAGAAACATGGTCGTGGATGCGACTTGACAGGTACATTGGGTGGGGAGAATAATACCTGACGTATGGGCTTCGATTGCACTTCCCTTGTAATCCGAAAGCTCCGCTGGAGATACGGGTATGAGCCTCTCAGGTTGGCCACTGTCGTTTTTGAACGCCATGCGCTTAGGTCACTGGTGCCCAAGAGGGGACTATACCAGATCCCATTAAAGCCAGGGCTCATGCGTCAAAGGATTGTTTCTCAACTGCATGTTCACTTTAGTTTGGTTAGATTACCTTATTAGTGTCTTGTCACTTTCTTTGATTGTGGCATATTTTATATTCAGTATTTATATGGCATGTTTATTGTATCTTGTTACGTCCCTCTGAGGACCTGGTTATCTCGCGAGGTGTGTGTTCTTGTCTTTCACAGGTGTTCTAGTCGTGGCCATGATTGGCACTATTTTCCGAGGATGATTGCGCTTTGCTCGTCTTCGCTTTGCCCGCCAAACTCATTTTTATTTTCCATGTACTTTTCCTTACTTGTTGGTAGTGTATTTGTCTCCGCCCAACGATTGTATACATGACAATTTCAAAGTTGCTTTTATATCATTATTTATCTTTGTGGATAAGATTTAGTACCTTGGTTACTGTATTTTACAGTTTATGTATATATACGAGGGTCCATATACTTCGTATGTATACAGCTGGCATGATTACGTTTTAGTCCTTCTATTTTGGGACTGGAGCGTTACAGATCTAAAGCTTTCACATTTTGCCTATACTACTCTTAGTCAAAGCTAATAAACATTCTGTTCGATTTAGAGTCTTTGGTTTACAGAGTTGTAAAGAGGTTGCAAGTCAGAAAACTTCTCAGTTTTTGGAGTCGGTCGTGTGCTCGTCACCAAGCATGGTGTTGTAAAGTCGATCGTGCAGTTGTCGCCAAACATGATGTTGTAAAGAGATGGCAAGCTCTTATTTAGCTTGCAAATAGTGGATTAACAGCCGGCTCGCGACTGGATTAGTCCTCTCAGAGGGAAACCAGTATATATCGCGATGTTCACTGAGTTTGATCTTCTATCTCTTACTGCTATTAATTTATTGTCTCTTATTTCTGCCTTACATTATAATCTGTTAATTATTTGTAAGTGGTGATAATTTTTTTGCTGCATACACACACACTTTATTCAACCCCCTCCTCTCTAGAGGTGCTTAACGGTCCTACAATTGGTATCAGAGCAGGTTATACTCTTATATAACACTCTAGAAAGTATATATGGCAGCCGTGAAATCAATATTCAACGGTAAAGGGCAATCCACAAATAGACCCCTACTATTTGATGGAACAAACTACACTTATTGGAAAATATGAATGAGTTTCTTTCTAAAGTCTCTTGACTTTGATCTTTGGTCTATAGTAATTGACGGTTATAAGAAACCGGCACCAATCGTGATTGAAGGTGTACTTGTAGACAAGACACACGACAAATACACAGACAAAGGCTAGTCTAGATGCACGTGCCATCAATGCACTATTCTGTACAATTAACAAGGTGGAGTTCGATCGTATTTCTACCTGTACTACGTCTCATAATATTTGGAGACTTCTTGAGGCAACTCATGAAGGTACTTCCCAAGTGAAGGAATCCAAAATCAGCAGACTAACACAAGAATATGAATCATTTAAGATAAAACTCGGTAAGTCAATTACACAGATGTTTACTCGTTTCCTAGATATTACTAATCCTTTACAATCTCTTGATAAGAATTACAGTAACCATGAGAAGATCAGAAAGGTGCTACGGGCTATAACCAAGAATTAGAATCCAAAGGCAACTGTAATTATTGAAGAAAACGATCTCACCACAATGACTCTGGAGACACTTATGGCCAAACTGATGACCTATGAGTTGGACTTACAAGAATTTGAAGAAGCAACCCCCAAAGAAAAATCTATCGCCTTCAAAGCACAAGCCAAAAGAGTTGCATGTAATGATTTTGACGAAGAATCATCCTGTGGTGATGAGCGAGCCCTGCTAGTAAAGAACTTCAGAAAATTCTTAAAGTTTGAGAGATCAAACCAAAGAAAGAAAGACGTCCACGAAAGCAATAAAGAAGAAACAATATGCTTTGGATGCAAGAAGTGAGGGCATATAAAGAAGGACTGTCCACTGTCAAAGAAAAGCAGTCCATATGATAGATCAAGATCAAGCAGGAAAGCTACAACAGGTCAAAAGTATGCAAACATAAGCATCTGGCACGAAAGTGATGCCAGTGAATCAGAGGAAAAGGACAGACCCTCCAGCACTGCTAATGTCTATCTTATGGCATTCAATAAGGTATCGTCTAACCCTCTGTATGATGACTTTACTTTCGATGAGCTAGAGATAGCCTTTAGCGAACTACTTGAAGAACACAGAAATGTGTTAGACAAGTATAAGCATTCTCGCAAAGAGGTTAAGGCATGCACAACCAAAGTAGCAAGATTGTCTAATCTTCTCAAAGATATTAAAGAGACATCTACTAACAGTAACACGGATGAGATAGCCAAGCTCAAAGTAGACTATCATGAGGCTATCCGCACCATCGAAAAGAAAGAAAGAGACTATGTCAAAATACAAAAGCTTTAAGACATAGAGAAGAAGAGACACTTAGTCACAGAGCAAAGACTCGTTGATATGACTGCCAAATATAAGGAGTCTTGTGCGGTCCCTAAAAAGTTAGAGATCAAGTTAGGCAAATAGGTCATTCCTGTGACACAACCTAAGGTTGGTCCTAATGCTAAGCATACAACTAAGAGGACTAAACTACAGAAAGCACGCAAGCAACACGTTAATCATAATTATGCTTTCACATATAGGTTTTCAAAGAAGACACAAATGCATGTCAACACAGAAACAAAGAGCACATTTTCAAAACTTACTTCCACGTACTATGGTACTCACAGGCACATATCACAGTATTGTCTAGCAAGAAAGCTTGTTGACAATCAAACACTTGTTTAGAGACCTAAGACTAATCAAAATAGACCATTCAAGAAATGGATACCAAAGGATTCATCTACTCGTTCTGTAGGTGGACCCTCAATCCTCTCATGCTAGAAGCAAGTGGATTCTCGATAGCAAATGTTTACGGCATATGACTAGTGATGCATCCTTGTTTAGAACTCTATCGATAAAGAAAGAAGGATATGTTTCCTTCAGAAATAACTTAAGAGGTGATATAATTGGAAATGGCACTATTGGTTTGTCTCCTTATAGAGTAATAAAAGAAGTTTGTCTAGTTACAGAGTTGAAATATAACCTATATTTGAGTATAAGTCACTTGGCAGATAATGGTTATGGTATCAACTTTGTAAAAGACAAATGCTCTATATATGAAATATCATCTGGTAATCCCATATATTAAGGGATTAGGGAAGGCAACCTTTATGTTTTCTTTTTAAAAGGTACTAACAATGTAGGAAGGTGCCTAGTAGCAAATCAAGATGAAAGCTGGCTTTGACACATGAGGCTAGGATATGCCAATATGGATACTATGTCACGACTATGCACCAAAAAGTTGGTAAAAGGACTCCCAGAAATAATATTCAAGAGAACGTGGTATATGCTGACTGTGAAAAGAACAAGACAACTAGGTCAACTTTTAAATCCATCAACGCTGTAAGTACTTCTAGACCCTTGCAGTTAATTCTTATAGATTTATTTGGTCCTAGTAGAGTCGCTAGTCTTGGCGGTAAGCTCTACGCCGTTGTGATTATTGATGATTTCTCTTATTTTACATGGATTTACTTTTTGTCAAATAAAAGTGATGCTATTTTTGAATTTTAGATATTTTATAAAAGGTACAAAATGAAAAAGGCTTCATGATTACTCGTATCCGAAGTGATCATGGTGGCAAATTCGTAAATGCTGATTTCAAAAAAATTTGTGATGATAGTGGATATTACCATGAGTTTTTTTGTCATAGAACTTCCCAACAGAATGGTATTATGGAGTGGAAGAATCGTACTCTAAGCGAGATGGCTAGAGTCATGCTGAATTAGCATAATCTTCTTAAATATTTTGGGCAGAAGCTGTTAGTACAGCCTGTCATATTTTAAATAGGGTGTTGATTCGATCTGTCTCGAAGAAAATACTATATGAGCTGTAGTTTGGAAGGATTCCAAACATTTCTTATTTTAAAGTTTTTGGATGTCGCTGTTTTATCATGAATACCAAAAACTACTTGGAAAAGTTCGACTCTAAAGTAGATGAAGGGATATTTCTCGATATGCTGCTAAGAGTAAGGGATATAGAGTTTTTAATAAAAGATCTATGATTGTTGAATAATCAATTAACGTTAACTTTGATGAGCTCAATAGTTACAGATCTAGCGACAGTGATGATGAAGATGCACAGATTAAATCCAAGTCATCTAAAGATACTGTTACTAAAGAGAGCCTTATGGAAGATCTAACAAAGATATTCAAATCTTAAAAATTCTTGCCAGATCATCCGGAGACGCTCATCATAGGTGATATATCAAAAGGTGTAAGTACACGTTCTTCTAGTAAAGACACTGATATAGCAGCTATTATAGCTTTTATATCTCAAGTAGAACCTAAGACAGTAGCAGATGGTTTTAATGATAAATTTTGGATTGATACCATGCAAAAGAAACTTAATCAATTTGAGGGAAACCAAGTTTTGGAACTTGTTCCTGAACCTATTGGTCAATCGATAATTGGTACCAAATAGGTCTTGCGAAATAAATTAAGTAAGGATGGACAAGTTCTAGGCAACAAAGCACGTCTGGTGGCACAAGGTTATAATCACGAAGAAGGCATTGATTATGACGAGACATGTGTTCATGTTTCTAGACTAGAAGCTATTCGCATATTTTGTGCATTTGCATGTTTTTACAATTTCAAACTACCTCAAATGGACGTAAAAAGTGCATTTTTAAATGAATTTTTGAAATAATAAGTTTTTGTGAAACAACCCCTTGGTTTTGAAGATTTTTAAAAATCCGATCATGTCTTCAAACTAAGGAAAGCACTCTATGGACTCAAACAAGCACATCGTACTTGGTATGAACGCCTAAGTGCCTTTCTACTTGGAAATAGTTTTTCAAAAGGAAGAGTTGATACTACTTTATTTATCAAGTCTTCAGATGATACTATTCATCTTGTCCAAATTTATGTAGATTACATAACATTCGGTTCTACTAATGAAAAACTTTGTCAAGAATTTGCTAAGTGTATACAGAGTGAGCTTGAAATGAGTATAATAGGAGAGCTAAACTACTTTCTAGGACTCCAGATCAAACAACACTCGTAGGGAACATTCATCAACCAAGCCAAGTATACGAAGGATTTGCTGAAGAAGTATGACTTCGACAACGTGAAGCCTATCATAACTCCAATGGCTACATCAACCCACTTGACATTGATGAAAGAGACAAACCAGTCGACCAGCGTAAGTATCGAGGTATGATTGATATTTTATTTTATTTAACTGCTAGTTGCCCTGATATCATGTTTAGCGTTTGCATCTGTGCTAGATATCAAGCTAATCCTAAGGAATCACACTTATGTGCCGTTAAGCGTATCTTTCGATACCTTAAAGGAACTTCTACAGTCGGCTTGTGGAATCCCAAAAACACCTTTTTCGACCTAATCGGTTATTCAAATACGGATTTTGTAGGATGAAAAATAGACCGTAAAAGTACCAGCGGTACGTATCATTTTCTAGAAAAAGATTTAGTCTCCTGGTTTAGCAAGAAGCAAAATTCTATAGCGATATCAACAACTGAGACTGAGTATAACGCCGCAGGATGCTGTTGTGCTCAAATTTTATGGATGAAGTAGACCATAGAAGACTACAATATGTACTACACGAAGATTTCCATATATTGTGATAATACTAGCACGATTAACTTGACTAAGAACCCTGTTGTCACTCACGTACAAAGCACATAGAGATGTAGGCCTTCAAAAATGAAAGTCATGCTGAGTTGATCAAGACAGAGTCAACAGTCACGCTCAGTTGATCCAGACAATATAAACAAATCACGCTGGGAGACAGCTCATCATTTGTCAAAGAGTAATTATGACTGACAGCACAACAGTTGAAGAATATCTCTTCATATGCCACGTATACACAGAATTCAAAGAGATCATCGCCGTCTATTGCGTGATTTTCGAAATCTTCTTCAGCAAGACTCAGCCTTCGTCGAGTTGGCGTACCAAAAGGGTTTCTTGTCATTTAATGCGACTGACAAAGCAATCACTGTCAGAGATTTTGTGTCAGTCGAGACACGTCGAATCAAGACAGCTGGCAGTTCTATCTCAAGTCTGCGTGTATTTGTGATCTGCATCTCAAGTTTGCATGGATTCTGAAGTTTTCTTCCTCAAGTCTGCGTGGATTTTGAAGCTTTTTGCCTCGAGTCTGCGTGGATCCTGAAGCTTCCTGCCCCAAGTTTGCGTGGATTTTGAAGCTTTCTATACCGAGTTCGCGTGGATTTCATCTTCAACAAGTCTGCATGGATTTCATCAAATTGGAGTACGTGGCAGCCATGCCACTGATCTCTCGCCTGCGTGTCCTGTAACTTGCACACGACTCATGCATGATTGCCATGTGTCCAACAGTTACAGGCCACGTCCAGTAACTGCTCACAGCCTTGCGTATGTTAAATCCTGTGTGATTTTTAACTAGGCATAGGCTGTGAAGACAGTTATCTTTTCAGTTATTATTCTTGACTCTATAAATAGAGTTCTTTTTCTCATTCAGTAGACAGATACATTGATATCTACTGTCAAAATTTTGAGAGCTTTTCTTCTTCGCATAGTCCAAGGGATAAAGCGATCGTCTTCTAGATCGGATTCCTACAGTTGTAATTTTCCCAGAAACACAACAAATAAAGAGAATTTCTTTATGGAAAACAAATTGGCGACTCTGCTGGGGAAAACTATCTCCTCTTCTGAGATGGTAACAACTCAATGCGACACTTCGTCAATCGGCTCGACGAAGAAGGTGATGACGATCAAATTCGATCAACTCGCCTATGAAGAAATGCAGCGGGCTAAGGGTGGCAAGCCCACTCCAGCCTCCATCATCACTGCCAAGTCGAAGGGACACTCTGTCTATGTCCCTAAGAATCAGTTGGCAGTCAATGGTGAAGTCTCTGCCACAGTGTCTACTCCTACCTCTGGCAAGAACTCCACTGCAAGCACGCACACTCTTGTGCGCTCGAAGATGACAGTAATCAAAAGTCACGTTGACAGTACTGGCTCCTTAGCCAAATCTGTTCCAGCGTGCAAATTCAACCCTAAAAGTCACGTTGACAGTACTGGCTTCTTAGCCAAATCTGTTCCAGCGTGCGAATTCAACCCTAAAAGTCACGCTGACAGTACTGGCTCCTTAGCCAAATCTGTTCCAGCGTGCAAATTCAACCCTAAAAGTTACGCTGACAGTACTGGCTCCTTAGCCAAATCTGTTCCAGCGTACGAATTCAACCCTAAAAGTCACGCTGACAGTACTGGCTCCTTAGCCAAATCTGTTCCAGCGTGTAATTCTAAAATTAAAAGTCACGCTGACAGTACTGGCTCCTTAGCTAAATATGTTCCAGCGTGTAATTCTAAAATTAAAAGTCACGCTAACAGTACTGGTTCCTTAGCCAAATCTGTTTCAGCGTGTATTTCATCAGAGAAGAATAACTCCTTAGTTATCTCTTCTTCTTTACCGAGTTCTACTAGAACTGGGGGTGGTCTTCCACACAAAGTCCCTTCGAAAAGGAATAACTCTTTAGTTGTTTCTTCTGCTCCTGTAGTTTTTACTTCAGGAACAGCTTTGACTGATACTTTTGTTAGTCAAAGGAAAGGAGATGGTCTTTTGACTACTCTTCCTTCTGGACATTCTATGTCTCAAAATCTGATTGAGTCTAAGAAAAAATATTCCTTAATATCTTCTCCTATGACTTCTTCAAATTGGGCACAGAATCTGTCCATTAAAGTGGGTCTGTTACCAACTTCTAATCAAAGGAGTGGTTCAACTCTTCCTTCTCTGCAAATATCCAGATCAATGGAGGGAAAACTCCATGTTTCCAAAATTAATGTGTTACCTTCCACTGATTTAAGAACAAAACTCAGCACTTCTGGTGTTAAGAAACCATACCAATTGGATATGAAGATAAAAGATCCAGATGTAGAGTATGCAAGAAATTATGTGGCTCACATTAATCACTCTTTGTATAATCAAGAGCCATTAAGACCCAAGAACAGGAAGTATACTCCTCAATCTTCACAAACAGATTTACGGGAATATCTTCAACAGAAGAGAAGGAGTAATTCTATGTCAAAGGAACAAGCTGAATGTGACTTCTATCCAAGAGTCATAATTCAGTGCAGATGTCAATCAACGGTTCAAGACCATGGTGATCATGAATGTGACTTCCAGCCAAGAGCCACAATGCAATGCAGATGTCAAACTAAACGACAGTCTGTCTTCAATAGGATTCAGTATGAACCTATGCCTGATGAAGATGAGCCTTTGTTTGCCTCTGTCAACATGACTTCTCGGGACACCGGGGGTAGAGTTGATAGTCCAGATGGAGTATATAGAAACACCAGAGCAAGAGTCCTGGCTTCTAGTCAAAGAAATTTGATCCCTGAAATTGATTCTGAATTCCTTGGAGAATCTAACTTCCCACCTCTTCCTGCTGGGGGTAGTTCTCCTATAATTGACTTTGATGCACGAAGCAATGATTCAGAACAAACAACATCTACCAGTTCATCAATAATTCCTCGTACAGTCACAACTTATATGGTTGATGGGAATACTGATGAACCTTCTTCTTCCTTGACTCCTCAAGATCAAAGAATTGCTTCTTTGGAACAACAAATGAAGTCTATGGCTGATACTATGAAGTCGATGTATGAACTCATGGCAACACAGATGCAAAATCGACAGACTGTACCAGATGCCATACCAACTGACACTGATATGAGTCCAGTACAAGTTCCTCCAGCAGTACAATCTAATACTCCTGGACCAGCTCAACCAAATCCTAGTCTCTCTGGAGCTGGGGGTAGTACTTACAATGCTGTTCCTCCTCCCAACTATTCTCTACAAGCCACAACTCCACAATCTTCAGGAGTTGTCTCTGAAGAATTGAAGAATCTCAAAACTCAATTCGAGGCATTCAAACAGAAGGATGGTTTACAAAGGTTAGGCATCATGCAGCCTTATCCGATAGAATGGAAGCAAGTATCATATCCTCCTAAATACAAGCCTCCTACTATCTCATTCTATGATGGAACCACTTCTTCAAGTCAGTTTATTAATCACTTTGAAGTGATGACTGATCAACTGCAACCAAGTGATGCCCTCCTTACTCGGGTATTTATTGGATGTCTCAAGGGAACGGCTTATGAATGGTATAGGAGTCTCCCAGATGGGAGCATTACCTCATTTGCTGGTTTCAAACAGATATTTCTTGAAAGGTTCTATGAAGGGCTTAATGACATGACTATGTCTGCTCTTATTAGAATCAAGCAGAAAAATAATGAATCTACAGAGGAATACATTGAACGGTTTCGAAGAGAAGCTCTGAAGATGCCTCTTGGAACTCCTGATGCTGTCACCATTGACACGTGCAAATCAAACTTGTTACCAATCATCAGTTTGTGGACAGGGTCCACTCAATTTCAAGATTGGCCTTCCTTCATAGTCAGTGCCAAAGCTGCAGAAATCAGTGCTGAAACCTTCAAAGGTTTAGGAGTGCAGATGACTCCTAAAGAAACAGGACAAGGTGCTAACAATAAAAACAATGCTCGCAAGGGAAAAGAAACTCTTGAAGTTAATCTTCAGAGCAAAGATACATCAAATGTTCAAACTCCTGCCTCTACAACTCAACAATCAAGAACACCTCGCCCCAAAGAAGAATATTCTTTTGATGACGACGATGTCCTTGGTATCTTTGAATGTCTGCTGAAAGGTAATAAAATACAATTACCTGAGATCAAGAAACCTGATAAAACTGGTAAAACAGATCATCCCAAATACTGCCCATATCACAGAATGCTGGGTCATACAATTCGTACATGTTATGTACTGAAAGGAAAGATCCAAGAAATGATTAAATCTGGAGCTATCTCTCTTACTCCAAAAGAGAAGACCGTCACCTCCAACGTCGTCTCTATGCAATTCGGAGATTTCCCTCCTCAATTTCTTGAAAGCGGGATCGTTCCTATTCCCAAGGCAACTCTTGATATAGTGAATATTCCTCATCCACAGTCTGAAGGATTAGCACCAATCACTTTGGAGACTGGGGAAATCATGTGGATCCATCCTGATCTAATAACAGACTTTGAATCGCCTTCTCCTCAAAAGACTACTTCTCGAAAGTCCAAGAAGGCTGAAAAGATTAAGACATGTCATATGACTTCTCTCGGATCTACCTCTGACACAGAGCCAAAAGATAAAGAAGAAGCACTTGTTAGTGCTACTCGAACGGGGAAACCTTATCTATAGGATTATTCCAAGAATCCTGAAGATACTCCTGATATCCCTCCAACTGATAAAGATGCTTCTAATGTTCCTCCTGAAGAAGAATCATCTACTGCACCTGTTCCTTCAACTACACCAGTTGAACCTGTTCCTCCCAAGCCTACAGCTCTGGAGAAAGGCAAACAACAGGCTCGGTTTGATAAGCCAATCAAGAAGTCCTCTCCTCTTGGACTTCAGAAGCCTTACAACTTCGACATTTTGGCTCAACTTGCTAATACTCCAGCTAGAATGTCCCTCTTTGAACTTCTACGTCTTTCCAAAGAGACTCGGGAGACATTAAGTGAAGCACTTCTACAAGCTGACTCTTGTCTTGCATAATTGAAGAAGCCAGATGCAGAACCTGCCACTTGCTTACATTGCAACAGTGTACTGGAGATTATCCCAAATATCACCTTTACACAAGACGACATGCTACTGGAGGATAATCGACATGATCGGCCTCTCTACTACACCGGTTATATCGACACAATGAAGATAGATCGTATCCTCATTGATCCAGGGTCTGCTATAAGCATAATGCCAAAGAGTCTGTTGGATGAACTAAAAATCCCTCTCCACAAGCTCTCCAAGACGGTTACTACTATCTTGGGATTCAATCAAAGCCGAAGTGAGCCTTTGGGAAAGATTCATCTGAAGCTTCAGATAGGCGATTTCAGATCTAAAGTCACTTTCTATGTGATCGAGATCGCGGGATCCTATAATCTTCTTCTGGGGAGGCCCTTTCTTCATGAAAATAATGTGGTGCCCTCTACTCTTCATCAATGTTTTAAATTCATTGATAGCAATGGAAGAGTACAAAAAGAAGTTGCTGATATAAATCCCTTCCATGGGGTTGAAGCTTATTTCAACGATTCCCGAATGTACAAAGAAGAGTATACAAGGATCATACAAGCTATGGAGAAAGAAGATGCACAAAGTGAGACTTTAATAATCCCTGTTAAAGGTCGAACTACTCAGCAACAATCTCCTAAATCCTCTGGAGAAGATTCTTTCATCATTCCAGTGAGTGGACGGATCTCTCCGTTACCTCAGTCGTTTACTCAAAATACACTGATCATTCCTGTCTGTGGGCGTACTGTAATTCCTGCATCTCCATATATGAAACATGATACTCTGCTAATTCCAGTTGGAGGGCGGATTATTCTTCCATCTCAAATTTCAAGGAAGCTCACCTCTTCTGAGCCACTTGTTATCGATCTTAATCGAAACAACGCTTCTTCTCGTTCTTCTTCTCCCCCTTTAGTCATTGACTTGGCTAAAATCTGTAAGGCTCAGCCTTCTCCCAATGTAAATACTGCTGCTTTTATATTTAATGAAAAGTCTCCACCTTTGCAGTACGTTGATGTGTGTAATTATGTTCATAGTTATTTACATCTGTTAGATGACTTGAACACAATAACTGTAGGAGTTGTACAGACTGTTCATACAGATGTATCTCTAGAACCTGTACAATCTTCATACTTTCTAGTTCCCAGCAGAAAGCCAGGAGACATTCCAATATTCTTCTACAAAGGGCCTCAAAATCCTTCTGATCTTGAAGATGATGACAAAAATGATGATACTGGAAGATTACAACTACGTCGTTATAGTCAGCAATCTAAAGACATCATCAAAAATATGGGCTATGACTTCAGGACTGGCCTCAATGATGGAAAAGGAAGAAAAATACCTGTCCAGATTCCTCCTTTGAAATATAGAAGGACGAAATGCAGATTGGGCTATATTGCTCCTACTCCTTTTATCAATATTATCCATGAAGATCCTGAGTCTGACGAAGATAAGAGATCTAATTCTTCTAGTACCACTTCTTGGGATTCTGATACAAGTATCGGGGACTTCTACTGCAACATTCTGTCTTCCAATATGGTTTCTATTGACTGTTTTGAAAAATGATTCATACTTGACGGTTCATTCGTTCATCTGACGGTTCATCCGTTCATCTGACGGTTCATCCGTTCATTAATGCCTGACGGTTCATCCGTTCATCCATCCGACGGTTCGCCCGTTCATTATAATCTGACGGTTAACCCGTTCATTCATCTAGTCTTTTAATTTCCGAGTCTAAAGATCATGAAAAATTGAGTTCAAAGATATTTTTATGTCTGAATTCTATTTTTTCCAATCAGTATTAAACTAAGATCATTTCTGGTTTAATATCATCTGATAGAATTACATAGTTTGTTTGTATATTCTATTCTACTGAAACATGTCATGTATCATTTACCTCTGAACATATTTTCTATGAATCTATCATTATCAAAACAGAAAAACCAAAAGTCAGATCAAGAACTTTCATTTGTTGTCATTTCATAATCAAAACATGGAATACAAGTGAAAGTGAGAACAAAAAAAAGGGGGGGGGGGGAATCCTACTTGCTCAGTATGACATGCACTATATTCCTCAGAAATCAGTCAAAGGACAAGCTTTAGCTAATTTTCTGGCTGCTCACTCAATTCCAGAAAATTCAAAACTCTTTGATGAAATCCCAGATGAAGTCCTAGATTCAAATCAAATTGCTGAAGAAGATCCTACTTGGCGTCTATTCTTTGATGGAGCATCAAGAATTGGTCCTAATGGCGATATTGTCGCTGGAGTTAGAATTGTTCTTGTATCGCCAGAAGGTCTTGCCATCCAAAGAGCTTATTCTTTCGATCAGCCGTGTTCAAACAACGTAGCTGAGTACAATGCATTACTCATTGGTCTTCAACTCGCTAAACATCTGAATATTCAACATTTGGAGGCGTATGGAGACTCTAAACTCATTGTCAATCAGATCAGGGGTACTTATGAAGTTCGCCATCAAGATCTGGTTCCTTATCATAAAACAGCTATATCTATGGCTTCTTCGTTTGAAGAATTCTTCATTGAACATGTTAAGCGAGCATGTAACACAGAAGCTGATGCCCTTGCTAATCTTGCAGCGGTGCTGGCTATTCCAATCAGACGGCAACAAATGATTGTTGTTCGTAATCGAGAATTATTTCATCTTGAAAATAACTTGACTCTAGGACTTCCAGTTGACATTGAAGAATCAACATCTCATGACGTCAACACAATAAGAGGATTTGGATTCAGTCGTAAATTGATGTCATCTTCATCCGATTCCAGCATGGAATTCATCTTCAGTAACTCGACTGAGAATCAGAATACGAATAAAGATTGGAGACTTCCTTTCTTAGATCTTGTATTATATGATATTCTTCCGGATGATCCGAGTAAGGCAGCATCTATCAGACGACGATCACTCAGATTCTACTACAATCATACAACAAAGACCTTATATCGTCGAGCTTATGATGGTTTACTCCTTCGATGTGTTGCCGGTGACGAGGCTCAACAAATCATTCGCGAAGCACATGATGGAATTTGTGGAGCACATCAGCCAGGACCAGAACTTCAAGACCGTATTCGACGTATGGGTTATTATTGGCCCACCATGGTATCTGATGCCATCGAATATGCAAAGAAGTGTAAAGCTTGTCAAATCCATGCGGATTTTATTCATCAACCCTCAGAATTTCTACATCCGACGGCAGCATCATGGCCCTTCGAAGCTTGGGGCATGGACATTGTCGGCCCGATCAATCCACCGTCATCTAAAGGTCATCGGTTCATTCTCGCAATAACCGATTACTTCTCCAAATGGGCCGAAGCCATTCCTTTATCTGAAGTTAAGACGTCTAATGTCATCAGCTTTATTAAGCACCACGTCATCTACATATTTGGTGTTCCTCGACGCATTGTTTATGATAACGGACCACAGTTCGTCAGCCAGAAATTTACTCGATTCTGTGACGATCACCGGATCAATAATGTGGCTTCTACCGCATATAATCCAGCAGCTAACGGATTAGCAGAAGCTTTCAACAAGACTATCATCAAACTCCTAAAGAAGTTTGTCTCCACTAACAAACGTAATTGGAGTGACAAGCTCGGGGAATGTTTGTGGGCTTATCGCACTACAGTTCGTAATGCTACCAAATGTACACCTTTCTCTCTGGTGTATGGTTGCGAAGCTGTTCTTCTATTAGAGATTCAAATTCCTTCTTTAAGGATAGCAATCGCTAATGAACTCACTACTGAAAATAACCATCGTCTTCGACTTCAGGAATTAGAAGCTCTGGATGAAAAGCGATTATCTGCTCAACAAAATATTGAATTCTATCAAGCTAGAATTTCAAGAGCTTTTAATAAAAAAGTCAGAGTTCGATCATATCAAAAAGGAGAACTTGTTCTAACAGTCAGACGTCCTATGACTATGACTCATATGAGTAAGGGCAAATTTGACGCAAAGTGGGAAGGTCCCTATATTGTGAGCAAAGTTTTCTCAAATGGAGCTTATCAACTCTCAGAATTGGATAGTCGAAAAGTTTTGATGCCTATTAATGGCAAATTCCTTAAAAAGTACTATGTATAGATGTAAATACTTGTAATCATCAGACAAATTCATGTTTAAAAATAAAATTTTTATTTTATTTTCATGAATGATGATACATGATATTAAGGAAGATCACTATCATCCTTCTCTACTTTTGGACGTGGGCCACTACCGTCCTTCTCGAAGATGTGATCAGCAAAAGAGCCGAGAACCTCCTTGCTAGAACCCACGAGGAATTTGCAAGCGACCATCCTCATGGCTTCCTCTTCTTCAGTCCTTCCTGGTTCGAGCAGAAAATCCAGAATGTCCCTTGGTGGCTTGGGTACAGACGAACCTTCGCCTGCTTCCGTCTTCTTCGTTTTGACTGGACCAGCAGGGCGTTCTTCAGTGCCTTTCTGAACCTTTGAGGCTATCTCAGTCTTCTTGGATGCTTCTCCAGATGACATTTTTATGTTGAGGAGTAGAAGTATTCGTTCTCGCCAGATTTCTGCTATATTTATAGGCAGAAGTTCCTCATTCATCCGACGTTTCATATATTCATTAATGCTTAACGGTTCATCCATTCATTTCTCACATTCATCAGACGGTTCGCCTGTTCATTAATACTTGACGGTTCATCCGTTCATTTATTACATTCACTCGACAGTTCATCTGTTCATCAATTCCTAACGGTTCATCCGTTCATAATCTTCTATCAATTTTATTAAGGGGGGATTCGTTATTTATCATGTTTTCATAACCTCTGAATCAATTCCGAATCTACTTACTCATTTGTCATGTTTTGACCTCTGCATAGAAATCAATCTATTTTCTTTTGAGTTCCTATATATTATTACGTCCATAATACCTCTGATAATATCATATACTCTAAAACAGAAAAGAAGATTTTATTATCTATCATGTCCACAATTCATCCACAAATACAAATCATTGAGCATAGAAGAATTGTCATTTCCATTCTCATTTCACCACAAAAAGTCTATTACATCTATTTTCTTTTGAGCAGCTTCTACTGAGAAGCCATTGCTGTTAAAAAAATAGAAGAAGAAGTCGGAGAGGAAGGAGTTCGTCGGAGAAGATGAAGTTCTCTTCTGTGGGTTCTCTCTTTCAAATGCAAGTAAAGAAGGAAAGAAGTAATCTATGGCTTATTTATAGGCTTATGAAGAATTCCAAATGGCCCATCATGATTTGCCTCGATTTAGGAGATTGATACGGGATCTTAACTGCACAGAATCCCAACAGTCCAATCATTCAGGAATAAATATCTCTTTAAAAGTCATCACAGCGTGACTGATTTCATTTTATCATCTTATTTTCAAAGTATTTCGAAAATTTTGAAGTCTTTTCAATTTTTCGAAAACTTTGAAGGGGGTCTTGTAGGCCTTCAAAAATGAAAGTCACACTGAGTTGATCAAGACAGAGTCAAAAGTCACGCTCAGTTGATCCAGACAATATAAACAAATCACATTGGGAGACAGCTCATCATTTGTCAAAGAGTAATTATGACTGACAGCACAACAGTCGAAGAATATCTCTTCATATGCCACGTATACACAGAATTCGAAGAGATCATCGCCGTCTATTGCGTGATTTTCGAAATCTTCTTCAGCAAGACTCAGCCTTCGTCGAGTTGGCGTACCAAAAGGATTTCTTGTTATTTAATGCGACTGACAAAGCAATCACTGTCAGAGATTTTGTGTCAGTCGAGACACGCCGAATCAAAACAGCTGGCAGTTCTATCTCAAGTCTGCGTATATTTGTGATCTTCATCTCAAGTTTGCGTGGATTCTGAAGTTTTCTTCCTCAAGTCTGCGTGGATTTTGAAGCTTTTTGCCTCGAGTCTGCGTGGATCCTGAAGCTTCCTGCCCCAAGTTTGCGTGGATTTTGAAGCTTTCTACACCGAGTTCGCGTGGATTTCATCTTCAACAAGTCTGCATGGATTTTATCAAATTGGAGTACGTGGCAGCCATGCCACTGATCTCTCGCCTGCGTGTCCTGTAACTTGAACACGACTCATGCATGATTGCCATGTGTCCAACAGTTACAGGCCACGTCCAGTAACTGCTCACAGCCTTGCGTACGTTAAATCCTGCGTGATTTTTAACTAGGCATAGGCTGTGAAGACAGTTATCGTTTCAGTTATTATTCTTGACTCTATAAATAGAGTTCTTTTTCTCATTCAGTAGACAGATACATTGATATCTACTGTCAAAATTTTGAGAGCTTTTCTTCTTCGCATAGTCCAAGGGATAAAACGATCGTCTTCTAGATCGGATTCCTACAGTTGTAATTTTTCCAGAAACACAACAAATAAAGAGAATTTCTTTATGGAAAACAAGAGATACGTTATCACTTTTTACGTGATCACCAACAACACGGGGATATTTGCTTAGAATTCATTGACACTGATCATTAACTAGCAGATATTTTCACAAAAGCGTTGGCTGAAGACCGTTTTAATTATCTGCGACGTGAACTAGGCATACTTGAATTTTTAGATTCATAATGCATTATGCTTAATAAAGATTCTTATAACTTAAGATTTTTGATATTTATTAATTGAAGTTATTTTGGGTACAAGCCGAAAGGGTCCTTTTGTCAAAAAGACGTAAAAGTCTAAGCGACACGGTGGCAAGTGTCTTTGGACTACCGCTAACTGAGATCCGGCCCCTATAACTAACCCAAAGTAATGAATATTATTAAATTAAAGAATTGAAGGTTGTTAAGTCTACTTATTATTCATTATGCATAAAATGAAGTGGGAATACAAGTGGCCGAACTCTGTCAGAACTCAGACCGAGTTCGTACCGAGTTCGGTTGATGTCGGTTCAAATTTCCAGAACAGCACAGCCGACCCTAACCCCTTTAAAAACCCTTATTCTTCCTCCTTTTTCGTCCATCCATGCACCGAAAACTCTGCAAAAACCCTAGTTTTTATCTCCTCCAAGCTTCCTTCCTCCTTCCTCCTTAGGTCTACGAAGCTCAAGAAGGTGATATTTTCCATCTTTTCTCTATTCTCTTTAAGGTATATCTCCTTTCTTCTCATTTTTCAATTATATGGATCCTAAAATCCACAAAAGGAAGAAAGTAGATTCCGCGGCGGGTTCATCTTCGACCTCTGAATACGAACCCGTCAACGTGTTCAGTCCTGCTCGCCCTACCGACGAAGAGGAATTTGACTCGTATTTATTTCCATGTTTGGAAATAGCAGACGCTTTTTGCTATTGGGAAATTTGTCCCGGGCGATACTTCAATTTTACTATTTTTTGAAGTACGCCTCCACTTTTGATAGACTTAGTCTCCTAGACTTCTTTAAAACCTCTAGTGACATCTATGATAATACCGCACGTATGTTTTACTGCAACATGCAAGTCAAATCCGATGGTAGTATCTATTCTTGTGTCGTCGGACATGAAATTTAATTCAACTCGTCTGACCTCAGCAAATATTTCCACATGCTGGATATCGGTAAGGCGCTAGCTGACATTCACCGAGTTCAATTTTCCAAAGACATGACCCTTGACCCCCTTATGGTTGAAATGTGTCATCCTAACCCTGTTCCTCGCAGTGATAGGTTGCAAAGCACCTTAATCAAAACTTTTATGAATTTTATCGTTTTATCTATTCTACCTTGCTTCCTAAAAAGGGATCTACCAATGAGATAATCTTTCTTGAGATGTCTGCCATGTACCACATTCATTTTGGGTTTCCTTTCTCTGTCCCCAAGACCTTTATGGCTTGGATGGTTGGTTTTAGGTGAGTGGGGCGTAACCTTATGTACCCATGCATCTAGCAACTATCTTTAGGAGATTTTTGAGATCAACCTTGCCTTATGTCCTATTTCCTCATCTTCTGAGCTGACTAGATCAAGAAAATATCCTCTACCACTACCTCCACTCGGTGGTGCTCCTGCTGAGGCTCAGGTTGACCCAGACGCTCCTGATCCTGCTCCTGCTGCTCCTGCTCTAGCAGTTGATCCACAGTTTTATCAGCGCTTTGATGATTTTGTCACTCTCTCTGGACAAGTCATCAAAGTTATATCGATGCTGAGTTCCGTCATACCTCACAGGCTCAGGTATTGAGGAACAACATTGCTGATCTGCACTAGAGTTTGGCACATCACCCTACTGCTCCAGTTCCGATTATCCATCATCCTGGCTTCGATGGACAGAGGTTCAATGATCCGACCACTTTCGGACACTTTGATCCGACTACTGCCTATTTCGAACCTCAGCCACCTGCTCCAGCCGATGATGATGATGCTCAGATGTGATTTGGGCTTTCAGTTTAGAGTTTTTGAGATTTCTTTTGCTAGTGATGATCTATGTAGTTGCACTTTTTAGAAGTCCAAACTTTCATAGTTGGACTTTTTATTAGTAGCTTTTTAGCAGCCATAAACTCTTTCAGTTATGACTTTTATGCATTTATGATATACTTCCTTTCAGTTTTATTTCATGCTATGTGAGTTTTTTCAGTTTATTCTACTGCTGCTGCTAGTTCTACTATGTTGTGACTTGTGTACTGTGGATATTACTCTTTTTTCTTTCCATGCTGTGTTAAATTGTTGGCTTCATACATTGCGGAGGATCTACTCATTTTGTGTACATGACAAAGGGAGAGAAGACCAATACCAAAATATTTCAACGAAAACTTTTAATAAATGAACAAGTTAGGTATATTATTTCAAAGTTACATTACATTTTAGTTATATTTTGGTATAAACTCAAGTTTGTCAATTGTCAAAATGGGGGAGATTGTTAGCCCATTGCCTAAATGGTCACACCTGATTTTGATAATCAACGACAACTTAAGTCGATATGCAAAAATATACGAACTGCTACTAATGTTACAGGTCACTGAAATCAACATCAAAGAACGTACTACGTCTACATCCTGTGTCTACAAAGAGCACTCGAGTCATCATCCAAAAGCAATTGTATCAGAATCCATATTGAGTCTTTTTATATTTCTTCTGTATTTTACTTTTATTGAGTCTAGGAAATATAAATGTAAGATCGATCAGGATATTACTGGCTTAGGTTTTCTTAGTCCACAAAATCCAAAAAGCCTACAAAATTCCATAAATTCTACATATCAAAATAACCCAAAAACCATATACAATTTTGACCCCAAAAATCCTATTCTGCTTAGACAAAATTCGGATAGAACTCCGGCCGAGTTTGGTCCGAGTTCGATCAGAGATTTTTTGAAAATCTGTTGCCTCCAACGTTCTTTTGCGACATATTAGCATCTGAACTCAGTTCAAACTCTACCCGAGTTCGGTCCTCAAAAATATTATAAATAGAGAAGGATTTTCACATTTCTAATCACTCATTCACTCTTCTCTCTATCTATTTCTAAGTGTTTTTCAGAGATCTTAAGCTTTCGCATTTTGCCTATACTACTCTTAGCTAAAGCCAGTAAACATTCTGTTCGATTTAGAGTTTTTGGTTCACAGAGTTGTAAAGAGGTTGCAAGTCAGAAAACTTCTCAGTTTTTAGAATCGGTCGTGCGCACGTCACCAAGCACGGTGTTGTGAAGTCGGTCGTACACTTATCGCCAAGCACGGTATTGTAAAGAGATGGCAAGCTCTCATTTAGCTTACAAATAGTAGATTAACAGCGGGCAAGAGTACTCGCGACTAGATTAGTCCTCTCAGAAGGAAACAAGTATATATCACAGTGTTCACTGAGTTTGATCTTCTATCTCTTACTGCTATTTAATTTACTGTCTCTTATTCCTGCAATACCTTATAATCTGCTAATTATTTTTAAGTGGTGATTATTTTTTACTGCACATGCACACACTCTATTCACCTCTCCTCTAGAGGTGCTCAACGGTCCTACATAACCTTCTCAAATATAGGTTTATAGTCGGTGTCAACTCCAGTCATTACAACCTGTGCAATCATGGGAACCAAGTTAGCCTCAACTTGCACTTTTGCTTTGGGCTTGGATATGTAGTATTTCAAAAGTGACCCTTCTTTCCATAGTTGAAACAAGTCCTATCACCCTTAGGCCTTGGCTTGAACGAAGCCGACTTCACCATCAGATGGTTGGAGTCCTTCTTCTTGTTGTGAGAAATCCTTTTGCTTCTCCTTGTGGTCACCAACTTGCTCCAAGTTAGCCTTGGCCATCTGTTTAGACAACATGTCCACTTTGTTGAGCCCTCAACTCATCTTCAACATGGATCCAGTGTAGGCGACGCTCAAGTCTACCTCCATCTTCTTACGGTGCATGTCCGTAATAAAATTGCTCTACCCATATGGGAGCTTTTGGCTATAATATCCCCGACAATGAAAGCATCGACAAGGGGCATGCCATCATCCTCAAGTTTTTTGACATAACTTGAGAAATTCCTTGACTTAAGCCAACATCGTCTTGTGTCACGACCTGCTCCCGCTTTTCAGGATACGAGTACATAGCCCAGTCCAGCCTATGTGTAGCATCGGCGTGGTAGTACGTTGTCTAGGTCTCAATGTCAGTCTCAAATACAAAAAAATCATATCTAATTGCTTATTCACAATAATTATTTAATTTACAAATCCAATAATACAACATAAATGATTTTTGGGAACAAATCTGCTAAAAATTTAAATTCACATTCTATCTAGAATCTATGGTTGGCCTCCAAGATATCTATCTCCCTCGTATGGTCCTTAGCGCAAAAGTAGGAAGCATGCCAAGTCACCTGCAACGATCCAGTCAGAAAAAGTGCAAAGTACAACCCTATTGCAATAATGTAACTTAATACAAAATAAGCTAGACAGTAGAGATGCAATGTAATAGTAAAAAATTTATGAACTAGAAACGATAACATGTATAGAAAACTACTAGCAGGAACATGTATCAACAAGCCAACTGAAAAATAAATATGAACAAGTAAACTAACCAAACAGTGCTTTAAAATACCTTTCGACGTGTGAATGACTGGGCTAATACGGCACGTCATACGATGGCTATCATTCATTTTTGGTATGACTAACCCATACATGAGGTGTATGACTTAGCTATCATCCATTAAACATTCACTGGGGTTTGTTCACAAATTTAATGGGCATTTCCCCTCCCGACCTACTAAACAATCAATAAATGATACAATGAGTGTATCGTGTCACAATCGTGTCATAATCTGGATACTCAATGAAACACGGTAAATTATAATGTAAAAAGCACATAATGCAATAGTGTACTTGCCTCAGGTTAAGTTGCAGTTGAGTTTTGACATGATAATATTGGCACAGAATTGTCGTAGATGTCGTAACTATGCAAGATGTCCTCAAATGATGGAACATATCGTGTCGTTGGATCTGGGACAGTCCGATTAGCCTAGGGTCGATATGAAGAAGTCAAAATCACAAGAAATATGAACGTATGACTAGTCATGATCAAGATTCTATATTTGAAGGAAATTCATTTTATAAAAAGAAAATCCTTAAGAAAATATATATAGAAAAATACTTGTAATCTATCTAGAAAATATTTACGATATTTGAAAACTAATAGTCAAAATAATTTAAATAGTTATTTTAGAATTAGAGAAAAATCATATCAAAGATATACTATAGAGAGAAAAATATTATAATAATATTTTAAGGTCGATAAGCTATACTTAAATACCAAAATAATAATATTATTTAATTTTGAATTAAATCACTTAAAATCCTATTTAACCTAATGATAATTAGAAATAGAATTCAAATAAGGAATTTTGGCCATAGAAAGTCACGTTTCCAATTTTGGAAACCATGGCACGCAAATCGAGGCATGTCCTTGACTAACTAGTCAAACGTTATGAACTCAAGGTTTTTAAAGTGCATCTTGGTATATTTCAGTGCCACGAGTGCACCAGAATCGACCTGCCGCAAAATCACGATTTGGTCAAAAGTTATCGCCTTTATGGCTAACCGTGACCAAATCAGTGATTTATCGATCAAATATGAGTTCATCGTAATAAATAAAATAATAAACAAATTTCTAAAATTCTTAAAAAATTATATTCTAAGATCATTGCGTCAAATTTCCAAAACATCAAACGGATCACAAATCGGAGTTCGAGATCACCCGAAATCTCGAAAACCGTGCGATATCCGAGTTATGGACAAGCGATACTCAAATAATTCTCCAGAAATGCATAGACAAAATCTCAAAAAATAAATAGATATATTCCAAAATCTGACCTCGAGACAATTCCAACAAAAATATGGCGCACGAAAATGAGGTTGGGGGTTGTCCGTAATCGCTCCAGAAAGTCAGAATTCTCCTAGGAATTATTCTCCTTAAAATTGGCCAAGGTTAATAGGGTTTCAGGAAACCGATCATATATATATATATATATATATATATATATATATATATATATATATATATATATATATATATATATATATATATATATATTTTAAATAGATATATTCCAAAATCTGACCTCGAGACAATTCCAACAAAAATATGGCGCACGAAAACGAGGTTGGGGGTTGTCCGTAATCGCTCCAGAAAGTCAGAATTCTCCTAGGAATTATTCTCCTTAAAATTGGCCAAGGTTAATAGGGTTTCAGGAAACCGATCATATATATATATATATATATATATATATATATATATATATATATGATCGGTTTATATATATATATATATATATATATATATATATATATATATATATATATATATATATATATATATATATATATATATATATATATATATGATCGGTTTATATATATATATATATATATATATATATATAGGAAGAAAGCGGTCGGATGAGTCGGTGGAGCCGCAGCTCCTTGCCACATGGCAACATCCTGCTGCTGTCGCTCTAAAAGCGGGCGGCCAGATGGCCAGCCGGCTAAAGAGAGAAAATATATATATATATATATATATATATATATATATATATATATATATATATATATATAGGGAGAAAGCGGTCGGATGTGTCGGTGGAGCCGCAGCTCCTTGCCACATGGCGACATCCTGCTGCTGTCGCTCTAAAAGCGGGCGGCCAGATGGCCAGCCGGCTAAAGAGCCGTTGCTTCCTAATTAGGAAATCGTACAGTCAGCAATAATAACTGACAGCTGGCCCTACTGAACAGCGTCGTGCGACTGACATGTGGGCCCGCGGCTCTGACTGGGTATTGACTGGGTAATTTATTTTTCTAAATTGATTTAAAAAATCAATTTAAGGCCAAATAAATCCAAATAAAATCCTAAAAACTTTAGAAAAATTATAGAAAATTATAGAAAATATATTTAACCTTCTAGAGCCTAAATAAAAATACTCTCCCAAAATAGTCCCAATTGGCCTTATATTAAATATTGGAAGTCTTTAAAAAATACTAAAGCTTAATTAAAATAAATATCTAAAAATTCCCAAAAATTATGGAAAAATATAAAATGGATAAATAACCTTCATAGAAGCTATCTATGGGTCATATAACCTTAATATGGTCATAACAGTCCTGCAAGCTTCAGTATGACCCCTAATGATCATAAAATTAATCATAATCAAATGAAATAAAAAAATATATATAAATTCAGGAAGTGGGCTTACAAATCTACCCAACTTAGAAAAATTTTGCCCTCAAAATTTCAATGAATATGATTAGATATGATCAAGAAACGATACGCTAACGATAAAATTGATCAGTAAATAGAATCAAAATTTAGGAAAGATGCAATGGGCACGATAAATATAGTCAAATAGTCTAATTGTGATCAAAATAGTTTTAAGAATAATCAAATCGAAGTCGTTCTACAACGATCAATTATTTAGACACGATCATAGATTCAAAATCTATGTATGATTATGAATCTAGTGGAATAGAATCAAAATATTGTAATTGATTCTAGAGGAACTAAATGGTGATTTTTGGAATAAAAAATATAAGAAATAAAGAGCTATCAGTTGAGAAATTCCTTGACTTAAGCCAACATCGTCTTGTCATTCTCAAATCGCATCTTCCATACTTTTTCAATCACATGGATCATATTTCTGTTCTCATCAAACTTATAGTGCTTCTCCAAAGATTCCCAAGCATCTTTTGTCTGGACCGTCTTATTGTATGACTCCTCCAAAAAATCTTCCATCGAGTTCAGTTTCAGCAACTTGTAGAGGTTGTTGTCATCCTCTACTTCGTCTGCAAAGAAGTGGCCTCAGCGACAGGCTCAGGATCTGTCAACACGTAGTCCACGTTTAAGAGTTGAAGATTAAGGCTGATATTTTTCTTCCAAATATTGTAATACTTCCCGTCTTAGTTTGTTGAAACTTGTGTCGGGAAGGTTTGCACGGTTGTTCTCCATCAGACCTAAATCTTGCTTTGAGATTATTATTCCCGAAACATAACAAGTTGGAAGAACAAAGTTAAGGAACAGAAGTTCACATAATCCTTTCGGAATACCCTCTGTTTAACCCTGAAGTTGGAGTCAAGATCAGACGTTCACACAAAAATTTATCTCTGACTGTTCTCGATTGCAATGAAGAACTATATCCAATATCCCTCGATTACAACTTATAGAAAATCACAAACTAACAAAACAGAATGTTCTTCCTTACAAACGCATGCAATTACAATCGGACAGAACGAACTTCTCGTTCTTCCTTGCAATCGTAGTTGCAAATAGTTAACGGATTACAATTTACAGAAGACTTAAAGAAGAAGAAGAAGAGAAGAAGAAGAAGATGATGATGATGATGACATAACTCTTGTTAGGGTGATGAAGCTCACATTGCTCAAAGCAAGATTCGCCCCCACGCGATCTGCTCTCAGGAACCAACAAGTTCAGATATGAACTTCTGAAATGCGTATTGTCACCTCTTTTCTGGACTCACATGAACTTCTCTGGACTCCAATGGCGACAGCAGCAAAACTCTCCTTGTCTCTCAATTTTGAAGTACGTTCTCAAAGGGGCACGAAGAGAGTATATATATAGATAAAGATGGAAACCCTAACCCTAATCCTGGCCGCTACCTAATTACGGAAGGTAGGGGCGAATTAAATTCACATCCCATAAAAATTGGAACTAAATATTTGACACTATTTTATCATAATCATTCAAATCCTGCAATTAGCGGCAACATACGCTAACCACACTGTCTGCGCTTATGCACCCCAGCAGCACAGTCG